>CM066163.1:98220357-98700357 GCA_033629205.1 Lithocarpus polystachyus | reverse complement strand
AGCTACGTTTTGCACTTAATTCCTCCATTTGCATCCTAAATCAAAATATAAAAATAATGAGTACATTTAGGCACCAAGTAAGTGTAAAAGAATAAGCATTAAGGGAGAAATATATGCCAATTTGCATTCTCATCAAAGCCCCGGGGCTTATATGGGTAGGCAAAAAAAGGCTAGTATAAATTTTAGTTAGTTTTCAATCATGTAAGATTGTGACAAGAGGCTGATGAAGAAATTAAGGAGACAGAAGTTTACGTTGGGCAAAACCAAGACTCTCGGGAGTGAATTAATCATTTCAGTAGGCAGTAACTTTGCACAATACTTTAGGGATGGAGTTAGGACTTAGAATTAGGGAGGGCAAAAGTATAAGCAAATTTTTTTTTGAAACTCCAAGTAAGAATTCATTTAGAAGAGAAATGCTATATCCAAAATATTTTCACTACATTTTCACAACAAATCGTAAGTGGTAGGTTATTATTGGTTGTTATGAGTGAGCAAAAAAGTAATTTAAGTTGTGGATTCAAATTAGATTTAATAACAACTTACTGTATGTGATTTGTTGTAAAAATGTTGTGGACATAGCACTTTTCAATTTAGAAAGTTAAGCTTTTTTTTTTTTTTTTTTTGGGTGTCTTGTGTGTTGTCAAATGTGTGTGGGTGTTCACTTAGATTTGTTAGAATTGGCTTAGGAATTTTTTATTTTATTTTATTTTTTGTTTGTGTCTTGCGTGGGTTTGTTTTGGGGTGTTGTTTGGGCTTAAGTTTGTTATTGGTAAATTTTGTAGTTAAGCTTGTTAAATTTATTTCAAATTTTAGATAAATAACATTTTTTATAGCCTTTAAAAAGATCAATAATATTGTTGAGAGGGAAAAGTGCAAATTTATTGAAACAAATTGCTAAAATTAATACATATATATATACACTAAAAAAAATTTGAAAAAATTTAGGGGCGGCAGTGTCCAACTATAGTTTCGTCACTGCGATACTTGTTTGAGTAAGATTTAAAAAAAAAATGCTCCTTAGTTTGTTTTAGTAATATTATTAATTTCTACCTCACTTTAATTAACCTATATATGCCTTAAGCACGATTTTCATGGTGAAGAAAGCTTTTGTACCAAGAAAATTTACCGCTTCTCTTTGAGCTTTTGGATCCGTTTGGTTGGAGGAGTGGAAAAGTGAGAGGATAGAAAATAGTGGATAAAAAAAGTTTTATTTTCTTCCATTTTTGTTTGGTTGGGAGTGAAAAAGTGGAGAGAAGGAAAAAATGAATTTGAATAGATTTACTCACATACCCTTATTAAAAAATGATACCCAATTAAAACAAAAAGGTGACAAATAACCACAAAAAAGAGCAATCACCCAAATTTATTAAAAAAATAAAAATCATATCCCAAAAAAAAAAATCATGTCTAGTTTAAAAAAAAAAAAAACCATCACACCAAGGCCCTAGAAAATCAAAAGAAAAAAAAAAGAATAGGAAAAAAAAAAAAGCAACGTTGCCAAAAAAAAAAAAAAAAAAAAAGGCTACATTACTTACTGCCCGAGGGAGAAGAAAAAAAAAATTCGTATCTACTCAGTTTTATCTCCATTTTGGGGAGAAAACAGCTGGACCCCATTATTTATTTTCCTTCCTTCTTATCTAACCGAACACACTCCAAAAAAAATTTTCTTCTTTTTTTCTCTCCAAAGTTTTCCATTCACCATATGTCACTTCCAAACAAATACACCCTAAATTTTGATGTAGTTTGTTCACCTTTGAGCCCATAACTATTAACTACTTGAAACTTTAAAGTTTTTTTTTTTTTTTTTTTTTTGATAAATCTAACAAGTAAATTAGTTGTGATAAAAATTGTGGTATTTTATGAATAATGTTATGGCACTAAAATTACTCATTATATTTACGAGTAACATTAAGGACTCTACAAATATATTACTTGAAACTTTAGAGTTAGTTCTTCGACATGCATGGATCACTGTCGTTGATTTCCGGAGTTTTGGATTTTCCGATACTAAAAGGTTGACAATGGTTTCTTTTTCTATGCTTAATTGTCTCGGTTTAAGGTTGTGGTTTGAAATTTGAGTCATAGTGCCCATTTTCTATCTTGGAAAATATCCCACGACGTTAGGGATAGGATCTAGAGATCTTGGCGTACTTGGTTGAATTTAAATACACATTCTCATATAAAAGGGTTAGAAGACTTTTGCTACTTTCTCGCGTGATGAGAGAGGCCAGCCATGTTGAGCTCCTACTGCTCTGGTTGAGCTGCTAGCCTAGCAAGGTTGAGCTGCCACAAAATCCGTTCTTGCCGAGGTGACACGTCACTACGTTATTCATCAATATTTAATGTATAAATATTACATCTACAAGAAATATACCGAATTATGAGCTAATTAATCAACAATAAACAGATGGAAATGTATGGTGTTGCATAGGTTAGCTGCATTTCTTAAAAACGCAATTATAGGTTTTTGAGAACGCTGCTAAAAAAGACTTGGCTATAGCCTATAGCCTGCATTTTTAGTAGTGGTATATTATGCACAGTAAATATAAACAATAAAAGTTCGGTGCCCAAAGCATCAAATGCATATTCAGTCTTTGTTAGTTAGATCTCTTTATTATAATCATGTTAGGAAAACGAAAGAAGTCTGATATTGCGGCATAAAGCTACAACATGCAAGCCTAAGTAATACAATAAGAATACTAAACTTGATCTTAGAATGGCACAATAAGTAGTACAATCTTTATTATAATCATGTTAGGAAAACGAAAGAAGTTTGATATTGCGGCATAAAGCTAAAAACTGCAAGCCTAAGTAGTACAATAAGAATACTAAACTTGATCTTAGAATGGTACAATAAGTAGTATAGTTAGAATGGATTTAAAAGAGGTAAGAGCATCCACATCAATGAATGCAAAAATTTTGTAAATTTGCATATCTAAAATCTACTTTTTCTATTTTACACATCAATTTTTACAAAACACTCACATCAGTCTATTTATTCTACACATTATTCAATAAAATATTAATTTTTTTACCATTTTTTATTATTTTCTCACTCACGGCCTCTCTCTCTCTCTCTCTCTCTCTCTCTCTCTCTCTCTCTCTCTCTCTCTCTCCAAACAAATCTGCAACTTCACCATCATCTCTTGAGCCAAACTAAAAAAATTTCAGCCACCATTGTCACCCATGCTATCTTGAGCCAAAACCCACCATTTTAGCAAAATTGAAATCCTAAATTACCTACCTACCACCACCAGACAGCCCAAATCTCCACCATTGTCACCCATGCTATCGCCGATCTGCAACTCAAACCCGAACCCGCAACACCACCACCCAAAGCCGATGCTTTTGACCTGAGGAGGTGGACAGTGATCCGAAAAAGGGTGGGGATCTCTTTGTTTTGTGGTTCAAAAGGTGAAGTTTATGGCCAAGAAAGAAGTTTTTAATTTTTGTTTTGGAAAATTTTCTTTCATTACCTTTGTCAGTTCGTTTAGACCCCTTAAACCCAACAGATTAACCTAGTGAATTAGCCAAGTGAATAACTTAGGTTATTTAATTAAAACTAGGTTAACACAGATAAGCAAAAATAACAAAGCAGCGGAAAATAAATAACACAAAGATATGATGACCCAGGAAACCACACCGGTAAAAACCTGGGGAGGATTTGACCTAGCTATCCTCAAGGTAAACTGAATCCACTATGAAAGAATTGAAGTTTACACAACAAGACTTAGACCACTAACATCTTATTGCTACCCAAGTGTAGGAAACTTACTACCATGACCCCATGATAGCTCCGAGATCCACGGACTCCTTCTTTCCGGAATTCTTCAGCAAATCCACAAGCGCACCTGCTTGTATATCTTTGTGCTCTATTGATTCTGCAACTGTATTGATCTACACAACTCTTGACATAAATCTCAAGTTTGTAAACCCTAAGTGTATGTGAAGGTAAACACCTCTAGATCTCACAAAGAGATTCACAAACACAGCAAAACAGAACTCTAAAAACGTGGCTAGAGTTTTCCCTTTTATACTTAGGGCAAAACATAAAACCCTATATATTAAAACGGGCTTGGGCTGAGTTGGAATTTTCTGCAGAAAAACGTTCTGCACGATTTTCGATCGATCGAGTCTAATTTTCGATCGATCGAGTCATACAGAAAGTGAACAGTAATTCTGCATAAAAACTCGATTCCAACTTTATATTAAATCCCATACTTTGAGCAAGTCTAACACACGACTAAACATTGTTTTGATCATGGTTTGCCAACATACAAATTGAAGTTCTAAATACATTAGATCATAATCCTTAGAACCTAACAAACTCCCCCTTTGGCAATCCGTGACAAAACACAGACTTAACAAAAAGCTCAAAGTTACAAATTGAAATAGTCCATTACAATAAACATAGCCACTTAACAATTCAACCTAAACTACTATCTAACAGTTGCAAAGTAGACAGCAGCTCGACTGAAAACAACCTGTATATTCTTGTAACACTTAACAAACACATAAACGCATGTGTGGAAAAAAAAAAACAGGAAATACATCAATAAAAATTTCTTGATTTCACATGACACAAAATAAAGACATATATCATAAATAACATCATCAATATAAATCAATAAGCAGAGTAGCATAGTGAAATAAGAAACATATACATAAAAATGTATCTCAACAAAAATATCTCCTAATCAAGAGCTAAAAATGTAAATACAAAGTGAAGCACCTAGATACAATCTAATAACTCCACAAGCTCCGCAGTATCACTACCAAGTAAACAAAAACTACCCCTAAAATGTAAATCTCCACACAAAAAACTCCTAGATACAATGAACTATGTACTCCCCCTTTTTGTGACAAATTGCCAAAGGGCACTCACTCATCATCAAAAGAAGGTGGAGGAGAATGACGAGAGCTCGCCAAATCCGCTCGTAACGCACGTAGCTCATCAAGGATGTCCACCAAAAGCTGACCATGAGCCGCCTGAACGGTCACGACAGTATCAAGAGTCCGACGAAGGTCAGAAACCTCATCAAACGGTGGAGGAACATCAGCAGCAGCAGCAGCAACAGCAGGATCAGAAGAAGTCCCAGCTGCATGAGTATCTGTAGAAGAAGAAGGGGGTGGAGTGACACCAGTAGGCTCTACCCTAAGACGCTTAGAGCTAGCTCGAAGTTGAGCAGCCCTTTGCCTCAAAAAAGTAGCACCGATAGGAGCGATGACATGTACAGGCTCAGAAGCAGGAAACTCACCAAAACCAAGAAAAAGGAGAATCCTATGAATAAAAACAGGGAAAAACAAAGCATGAGCCGTAGAACTAGATCGATGAACCTCGTTCAAAGAACGAAGGAACAGATGCGGAAAACTGATAGGCGCATTAGTGACCAAGGCATACAAAAAGACACACCTCTCAAGAGGAATGGTGTGGACATGCGAAATAGGCCACAAAGAATGACACGCTATCCTAAAGAAAAGATAGTGCAGCTCAGACAGCTCAGCAGAAGTGATCCGAGGATCAGAACCCCACTGGATAGAAGACCCAGTGATGTATGACAGAACGTCATCAAGGGGAGGAGACTCCTCGTAAGGAAAAACGGGATGGTCCACAATAGGCACCCCAAGAGCATCAAACACTACCGAAGGAGTAATGCGATACTCCACACCACGTAACCACACCTTTACTAAGGTGTCGTTATCGTAGACATGAATAGAGAGGTTCGAATAGAACTCTCTAATCAAGGTGGCAGGAGGAGGAGAATGCTCATACTCGAGCAAAGGTAACCAACCCCGACGCTCAAAGTTACGACGCACTTCAGGATCCAACTCATCTAAGATAACCCTACGCTCAGCCCAAATTTGACGCCTAAGGTTCAGAGTCTCATAGGTGACTTGGTTTGACTCACTAGGGAACCGCTCAGTGTCAAAAGAAGGAGAAGGATCAGAAGTCCTATGGGCTCTAGTTTTCCTAGGCATAGTGCTAAGGAAAAGAGATAGACACCAAAAGAAAAGAGCACAAACAAATACCAAGGGCAGACTGCAAGTTAGCACAGCAGAAAAATAAAAAAATCAATTCTATATGATGCATGAGCATAAACATAACATAATGCATGTACTAATGCAGTGACATGTTCAATTGTGATCCAAATTAACAAAATTGGCTTGAGCAAGCAATATTTATCAAAAATACCCAATTTGAAAAACCTAATTTTTCAAAACACAACAAATTGATAAATTGATCAATACAATAGTTAATTAACACAATATAATGATCAAATTTACCAAACCAACAAGCCAATTTCATCAAGTTCAATCAAATTGAACAAAACCCCCAATTTTCTCAATTGTAAGCCCTAGAATTTCAAATTTCCTTCAAAACACCAAAATAATCAAATTAAACCACATGTAGAGCTTAGGTAAGGTGTCCCCACAAAAACCCGATGAAAAATTTGAGAAAGAAACACTCAAAAACACTTCCTAATTTGCCACAACAATAATTCCGAAAATAACAACAAAAATGCATGAAAAATGCATGATTTTCGAAAATAAATGCAAAGGAAGGGGCATAAAGGTCTTACCAGACTTGAAGGAGAGAGATTGTGCAAAAGAATTGGAAGAAAGCGACAAAATCTCCAAGAAAGGTGCTTGACCGGTTGGTAGGGAGACAAAAACTTTTGAAAAAGTTTTGAAAAGTGAAAAGACACGTGAGAAGGAGCCATTTTTAAAAACAGTCATCCCGAGTTTCAATTGATCGAAAGTTACATTCGATCGATCGAAACTACCTTCGATTGATCCAAAACAAGCTTAGATCGATCGAGCCAACCAGAGAGTTTTCTGAGCATTTTAAAACATTTTCGATCAGTCGAAAATCAGTTTCGATCGATCGAAATTCTGGAAAAATCACAGTTTTGAAAAACCAAACATTTTAGATCAAAAACTCCTCAAAGCATTAGATTTTATAAATAAGATGCATGAGTATGAGATGAGATGTTTTTCAAAAACACATGTATTCAACCCAGATTTCTCAAAGCAAAATTTTCTCTCAATACACCCAAAAAAAAAAACAAACAAGCAAACATGTTTTGCATCAAATTCCCAAAATTCTCAAACTTGGTTGGTCAGGCCAAAAAAAAAAACACAATAACATGTACACAATTTTAGCAAAGAGTAACTCGTGTGGTGTGTGCAACTAGCATATGCTTGAGAAGCATGTGAGGTGATATGCATATAGAGGATAATCACAATTTCTACAAAATTCATCACATGAATTTGAAAGAGACTTTCCCTTAAAGAGTTACATCATATAACTCCCACATCTCCTAGAATAAAAGCTTGCAATCATGTAAGTTTCTTGATTTGCCTCATTATTCAATTTAATTGATTAGAGACTTAATAAAAGCCGGGATAATATACACACCAATTTTATTTTAATTTGTGAGATTATTATAGCCCAATAATGTACACACCAATTTTAATAGAGGCTACACCTTATGTTCTTTTTGTGCATGTGCTACACTTTCTCGAACACAAAATCTTATGATATGCACTAAGGTGTTCATGATTGGCTAATAAACAGTGGTGAGATGGTTATTTATGCCTTTCTCAATAAGTTCAAGTCCAACAATCAAAGACATAAGACTTCAAGATCAAGATAATGTGATCAACAAATATAGCATCTTCTCACACGACATGCACAGCAAGACTTTAGCTAGTAAAGGGCAATAGAAATAAGTGCATCAAAGCTAAACAAGGTACATACATATGACATGTAAATTTTGATTGACCAACCTTGTCTTCAAATTCAAGAAAAAATAGCAAAACACAATTTGAAAAAAAAAGATTTATTTATTAAACAAAGAAACAAACATCCTAGAATGAAATGCATGAATGTAATGCAATGCAAATCCTAGAAACAAAGGTCACAAAAGATTGAGCAATGAAGCACAAGGACCATGAAGTCAAGAATGACTAGGGACATAGAATCACACCAATGACTTGACGAAGAGTTTCAAACTTTCCTCTATCAAGTGGTTTGGTGAAAATATCAGCATTCTGACGTTCAGTAGGAATATACTCTAGAGCAACAATTTTCCGTTCAACAAGATCCCTAATGAAGTGATATCTAATCTCAATGTGTTTGGTCTTAGAGTGTTGAACAGGATTCTTAGAGATATCTATGGCACTAGAGTTATCACAATAAACAACCATGGTGTCCTGTGATATTCCATAATCACTCAAAAGTTTCTTCATCCAGAGAAGCTGTGAACAACAACTTCCAGCAGCAATATATTCTGCCTCAGCAGTAGATAAAGAAACAGAATTTTGCTTCTTACTCATCCAAGCAACCAAATTAGCACCAAAATAAAAACAACTACCAGTTGTACTTTTTCTATCATCAGCATTACCAGACCAGTCAGAATCAGAGAAACCAGCAAGAGAAAGATTTGACTCTTTACTGTAAAATAGACCATAATCATAAGTTCCAGCAACATATTTTATGATCCTCTTAACAGCATTTAAGTGAGAGACCTTAGGATTAGATTGAAATCTAGAGCAAACACCCACACTAAACGCAATATCAGGTCTGCTAGCAGTTAAGTACAAAAGACAACCAATCATGCTTCTATATAGGGTAACATCAACAGACTCACCTGATGGATCATTTGTTAGTTTCGCATTAGCAGCCATTGGTGTCCTAGCATGTGCAGCCTTGTCAAGACCAAATCGCTTGACCAAATTTCGTGCATACTTTGCTTGGTTGATGTAGATTCCATCATCCGTTTGCTTTACCTGCAATCCCAAGAAATAAGTTAGTTCGCCAACCATACTCATCTCAAACATGGCCTTCATTTCATCTGCAAAAGATTGAGCAAGAGAATCATTAGTAGCACCAAAAACAATATCATCAACATAAATTTGAGCAACTACAAAATGATTCTTATCCTTTCGTATAAACAGAGTGGTGTCAGCAAAACCTCTCTTGAAGCCATGATCCGTGAGATATGCAGTTAATCTATCATACCAGGCCCGTGGAGCTTGTTTCAATCCATAGAGAGCTCTCTTCAACTTGTAGACATCATTCAGTCTGTGAGGATCAATAAAACCTTTGTTCAACATATACCTCTTCTTGTAACATGCCATTCAAGAAAGCACTCTTGACATCCATTTGATACAACCTGAAGTTCATGTGACATGCTATAGCCAAAAGAATTCGAATGGATTCCAATCTTGCTACAGGTGCAAAAGTCTCATCAAAATCAATTCCTTCTACTTGTGTGTATCCTTGAGCAACAAGCCTAGATTTATTTCTGATAACAGTTCCATGTTCATCTGACTTGTTCTTGAAGATCCACTTAGTTCCAATAACATTGACTCCCTCAGGTCTAGGAACTAATTCCCATACATCATTTCGAACGAACTGATGAAGTTCTTCATGCATAGAGTTTACCCAATCAGCATCTTGGAGAGCTTCATCCACCCTTTTCGGTTCGAATTGGGATAGGTAGCATGAGTGAGTAATCACATTTAATGCTTTGGATCTCAATCTCATGTTATCATTTAAACTTCCCAAAATATTAGTAGCAGGATGATTCAACCTAACTCTTGAAGATGGACCTTTGACCAATGAAGTAGTGGTACCTTTCTGATTTGATGGACTTTGAACTTCTCTCTGTTCTTGTGAAACTCCATGAACTGGTGTTGAAGGTTCTGAACTTGATGGCACAGATGCTGAATCATTCAAAACCATTAACTCTTCCTCTGTAGGCTTTCCCACATAGTCTTCAGGTAGAGAATCATCAACTTCCATCATCTTTTCTTGAACTTGAGGTGCATGTTCTGAATGGCCTTCTGAGTTTAATTCATCATTTATCACCACATTTGAGGATTCCATGATTGTTTTAGTTCTCAGATTGTATACTCTGTATGCTCTACTGGTGGAAGAGTATCCCAAAAAATAACCTTTATCACTCTTAGCATCAAACTTCTCCAGGTTCTCTCTATCACGCAGAATGTAACAGTCACTGCCAAATATTCTGAAGTATTTCACTACAGGCTTCTTTCCTCTCCAGAGTTCATAGGGAGTTTGCTTGGAATTTGGTCTGAAATACACCCGATTGAGAGTGTGACATGCAGTATTAACAGCTTCTCCCCAAAAAGATTTAGGCATCTTCTTATTATGGAGCATGACACGAGCCATTTCTTGTACAACTCTATTTTTCCTTTCCACAATTCCATTTTGTTGTGGTGTTTTGGGTGAAGAGAATTCCTGACGGGTGCCTTGATTATCACAAAACGTAGCCAGTTTGGTGTTCTCAAACTCTTTTCCATGGTCACTTCTTATTCTGGCTATCACCGTTCCTTTTTCCACTTGCAATTTCTTGTACAGATAAATCATTTTTTCAGGAGCCTCAGCTTTATCTTTCAAAAATACAACCCATGTGAATCTTGTAAAGTCATCCATAACAACTAGAATGTACTTCTTTCCACCTAAACTCTGAACTCTAGCAGGACCCATGAGATCAATGTGCAGCAACTCCAAAGGTCTCGTAGTTTGAACATCAGCTACAGACGGATGTTTGGACTTCACTTGTTTACCCATCTGACATGGTCCACAGATGCATTTTTCAATCTTCTCAAACTTGGGCAACCCAATTACCGCATCACATTTTAAAATCTTCTCTAATTGCTTAAGGCTGGCATGTCCCAACCTTTGATGCCATAAGTCAACTTGATTGATCTTAGCACTGAAACATTTGTTGCTTATACTTGGGGTGATACCATAACAGTTATCAGCTGTTCTCACACCAACACACATACAATCACCCGCTTCATCAAGTATTTCACATTCTTGCTTGGTGAAGAATACATTAAGTCCGTTGTCTCAAATCTGGCTTATGCTGAGTAAGTTTGCCTTCAACCCATCAACATACCACATATCTTCAAAAACTGGTAGTCCTGGAATGTCCACAGTACCAATGCCTCTAATTACAGATTTACTTCCGTCTCCAAAGGTAACTGTACCAATCTTTCCTTCGAAGAGTGTCTTGAACAAAGCTTTATTTCCTTTCATGTGCCTGGAACAACCACTATCCAAATACCAAAGACAAGAATCACGTGCCTTTAAGGCGGTCAAAGCAGTATAGCACATGTGATTATTTTCATATGTGATTATAGTAAGACACTCAAGAAAAACTTTAACAAAGATTGTAAAGGACAAGCACACCAAGTAGATAATGTGACAAACTAAAGAGAAGATTTTAGAGAAATCCATAACAACAGGGGTCAAGGATCAGCTAGAAGATCAAAAGATCAAAACAAAAGCTACCCGCTCTGATACCACTTGTCAGTTCGTTTAGACCCCTTAAACCCAACAGATTAACCTAGTGAATTAGCCAAGTGAATAACTTAGGTTATTTAATTAAAACTAGGTTAACACAGATAAGCAAAAATAACAAAGCAGCGGAAAATAAATAACACAAAGATATGATGACCCAGGAAACCACACCGGTAAAAACCTGGGGAGGATTTGACCTAGCTATCCTCAAGGTAAACTGAATCCACTATGAAAGAATTGAAGTTTACACAACAAGACTTAGACCACTAACATCTTATTGCTACCCAAGTGTAGGAAACTTACTACCATGACCCCATGATAGCTCCGAGATCCACGGACTCCTTCTTTCCGGAATTCTTCAGCAAATCCACAAGCGCACCTGCTTGTATATCTTTGTGCTCTATTGATTCTGCAACTGTATTGATCTACACAACTCTTGACATAAATCTCAAGTTTGTAAACCCTAAGTGTATGTGAAGGTAAACACCTCTAGATCTCACAAAGAGATTCACAAACACAGCAAAACAGAACTCTAAAAACGTGGCTAGAGTTTTCCCTTTTATACTTAGGGCAAAACATAAAACCCTATATATTAAAACGGGCTTGGGCTGAGTTGGAATTTTCTGCAGAAAAGCGTTCTGCACGATTTTTGATCGATCGAGTCTAATTTTCGATCGATCGAGTCATACAGAAAGTGAACAGTAATTCTGCATAAAAACTCGATTCCAACTTTACATTAAATCCCATACTTTGAGCAAGTCTAACACACGACTAAACATTGTTTTGATCATGGTTTGCCAACATACAAATTGAAGTTCTAAATACATTAGATCCTAATCCTTAGAACCTAACAACCTTCTCGCATGTTCATGCTCTATAATTTTTTGGGATTTCAATTTGGCTAATAATTTTTTGGGATTTCAATTTGGCTAATACGTTGGGAGAGTGAGGTGAGGTGAGAGCAGAGACAAGGAGAGAGTCAAGTGAGAGTGAGAGTGAGAGCAGAGATAAGGAGAGAGAAAAAATTATTAAAATATTAATGCATATATGCACGGTTACTGTAACAATTGTGCATTTATGCACAATTTTACACCCACTGTGTGGATGTGTTTTTGCTCAAAATGCGTAAAATCAGTTACTTTTGCTATTTTGCACAACTTTGCACATACTGATGGGATTCTCTAATGATAATGATTGCCTTAATGCCGAATGTCATAAAGTAACTGAAGGAAGCAAAACCATACTAGAATTTCCAAAAGGAATATTGCATCCACTTTAATTAATAAATGGTATGTTGCCAACTGTTTCCTTTTAAAATGTTGAGTGGAACAACGAGAAAGATAAAAGAATTGTTTATTTGAGGATTACCCTTCTTTTCTTTGGTATTATGACAAACTAAGGTTAATTGATAGACAAATTAAAGTATCTTAATATTTTCACCATTTAAATAAAGTAAGAAAATTCTCACAACAACAAGAGATGTATGAGATGAGAGTAGGGTTCTCCATCAATCGGCCAAACTAAACCCACTCGAGACTCAAACTTGTGTTTGCACATTGATAGCGGGTCACCACCATCAATACCCAATTTTGACAGGTCAAGTGGCAGGTTCTCTCCTCCAAAACTTGCTAGACTCGATTAGACTGATGATGCAAGCATTTTCCAGCGAGATCTCACCATATTTTCACCGTTTTCTGCCGTTATCTCATCGGATTTTTGTCGTTTTCCAAATCTACAATGCTAACTACCACCCGTTGAAGACTTGAACCAATCATCCTCTCCGGTCAAAGGCGGGTTGAGATTTGATCTGACCCGTGAACACCCTTTTAGATGAGAGGATAAATAATGCAACGAAGACGTGTCTAACATTAAAATACTTTAGTATCTGTTTGGATCCACGTTTGCGTTTTGTTGCTTCTTTTTTTTTGCCAGCAGCAGTTGTTGACCAATTCTCCCGTGAATAGTACACGGGTGCACTGTTCATGAGACCCACAAACTTCATTTTTCATAAATTTTTTCATTAAAAATGGGTCTCACAAACTTCATTTTTCATAAATTTTTTCATTAAAAATGGGTCTCATGGTACTATTTACACATTTAGAAATTATTTTGCTACAGTGTTTTCAGTTTTCAATTTCAGCAAAATTAGTTTACCTAATACACACGTTCATTACCTGGCACGAAATATAGTGGCTAGAGAAGTTACACTAACCAAGAATTTAAAGATGAAAAGAGGTTTGGGCCTAACTAGGCAACTGTCCTAAAAATCAAGGAAGACGTGATAACGGACCATGAGAGATGTTCTTTAGGATGAGACCATGGAAAAACTTGTTCAACAATATCCTACTAGAATTTTCAAGCAGCATATATAAATGAGGTTTTAGTTGGAGGAAGGAAACTTCAACTCCACGCAAAACCATTGTTTAAGCATAACAAATTGGAACTGAATCTCTTATATATTCTACGTTTAAATGTATGAAATTGCATGTTAATTGTTAAATGTATTATTAGCAACGCGATGTGTTATACCATACTGTATATGCGAGAGTGAATGCGGAAGGGGAAGCACAGAATAGGAATACCAAAAACACGAGAGTTATGTGGTTCAGCCTTGTCGGCATACATCCAAAGAGGAATCCCTTAAGAGCTACATCTTTATTATGTAAGAGTGTAGTATAATAACATGTGTTACAATGAACCCTAACATGAGTATATATAAGTGACTAAACCCTAAACTATTAGTACAAGTAGAAGTAGGCTTGGGCCTATTACATTGGACCAATACGTCTAATATATATCTCTAACATATATAATAGTTGAAACAAAATTATAGTATTATTGAAATAACACTTTGTATAAAATTTGATTTTAATATATTGTAGTGCAGGCGATGTTGCCCCCCACACCCTCTAACCTATTATTCGGCCCGCAAATTAATTCTAACTAAACTCCGACATCCTTACGGGGGCTACACCCATAAGGCTCTTTGACCGATAGCCCAAAAACAAATATTAGCAGATTCCAACACTACTTGACCAAAGAAATCAGGAGAAAGGAAAAAAAAAAAAAACTACATAGACCTTTTGTTTTTTTTTGGGAGGGGGGGGGGGGGGGTTAGTTGATGAGTCCAAATCTTCTGTCCCACTTTTTCTGCTCCACTCTATACTCCACCAATAAAAACTTGTCACGTGTTCACCTAATTAATTGGAGTAGGAAAAATGGAACAAAAGATTTGGACTCGTAGTTGAGAGTTTCTAACATGTGGCTAATTTATTGATTGCTCTCTCTCTCTCTCTCTCTTTTAACAAAATATTTAAATTATAAATAAATAAATAAAAGAAGAAAAGGAGGACTCTTCTTAAAAGCTTCTCTTTGCACCAAATCTTATAGATTAGAAAAGAGTTTCATACATCTATACGCTTAGATTAAGATAGAGTAAAATTCCATTTCAGAGCAAAAAAAAAAAAAAAAAAAAAAAAAAGCTAAACTCAGCCATAAAAGTATAAAACATTAATGAATCAGATAAAAACAATGACAATCTTCTAGATATATAAATTCTGGCGGATGGAATAAAATATTAAGGAAAGGTAAATAAAAAATGTGAGTAAGAAACACAGAATAATTATGCTTTGGTCATAGAGACTTCAATAGGGATTGCAAGTGGTTAAGTTTGGTGTAGCCCGGAAGGGATCCCATTTCCTTTGGTACCATGAAGTAGGAATTTTTAAGTAGTTTCTTTTTCCTTCCCCATAAAATATTTATTACTTAATGCTTGCTTTGGATTTTCTAGTCACTTTTCCTGAATGGACTTTCCAGTCACTTGGTATAAAATATTAATTTCCCATGACTGAATGAAATGGCATCCCAAGTGGTTCCGAGTTGCCAAACTACCACTTTAAATACAGTGAATTGGAAAAAAAAAAAAAATCTTAATAGGTAAGAGCATGCACGTTTGGCTTCTCCCATGGGTTAGCTCAAGTTTGAAGAGTACCTTGGGGGAAAAAAAAATCCCTCACCTTAGGGGGGAAAAAATATCTTACAAAACTTACATATTAAATTCATGTGGGAACTTTATTTTCAACAAATTTCTTTCTAATAAACAACTATTAAAATCCCTCCCTAAGTGGGTTTCTTTTTCCTGCCCCGCCCAAGATGAAATTTTCACAATTGTGGACTTATGGTAAATAACTCCATAACCCATGAACCCAAAACTGGCAAAACAACACAAGAATCTAATTCACAAAGAGTAGCCAGTTATCACAAGAACACCACATTTTCCATCATTTTTACATGTATAAAGCTCCAACCATACCAAAAAAGTTAACACAATGATAAAGCATGTAAATGCAAGATACTGTATAAATGAAAGAAATTATTTCAACCCAAAGTATGGCACAACAAATTGACAATTAGAAAATATACAACAATTTTTCAAATTCGCCAAAAATCTTGTAACTCAACTGATTGATATATATTATAATGTTTATAACGGAAACATCTAAGATTCAAATTTATCAGGCCCTCAACTATCAATTGATAAATAAAATAAATCATTCATGTTAATAAAGCCCACGTATTATACATCACAATTATATAGAAAGTTGGCCTTAACTACGGAATAAACATTAATTTAAAGATAAAACAAAAAATAACTTAAAATAGATAATACAAATAAAACATTTACATAGAGATCACACCAGGCCATCGATCATTAGAGGCGGTGGTACTGGTATTGCAAGTGTCACATAATTAGGTATTAAGCTTGCCAAGAAAACTTTTATTATATTTCAATATACAAGGATCAACCTTTTGATAAACAAGACAAGCAAGGACCGGACCAGACGGTCCGATTACCCGTGACCCGTGAAATAAATTGGGAAAAACGCATGCTCTAAGTATAGAACCAACGACTTCCTATGAGTTTTGGACCTTTGTCCAACACAATAACCACTGAACTAGTTGGCTTCCTTGTGCCCCTTCTTGAAATTTATATTTCATTTATTTTAATTTTACAAGATTAATAGTTTTCGATTTAATTTTATCACCATTTACTTAATAGTATGTTATTTTTCTTTTTTCTTTTGTTCATCAATTATTCTTTCGCATCAATAAATATGAATAAGAAAATTGTAAATTTATGTTAAAAATGATTTTATTTTAAATTAAAATGCATTTTTTATTTGAAAGATTAATAAGTACGATTTTTTAAAGCTTTTTTATATTTATTAGTTTCTATTCACTTTATAAAATTAACAAAAATACATTTGAAAGTTGTTTTAATTGCTTAATATTTTTTAAGGGTAAATTTTCATATTTTTACACATTTAATACATTTATTTGTATTTTTGAATAATATTAAATTAATTTTGATGTCATCATGGTTCAACTTCGGTTGAACCTCGATCCGACCTTAAAAATTTTGAACCTCTTCCTTCTCTTGTTCTTTGAATGGTTCGAATCTAAAAACCATGTAGAGAAGGCCACAATCTTGTTCTAACTCGTAACTTTCTAACTAATTAAAATTGAATAAAACATTACTAAAATGATCTAATTCTCTGGTGGCCTAACTAAAAAAGTTGAATAACTCTATATTTTTCTTTTACACTATGCTTAGAAGACTAAGTGTGCGCTTGACAACTTATTTTTATCAACTTATTTTATTATTCTGCTTATTTTTACTATTATTCAAGGTCTCATTGCACTTTTTGGTACTATTTATAGGCTGTACTATTTCAGCTAACTTTTAACTTTATTTACAATATTTTCAACAAAAGGTTTTCAGTTTCAGCAAAATAAGCAGATCTCAAACAGATCCTTAGTCAAGTTGTTCAAATTTTTTTTTCTTACACTTTAATTTTTATCAAAGATAGGTAAAATATGTAATATTTTTCTTAACTTTAGTGAATAATTATTAGTTTTGATAGACATTTTTTTGTTATATAACTAGTAGTTTAAAAAAAATCTTCCATATGGATGTTGAATATATATATATATATCATGGGCGGCGCCATGTATAGTTCAGGGGGTTCAAATGAACCCCCTGAGCCAGCAATTATTTTTTTTTATATAAAATATATTTTGTTTTTTTTTTATTTGACCCTCCTAAATAAAAATTTAAACACACTATCTCTAAATTTTTTTAAGACCGACTTGAAATAAGTTTAATTTTGATTATCTTAACAGTATTTTGATCTTTTTAAATACAAAAAATGTCTAACAACAATCCAATTTTATCTAAAATCTAGGAGAATTAGTAAGCCCAACAACAAAGTAAATTTTTTTCATCTAAAATTGTTTTAAAAAACCCATTTAGATCTTAATAAATTTGAAATAAACTAATGGATAATTCATAGTTTACATTATACTATCATTGTAATATTTACATTGTTTCTAAACAAATGTGTACAATATTGTATAATTTTTGCAAATGTGTATGGTATAATTATCTATAATATAAATCTTAAATTGATAGTACAATGTAAACATATAATCATCATCAACTAATAAATAAAAGTATTTAAGCAGTAATAATTAAAATTCACTTAACAACAACAATTAACATGTTCATTATATTAAGAAAAAATATGTCAAATGAACCTATAGTTTATTTTTTATTCTATTACTAGTACGTACTATAGACAAATTTGTAATAAGAAAGTCATTTAGATCATAAGATTCATATTTTACTTAAGATGTATCTTCTTACTGACCCCCCTAAATAAAAATCCTAGAGCCGCCACTGATATATATATAATTTCTTTTGTTCTTATATTTATAACAAAATAACTTATAATAATTTGATCCCTCAAAAAAGATAAATTTTTTTACTGGGCTGCTAACCTACCTCACTTTGGGTAGGGGTAAAAAATAAAAATACCCCATCCTACAACGGAATTAATTAATAATATAATGCAGATTGATTGGGATAAAATCTCCCACCAGACGACGGTAGGCCACACTCGCCGACGGTTAGATCTGTGACGGCTGAAATACCCGACGGACGTCAGAGCTCGACGACCCCAATCCTAGGGGGGCGACGGGAGAAGGCAGACGGGTGCTGGTATCGGGCACTGAGACCAGTCTTGCCACGTGCGCTTCGCTGGAAAGAGTGAATCTTGTCGTGTACGCTGCTTAGCCAGATATCTTGCGAAGCACGCCTCCCACCCCCAAGAAGGGAATCGTGCCCAACACGCTTGGCTACCCCAGAAGAGTCTTGCGTCCCATGCTACTCGAGGGCAATTTCGGTACAACGATGTCTTCTCCAGCACGCCTTGTCCAAAGGCCATTACCACTACTATAAATACCGCCACATCCTCCAAAAATCAGGGTACGTATACTAAGACCCGACTCTGGCACTCTGGAGTTGTGTAAAATTCTAACTTAACCATCGGAGGGTCGCTGGCCGGTACCACACCGGTACTTCCCTTTGAGGTTTTTCCTACTTGTGCAGGACCGTCCGGAACGCGCGCAAACCTTGCAGCTCACTGGTTTGATTCTTGACATCATCACAGATGAACCTTGGTATCTTTTTACACCGACGTTGAGAAACTTCAATTTGTCTCTCTATTAACAGTACATCATCTTCTCAAAAATAAAAAATCTGTAGGTCATAATTTCAAAGAAAACAAGGAAAATTGTGCAAAAGTTTGAAAGAATGTCTCAAGCAAATAATCAATTCTCTACCTTTCTTGGTCCGCTTAACGTTTTTCTATATATTTTAACCCGTAATTCATGGATAACGTTGGGCCCGCGACTCCAGGATTTTCTTTATAAGGGTCAATAAAAAGATAAATTTTAGATAAAAAATAAATTTTGTGGTCTTTGATGCTTCTTTAGTACAAATTTGTCCATAGTATTAGCAAGAAAATAAAATATAAACTATTAATTCATTTAGCATACAGTTTCATGATATAATGAACATATTAATTATTATTGTTAAGATGAAATTTTGAAAATCATCTATTATTTTCAAATGCAATAAACATATTAATTATTATCTTTAAGTGAATTTTAATTATTATTGTTCAGAATTCTTTTATCTATTTGTTTGTTTTAACTCTTTACAATTCTTGTATTTAACGATTCAACTCAACTTTGACAACTATTGTTCTTTGTAAGTATCTAATAAATTTAAATATTTAGATGACAAAGCGTACCAAGTTAAAAACCTATCCTATAGAGCAGAGTTACGAAGTCAAAAGCTCTAATTTTGGGAGGATAGAGTGGTTTGAATAGAGAAACAAGGAATTTGTACTATCACTAATTTACGTTATTGTTTGTACGTAAAAATTATGATTATTTATTTATTTATTATTTTGAAGTTGAAGTTAGCCCAATGTCCCGGATTTTAATTTTTTTTCTTGAACAAAGTTCAATTATAAAATTGATTGTAGCATAAGGGTACAACTGTAGTCAATATCTTTTTATTGGAGATGAATTTTCACAAATTTTTCATTGGATTACATTTTCTTCTTATATCCCTATACTTGCAAAATTTTCAGAAAAATCAAAGATTAATAACTATGTCATCAATTAATTGTTTAAATTGTAAATTTTTGTAATCTAAAATTATGTATAAAAAATAATTTTATAAATCATATAATAAATAACATACGATTGACATAACATTTGACATATGTGTTAAGAGCATAAAAAATATACAATCCAATAGTTAAATTTTCAAAATATGTAGCAATGTTAATTTTTTTTAAAAAAAAAGTTATAGCCTTATCCTACAACTAATTTTGTAATCAAATTTTGGTGAGGAAGATACTATAGTCGCACATTTTGATTATAGTTACACATTTTGATTAGAGAAATGCTACATTCATAACATTTTTTACAACAATTTCAATGCAAATATTAGGTGGCAAGCTATTACCCGTTGTTATTGGTGGGCATTCAAGTATTTTCCATGGTGGATTCATATTAAAACTAGTAATAATTTGTTATTTAAGATTTGATATGAAGGTTTTGTAAAAATATTGTTGACATAGTAGTTCTCTTTTAACTAAAAATTTATCACTACACCAACAATTTATCACTGCACCAACGATTTCAAGTACTTATTACTTTTTAGCACTTATTAATCACAATTTAAGCAATAACATATTGTTGTCTAAATTAGCTTTTCTCATGCAATTGAATTGACTAAAAATTTGCATTCGATTAGTTGTGGCACGCTCTATTAAAAACCCTAGCTGAGAAGACAGCATGGGCCTTACCTATGGATCGAGGGCCTTATATGGTGCCCATAAACGGAGGTCTCCTAATGGCTCCACCTCAAATAACAATCACAAACCCATATGCCATATCTGAAGGGAGCGGTTGAGATGTACGAAGATGGTGTTTTTGTTACTGTGGATCTCAACTTCATTGTATACTCACATCTATATCTTTGAAAATGCCTCATCTTAGCCCATCTCCAATAGGCTCTCTACAGCTAATTTTGGAGCTAATTTTGGAGAGCAAACACGCACAAAAAGACCTCCAACAGCCTCTCCAACTCCATTTTTTTTTTTTTTTTAGAGTTACTACAGTAGCTCTCTTGACCAAGAGAGCATTGTAGCAACTCCAAATCATTTTTTCCTATTAAAAAAAAATATTCGGCTGAATAAAAGAATGATTCTTTCTCTCTCATCCCTTTCCCTTACTCTTTTCTCTTCTCTTTGTTTCTTCACTCTCTCACTTCTCATCAGAGAACAAGGCAGCTCTCTCTTAGAGCCTTGAAGAAAGAAAAACCAAAGACAATTTATTCACAAATTGAGAAAACCAGAAAAAAAAAAAATCAAAATCTCTCTAATTTTTGTAATGCATGCATTCTGTTATTGAGATCAAAATCCAAAGGATTTTTTAACCCAGAAAAAATTTTGTTGGCAAAGATCTCTCTCCTCCTCTTCTCAATCAAAACACACCACAATCTTATTCTCATAAAACCAATTAAATTGAACAAAGCTAAAAATCTGAACAAAGAAAAAAAATTACAGAGAAGACGATCTGACCAAATTGGGTCACATGCACAGAGTCTCAGCAAGTCGAACCATCAGCACACACCTCCACATCTATGAAGACCTTCTTAATCGACCGTTGGAACTAGGACAACTTGACGAAACCAAAGCTCCAAGACTTCCAGATCGATGCGAAAGGCTTTGGGCAAATGGTCCTAGACGCTCTGAAATTATTTTAGATAGAAATTTTTTACAATCAATACAATGGTATAGAGGTTGAAGAGGAAGAATCGACTGGAAACAAAAAAGGAAGGGGGTGGAGAAAAAAGGAAAACATGTGGTGTCTGCGGTATTGTTTTTAATAATAATATGTATGTTAAGTTTTTTTAAGGAAATTAATTATAATTTAATGAATAATAAGAAATAAAAAGAATTGGTCTAATCTGTGTGGTGGACTTTTTTTCGATGAAAAGTATGGTAAGTTTTTTTTTTAAATAGTAATTAATTATAAGTTAATGAATAATTAAAAATTCCTTAAGAAATATTACCATATTTGAGAAATATGATTATTAAAAAATTTGAAGAAGTTATTATTGAAATATAGTTGTTAGAAATTAATACAGTAAAAATAAAAAAAAAGTATAAAGAATGAATGAAGAAATAATATTTAGCTCTTTTTTTTTTTTTTCTTTGAAATGGTGAAAAGTTAGTTCTAGGTATTGGATTGCTTGCATTCTTTAATGAAATCTTACAGACAAGAAATGTCACCATCATTGACCAGGAAGGGTTCGATCCTGCATCCAAATATGCGATTTTCACAACAGGGATATACAGAGCATATTAAAACCACGAATTACCTTTTAATATATTAATACGCCTTAACTAAATCAGTTGAAATATCACCATATTGCATTCGAAATATTTATAACGTGTATCAAAATATCCAATCAAACATGTATCATATACTGTGCGCTGAAATCTGAGTTACACTAGCCAGCAGTAATTTATTAGTACTTGCAATTAAAGATCTAGTAGTATTCTAGCCATTACATAATCTTAAACAAACACGTGCCTTAAGCAGCATAGATTTGACAGATTATATCACATTCCAAACAATTCACTATATCATTGCTTTTCCTGGTGAGACCCCTAGGAAAGTGCATTTGGTGTTGATAACTGTTGAGAAACCATGTGCATAGTCGGTCTACAGGCTGGGTTAGCATGCAAGCATGCAATTGCCAGCTTTATGATGACTAGCAGTTGACTCTCAGGTGCATTCGTTTGGAAGGAAAACAGGGAGGATGGAAAACAGGGTGGAAAATGCTGTTTTCCACTGTTCGTTTGGGGAAGGAAAATAGGGAGGATGGAAAACTCGAGAGAAAGTTTTCTCTCCGGACCCACTTTTTTTTTCCTTCCAAATCGGAAGGAAAATCTGGAGAGAAAAGTTCTATAGCAGCACTTTTACAAAAATACCCTTTTTCTACCTATTTTTTTCAACATTTTTTTTTCTTCTTTTTTTTTTCTTTTTCTTTCAACATTGACCTGAAATTTTTTTTTTTTTTTACTGAACAACGTTGTTCTTTCTTTTTTTTTTTTTTCTTTTTTTTTTCCACTGAACAACGTTGTTCAGTGAACAACGTTGTTCTTTCTTTTTTTTTTTTTTTTTTTTCACTGAACACTGAACAACGTTGTTCAGTGAACAACGTTGTTCTTTCTTTTTTCTTTTTTTTTTTCACTGAACAACGTTATTCTTTCTTTTCTTTTCTTTTTTTTCACTGAACAACGTTGTTCTACGTTGGTTGGTTTTTTTTTTTTTTTTTTTTCTTTCAACGTTACTGAACAATGATGTTTTTTTTTTCTTTTCAACTTTATATATATGACGTGATAAATTTTATATTATTTAATGATTAAAAATAAATATGTTTCTTACATATTATGTAATAAGGGTATAATAGTCAATTTATATAAATTACATTTTCCATCCTTTCCTTTTTCTCTCCAACCGAACACAAGAGTTTTCCATCCTCCCACTTTTCCACTCTCCCAACCGAACACACAAGAGGAAAAACTAAATATTTTCCATCCTCCCACTTTTCCATCCTCTCACAATTTTCCATCCTCTCACTTTTCCACTCCTCCAACCGAACAGACCCTCAATCTGAAGTTTGGGAGGAGGAAGGCGAATGTCTAACAGATCTTTCAACAATAAATTCTCCCCCATAATTGAAGCAGATAGAATGGGGATCATTTCACCGGGATGTCTTCCTCTGATCACTTCTATAGACAAAACTCCAAAACTATAAACATCGCATTTCTCAGTTATCTTCATTGTATAAGCAAGTTCTGCAAACAAACAAAATATTATGCAAATGTGTTCATATGCTCTGTATTCTTTATTGATTACAAAATTTGAGTATATTACCTGGTGCAACATATCCATATGTGCCAGCAAGTGAAGTCCAATTGGATGAGTCTCGATTAAGAAGCTTAGCTATGCCAAAGTCTGAAACATGAGCCTCGTATTGAGAATCTAGCAAAATATTGTTGCTTGATATGTCTCGATGAACAATTGGTGGTGAGCAATCATGGTGCAAGTAAGACAAAGCGTGAGCCACACCTTTAATGATATTCACCCTCTTATTCCAGTCTAATTCTTTTGCTCCTCCTTCATTGGTAAAAATTGTGTCCAAGCTACCCTTTTCAAGGTACTCATAAATCAAAAACAAGTGTTGTGAATGTGAACAAAAGCCATGTAATTTAACAATATTTCGGTGCCGGATTTCAGTCAATGCCCTTATCTCATTAAAGAACTCTTTTTGTTGGACAATCTCACCATCACACAAGGATAGGAGTTTCTTCACTGCCACGATGTTTCCTGATGTTAGACTTGCCTTATAGACAGTGCCATATCCACCCTTCCCAATGCAAAACATAGCATCAAAACCCTGGGTCGCTTCAATGATTTCATTGTACATTGCTCTTCCATCGAAAGTTGATATTGAAAACACCTTTTCATTGTGCAGGTTATTTGTTTGGTTTGTATGACGGTGCTTCCTCTTTCTTTGAAAAATGAAGAAAATTCCAAGAAACATCAATACAAGTGAAAATGTTCCCAAAAGAGGGAAAATGATTAAGAAACTAATTTTGTGTCCCATTGATGATGCCAAGAATCACCTCAGTGAACTGCAAGGCCTTCACGTGCTTCGGGAAAATCTGCAAAAGTAGAAAGAACCTCAAAGGGAGGTACCGGTGTGGTACCGGCCAACGACCCTCCGATGGTTAAGTTAGTGTTGCTCACAACTCTAGAGTGCCAGAGTCGGGGTAGAAGTATGCGTACCTCATTTTCGGAGGGCGTGGAAGTATTTATAGTAGTAGTAGAGGCCCTTAACCAAGGCGTGCTGGAGAAGATACCACTTTTACCGGAATTGCCCCTGAGTAGTGTGGAGCGTAAGACACTTCTAGGGCAATCAAGCGTGTTGGAGAAGCCATCCCTATGGGAGTGATCGTGCTGCGCGAGACACCTGTCCAAATAGTAGCGTACGCGACAAAACTCACGTTCTTAGGAAAGCGTACGCGGCAAGTTAGGCTGTGGTGACCCATGCCTTCCCCCGTCGACAGTTCCTCCGTCACCCTACGTAGGGATCGGGTCGTCAGGGTCTAGTGCCCGTCATCATACGTCGAACCGTCATCCCGAGCAGGGTGCCAGCGTCTAGTGGGAGTTTCATCCCTATCAGATGCCCCCTCTGCCCATCAGTCCGTGAACACACAGGAGACGGACTAATAGGATGACGGTTCTCACTCAAAGAGAGTTTGAATAGATAGACTGTCATTCAGTAATTAATGCTGGACATTTAATGCAGGGCACGTGTCGTCGGCTTAATGTCCGTGTGCAAAGAACGAGGCGTCTCCTCGCCTTCCGTGCTACCCTTCATATATAAACTTCTCTTTTTTCTCTTCATTTTTCACTTTTTAACGAAATCAAGAGATCAGAGCGCATCCGTTCACCCAGCAAGAAAAGAATTTAATCCGTCAACATAATCATCCGTCACTTACTCGCAACCGTCCGTGACGCCCTTCAACAACGAAAACAACCGATAAGTGTCTATTATTGTTTCGTTCACCTTTACCACCGTCAGGTATCCCTTTAATAGATTGAAAAAGATAGTTCCAAACTAGTTTGGAACTAAACCCCCCAAACTTTGTCATTTTATTTTTCCAAATATGATCATAACAAAGAGAACATACTAAGGTTGAATACGCACGGATGCTTACCAATTAAATTTACTTTGAATTACTAGTGGGATTAAATAAGATACAATATATATACACACACTAATTTTTTAATATAATATAATTCAAATAAAAAGTAAAGATAGTAAAAATAAAAGAACAAAAATTACTTGAAGTTTTTTTTTTTTTTTTTTGAGAAGCCGCCCACAAGTGAGGGCCAAATTTATTCATGAATAAAACCAAGATCATGGTTGTAAACATCCACAATGTCAGGAGGAACTTCCTCAATCCATACTAACAGAGGATTACAAAATGATCTACGAGCTAAGCGGTGAGGTACACTATTACCCATCCGCTTAATATAATGAAAAGAAATACCACTAAAGGAGCATGAAAAAGCATGGATGTCTTTCAAAATGTGGCCCAAGTCTGAAGAAAGGAGACATTTCTCCTGGATGGCTTTGATGACAACTTCAGAGTCTCCTTCAACCATAACTCTCTCAAAACCTAACTCCCCGGTAAACAAGAGAGTTCTTCTCTACTATCACTTCCACTGTCTCTACAGAAGTAGGCAAGGGAATTTTTTGTGAAAGGACAGCCAAAACCAGTCCAGCTTGATCTCTGATAATCATGCCGAGACCTGCTGAAGATTGGGTTGAGAAAATAGCGCCGTCAAAGTTAACTTTCACCACACCAAGAGGGGGAGGTTTCCATCGAACCGCACGGGCTGTTCTTGGGATTTTTGAGTGGACAAGGTGGAGGTGGTGGAATTCATGCACCAAGGCACGGGCCTACTTTGGAATTTTTTCAAGGTTCGAACAAGCATCTCCAAAGGCTGCTCTATTTTTTGTCAACAAATCAGGGATATGGTGTTAGCGAACACCTCGACCCAGCTGGGGTACTGAAGGGCTAAGAACACAATCTTAGAAAAGGCAGAGAAAGGTGAGGTAGCCTCCTTGAGCTTAGCAAACTGTGGGAGCCATACTGAATTAAGCTCCGGGCAGGACCATAAAGCATGAGCTATGGTCTCAGGTTCCAAGTTGCAATTGGGGCAGGTATCGACTTGGAGGAGCTTTTTACAAACCAAGTTCACCCTCGTAGGGAGGGAGTCATTGCTTGCACACCAGAGAAGGGTGCAAATGCAATTTGGAACATGGACGTTCCAGATTTTTTCCCAAACATCTTTACTCATGGCTTGGTCAGAAACACCTAGTGCATCAAGCTCTTCAAACTCTCTTAGTAGTTTGTACCCAGATTTAACAGAGTAAACTCCACTACGATTCTTTGGCCAGTGCAACTAGTCAGGGGTGTCCCTAGACTCAACAGGATTGCTTTGATCGCATTCGCCTCAAAAGGGAGGAAAATATCATCAGCACGGTCTAATTTCCAACAATGCAACTCTTGATCAAGTAAGTCAGCCACCATCATTTTCGGGTCATGATCAAGGGGTGGAGATAATACTCTACCCGAGCTCCCACTTGGAATCCATTGATCTTTGAAAACCTTTATAGACCGCCCATCACCAACCCCCCACTTCAAACCCCTTTGGATGGTGTCTCTACCCTTTAGAATGCTCTTCCAAGCAAAGGAGCCCATATTGTTTTTTGCCTTAAAGATTGAACCGTGTAGGAAGAATTTGGATTTGAAGAACCTATGAAACAGAGTGTCTTGGTTAATGGCTAGCCTCCACACTTGCTTTGCCAGTAAAGCATCATTGAACTTTTATAGCTCTCTAAAACCCATGCCTCCTTCCTGTTTAGACCAACACAGTGTGTGCCACTTCACCCAATGCACTTTCCTTCGGCTACCTCTTTGACCCCACCAGAATTTGCGGACCATTATCTCGATCTTATGGTAGAGAGAGAAAGGTAATTTAAAGCAGCTCACGGCAAAGGTCAGAAGCGCTTGGATTACTGCTTTTATGAAAACCTTTCTTCCAGCCTGAGAGAGGAGCTTTTCCTTCCAACCCTTCAGTTTGGACCAAACCCTCTCTTTTATGAAAGCAAAACTCGCCTTTTTTCCCCTCCCCACAAAAGAGGGGAGGCCCAGGTACTTCTCATATGCTTTATCTCAAGAACCCCAAGAAAATTAATAATGTTTTCCTGAGTATCTGGGAAGGTTGCTTTGCTGAAGAATAAGGTTGTTTTGTCCCTATTAAGTTTTTGGCCCGAAGCTGCCTCATATTCTGAAAGGATGGCCTGGATGTGGTTGCAATCCTGGATTGAAGCCCTACAGAAGAGAAGACTATCGTCTGCAAAAAAATAGATGAGTTAGTCTAGGTCCATTTCTGCATAATGACATGCCTCTGATATGACCTTCTCGAGCTGCTCTCTTAATCAAGGCATGTAACCCTTCAGAGCAAAGAAGGAATAAATATGGGGAGATTGGGTCTCCTTGTCTAATTCCCCTAGATGGAAAAAATTTTTCGGTTGGTTCCCCATTGATCAAGAGAGAATAGGAGACCGTTGTAATGCACATCATTATCAAATCAACCCATTTTTCATGGAAGCCCATTCATAACATTAGCAACTTTAGAAAAGTCCATTCCACCCTGTTGTATGCTTTGCTCATGTCTATTTTAAGAGCCAAAAAACTTGTTTTCCCTGATTGGTGTTTCATATAGTGGAAAGTTTCCTAGGCCATCAAAATATTATCGGATATAAGCCTCCCCGACTGGAAAGCACTTTGATTTTCTGAAATTATATCAGGAAGTATCCCTTGGAGTCTATAGGGTTGAAATTAATCAACCATTTTGTTGGCTTTATTCCGTAGTAATTTGCTTGTAATTCAGCACTTAGAAATCCTGTATTTAGGTGGGAATCATGTAAGGGTAGTCTTTGAGAGAGTGTGAAGAAAAGCTCAAGATTATGCACTCAGTAAGGAACTCGCAACTGGATCTCGTGGCTTGCTCACGACTTGCAAGTCACCAAAAGTTGCACACGAGTGAAGCATGTAGAGGAGCTGAACAGTTATGCCAGCTGGAGCACTACAGGACAAAAAGTCCAGACTGGCCATTCAGTTAGCTCGCAGCTTGTACTTGCGACTAAGTCAAGTCGCGAGGCCAAGTTGCCAGTCCATTCTGTTTTGGAAAAACTGACTCTTCACATTCCAAACACACACCAGTATAAATACGCCTTATAACCACAAAATGTAGAGAGCTTCCAGAGAGAATTTTGAGAGAGAAACCTTAGAGAAAAACAAGATTAACTCATCCACAATCTTTACATAGTGACTCTTCAAATTCCTCAACTCTCATCCTCTCCATTATTACATCATTGAGAGTTATTTAGTCAAATCCTTTTCTCACCATACTCATATCTGTGAGAAGGCTTCTTGGTGCTTTGGGAAGCAATTTGAAAGAGACCAATTAATATTGGTTGATACTATGGGCTATAGCGAAATCCGATAAGCTAGAGAAGACAGGTTCGGCATAACCTCGTTGGAGTAAGAAAGTTAGAGGGCTTAGGTACACTGGGTAGATTAGGCTTGGAGAGTCTTCTGCTGTTCATGTATCCCAACTTCATTCTCTAGTGGATTATTAACCGCTTGGAGGGCGGCAGAGAGGTTTTATGCCGAGGGCTTCGATAACACATTGTTGTGTTGTCCTTGTATTTGCATCTCTCTTCCTTTTATCATTGTTATTTAATTTCTGCTGTGGATGTGATTTTATTTGGTTTAGACTGTTTATCAATTCTGTTATAAGCTTATGTTCATTTTCCGCACATACATTGTTTAATATTAAGCTTGAATTGGTAATTTGTAATTTGGGGGTCTAAACGTTCAAGATGTTTTTCACACTATTTGAACATTCAAAGTCTATTAGCTAGCACTTTAGACACCAATTTGTAAATCACGTTACACAAGCTAACAGGTCTAAATTCAGAGATATTTTTAGGACTCTTAACTTTAGGAATGAGGGTTATAAAAGTGTGGTTGATTTCAGCAGGCATAGAGCAATTATTAAGACAATTTAAGACAGTAGAGGAAACATATTCACCAACTACAGACCAGTAAGTTTGGAAGAAAGTAGGAGGCATACCATCTGGACCAGGGGCCGAGAGCGGTTCCATAGTTTTGAGAGTTGCTTCCACCTCCTCTCTTGTGAAGCTACGGGTTAATTCTTTGTTCATGTCCACCGAAACCACTAGCAGCATCGCTTCAAAAATTGGACGACTCTCCTCGAGACAACTAGTGGTGAAGAGATCTTGATAGAAGGAAGTTGCTATCTCTTGAAGTTGATGCTCAAAACTGCACCAAATGTTCTAGTTATTCCTCAGCCCATGAATCCGGTTTCTCTTATATCTTTATGAAGCTCTGCTGTGAAAGTAACGGGTGTTGCTGTCACCCGATTGCAAGTACAGGGTTCGAGCCCTCTGAATCCACATCATGCTCTCCTTATCGAGAAGCTCATTGATATTAAACTTTAGAATTCGAACCTGATCATATGAGGCTCCTCTTGCTACTGCCTCCTTGGCTAAGACCAGCTTCTTTGATGACTCTGCTAATTCCCTTTTAATACTCCTAAAAGAAGTCCAACTCCACTCCACCAATTTCTCCCCATAATGTTTAATTTTTGAGGAAGCTAGAACAATGTTGCTCTCAGAAGATGGGAAACCCCATGCATCAACTATTGTGTTTCTACAACCAACTTCTTTCATCCACATGCTCTCAAAGCGAAATGGTTTATTTTTGCATTGCACTATTCCTTCAGGTTTGATGATTATGGGGTTATGGTCGGAAGCATTGGAGTGTAGATGTAGAACCCATGTAGCTGGGAAGAGTTCCAGCCATGTAGGAGTAGCAAAGGCACCGTCCAGCCTTTCTAAGATCATTGCCTCACCCCTTTCGCCTCTCCATGTAAATTTTCTACTTGTGAAACCAAGATCAACAAAACCAAGCTCATCCATAACATCCCTGAATGCTTCCATCTCCACTTCTCGTCTTGGCAAGCCGCCAAGTTTCTCATGACCCCTAAGGATCTTATTAAAGTCCCCAACACATACCCAAGGAAGGTTGTACTTATTATTGAGTTCACGTAAAAGTTGCCACGTTTCCACCGTCCTTCTTGTTTCCGTAAATCCATAGATGCTAGTAAACCTTCAAGAATCTTCCTAGCCATCATTAATAATACCATCAATAAAATTAAGAGAAGAACGAACCACTTTGATGCTTATTGAATTTTTCCAAAGACGAGCCAAACCACCAGCTCTAGTAATTCTATCCACCACCCACTTCTCATCAAAATTAAGTTCGTCACACAGTTTTTCTAGCCTAGCTTTATCTGCCCAAGTTTTGGCTAGGAACAGGACAGAGGGGTCTTGTGCTCGCATCAGGTTCGCAAGCTCTCGAATCGTACTGTGGTTCCCAAGCCCCCGCACATTCCAACATAAATAACTCATTGCTCTTGGCGGGGTTTGGAACTAGCCTCCACCGATGTGTTCATGTTTTCTTTCTGATCAGAAACATACGTGATTCTGCATTTTGATGGTTTTGAGTCGCTGTGAGGGAGGGGAGCTATTCTTTTTCCCAGTGCAGTGTTGAGACCAACGGTATCCTCAATTGAGCCCACTTGTCTATTAAACCTTGTCCGCTTAGGAGATGCTTTGGTCGTTGGTTTATCCTGAGAAGGGCTTAAATTTGTTATGTTGGCAAGTGGGCTTTTTGGGTTAGGAAAAGGAATAGAGTTTGTTGGGCCAGACTTGAAAGGGCCCAGAGGGTTTAAAATTTCAGGGCATGCTGAGGGTGCATCGTCAAACAAAGCTATTTCCTTGTCCAACGCCTCCAACATCACCTCAAATTTTTTTCCCACTTCGAATACAACTTCCAACACTCTAGCACTAGCATACACATTTCCTTCTTCAATCTTATCACCTTGATTTAACTCTAGAAGCGCCAGGTTTGTCTGCTGAAAATCCGGCTCCAACATGATAGGTGGATTTGAATACTTATCTTGTTTTTTGGCCAGATTACCTCAAGTGAGGGTTTGTCAAATCGAAGCACCACCGCAAGCAGCTTGCTTCCTGAACCAGATTTGAAGGAGGATTTACTTTCTTTCTCGTTTCACCGATACCCGGCACCGTGACCACCTTACTCTTTGAAGGCACAAACGGTGTAGCTTTAATTAAAGGACCATACTGCTGACTTTCAACAGTCAGGTTACCCTCACTATCAGTCCAAATATCACAGCTCTGTTCATCATGTGATAGGCACCCACACCTATAACAGAGGTTTGGAAACTGTTCGTACTTGAAAGGTATCCACAAATCCTTTCCGTCATCCAGTGCAATCACTCTCCCCCTACACAGAGGTTTGGAGATATTCAAAGTAACCCTTACCCGCACAAACCGATCTCCTTCCATGGCCAATTTGTCCTCTCCACGATTTACTGCTCCCATGGCTTCACAGAGTTGTTTAGCCACCCTTCAGTTCCTAAATCTAAGTGGGAGATCATGCACTTGAACCCAAAAGGTGGCTTGATCAAACTTCATGTCTTTCACGTCCTTGGTACCATCATACTCTTACATTACCACCATGTATTTATCAAAACTCCATGGTTCCCCTGCTAGGACTCTCATCATTTCAGTTTGGTCCTTGAAAGTAAAGAGAACAATATGTTCACCCTCCTTCCTAACTTTGAAGACCTTCGTTGCTCTCTAAAGGGGGATAAAAGTTTTTGCAATAGCATCTAGGTTAAGCGCTCGTCGGGTCAGAAATTTAGCTGCCAACACCCACTCTGTTTCAGCATGTTTTTCCATTAATCTCACACTAGACCCTTCACAATCCGACAGTTTAAGCTTACTCCAGGTTTTTGTAAGGTCTTCCATCTGTGATTCAGCTAAGAAGACCGAAAATGAAAAAAGAGAAGGAAAAAAGGTAAAAAACCAATAAGGGAGGAATATGGACAAAAGGGAAAAGAGAAGAGGAAAAGGATTTGTTTCCCAGTAACCCAAGAAAACAATCCCCACAAGCCTCTGGGTGAACTTGTCACTGAGAGGTACAGATAAACACCTTCAGAGCATCCACAGCAGTGGATCTAAAAATTTAGCTTTTTAGTTCCACTAAAAGTTACTTTATCTATTTTACCAACACACATACTACAGCAGTGGATCTATTTTAGCTTTCAACACAATAAAATAATATAAACATCACAATAAAATAATATATCCCCTACAATAAAATAATATATCCTACTACCCAAAAAATATACACCACACCAACTACAACCACCTCTACCATCAGCCACAGCCATAGCCACAACCACACACACAACCACCACCACCAGTAGTCCACAGTAGGGAAAAAAAAGAAAAAGAGAACAGATCAACGATGTGGATTGGTGGCTTGGGCCTTGGGTCGGCTTGGACTGGTGTTGTTGAGGCCGGCGGAGGCATGGGACAGCGTGGGATGGAGACGTGGATCGGCGGCTTGGGGCTTGGGTCGGTGACGTTAAGGCCAGTGGAGGCATGGGACGGCGAGGTGAGACGGCGACGTGGGTCGGCGTGGGACGACGAAGTGGAACAGATCGGCGAAGCAGAGAGCAGATGAGGGAGAGAAAAAAAAAGTGAGAAGGAAGAAGGAAGAAGAAGAGAAGCCGGAGAGAAAGAGAAAAAGAAGGAAAAAGAAAATATTTTTTAAATGAAATAAGAGAGAGAAATTTAATAAAATAAATTTTTTTTAGCTCTCATGAACAGTGCACATCTATTTATAGATATGCATTGTAGCAATGGAGCTAAAAAATATAAGTTTAGCTCCACTGCTGGAGCACGATTTTAGTGTTTAAAGAGCTAAAATATAGCTATATAGCAATATAGCACCACTGCTGTGAGTGCTCTCAGAGAAGGGACTACTATTCTACACTCGTCGAGAAGATGGGGACCACCTATCTCTAGAGAGAGAGAAAACAAAAAGATTTTTGAAGCCTGTCAGACAGCCGTGCAACCATCCCAACCAGCCGAAGCAAGTTGAGAACGATCCTCTACAGTTTAGGGCCTCCAACGGAGGCATCAAGGCCGTTAATCACGCTCTGATCGCACGGCCATGGTTCATCCACCAGGTTTAGGGTCCTGTTTCCTTAGTGAGCAAGGATACAGTTGTACAATCCTATATCTACCTATTGTTGATTGTTGAAAATTACTTGAAGTTACATAAAGAACTGCGTTGTGTAAGGTGTTTATCAAAAATAAAATACTATAGTAGAATATAAAATAATTTTGAATAATTAATGTAACTCATTTTGAATATCTCAAAAAAAATTATAACTGCATTTTAATCTAAGTAATATTTAAAAGAAAAAAAATTGGCATTCACTTAAAATAAATTATCTTAGTAATTTTAACGTAATTATAATAATGAGTCACGAGTAATTTTTAGGTACTCCCAAAGTATAGAGAATGGTGCTTTCTCTTCTCACATTGATGGTAAGGTTCACTCATTAAATTCATAGTAGGGTTCACCATGAATGTCAGAGGTGAGAATACCATTTCTCCGAGAGTATCTAAAAATTTTCTATGAGTTACAAAGCAAAACTATATCTTGCACATGGAAATTAAGGATAACATGTTAATGATTAGTCCTACGACATTAACCTTGGTCAACGAAAGAAAGAATAGAGAATTGTTTAAGTCTATTGATGAGAAAATGTTAACGATTAAGTGCTTAGGAATAAAAGAAAAGAAAGAGATAATGACACGTCTAAAAGAAACGTTATGTGTGGAAAACATCTCATGGGCATGCTACCAAGCCCATAGACATGCCTGCATGCATGCTACCAAGGCCATGGCAGTCCCCACGGACGCAACCAAGGCTTTCATAGCTCGTGGGCAAGCTACCTAGCTAGATCATGGCAGCCAGTGTGGGCACACAGCCAAGGCATGGCATGCATGCTTGCACTCTCCCAAGACCATGGTAGCTCCTATGGGCATGCAACCAAGGCCAAAGCAACCCTCGTGAGCACGTTGCTAAGGGAAAATCAAAAGCCAATTAACTAATATTCACTATGTAGGAAAATTTTGCCTAAAATACAAGCATTCCCCTTCCTTTTATCGACTCGAGGAATTGGAAGAAATTCGACAACTACTGGCTCCTCATTGGGTAAGTGTGAGTACTGTGTTCTAAAGCGGATAAAATGGAAAAGGATAGGAATCCCTCCTCTAATGCTAAGGTTGTGAATGGGGTAACAAAAACTATAGGGAATATCAAACTACATTTTGCCTTTCAAATATGGGGTAAATTCAATTTTGGTCTCCCAAAAGTTTAAATATGTAATAATTTAGTCCCCCCATCTATATTACATTCGTATTTCCTACTAGAATGCTGAGGCTCCCTATATTTAAGGGATCAAAATTGTACCAACCATATGGTTTGAGGTATAAAAAAAATTGCAAGTAAGAAATGGATGTAAATAGACAGAAAAATTGTCCCCCATTTGGAATTAAGAGAGGGAACCATTTGGCATATATCCGAAGTAGTTAACATTTGTTAAAACAATTACATCTCCACGAGGAATAAAAAAAAAATATTTGCAAAAGCCCAAGAGGCGAATAGAAAGGATGTAGAGCGTGCATTTGGAGTGCTTCAAGCAAGATTCGCAATTATGCGTGGACCTGCAAGATTTTTCTATAGTGAAATGCTCCAGGACATCATGAAAGCATGCGTAATTCTTCATAACATGATCATTGAGGATGAGCGAGATGTAAATGAAGCTGTGGAATTAGATTATGAGCAAATTGATGACAATCCTATTATACAAATGTCAAGGGATCACACAAATGAATTTACGGAATTCATTGAAACTCATCAATGTATTCGAGACCGTGAAATTCATTCTCAACTCCAATTAGACCTCATTGAGCATTTATGGCAATTACAAGGGGAGTTGTAGGAACTTAAGTGTGTGAGTTATGCATGTGGGGTTTTATTATAATTTGATATATGTATGAGTCTTCTAAAGACAACTTTGATAGTTATGTATGTGGATTGTACCTATATATATATATATATATATATATATATACATATGTATATGGATTATAAAAGTTGGTAGGTTGAGTATATTGATATTTGGCAGGTTGCGTGTATATATATGTATGTGGATTTTAAAAATTAGCAGGTTGAATACATTGATATTTAGCAAGTTGCATGTATATATATGTATGTGGATTTTATAAACGGAGATAGGTTGAGTACATTGATATTTGGCAGGTTGCATATATATATATATATATATATATATGTATGTATGTATGTATGTATGTATGTATGTATGTATGTATGTGGATTTTTAAAGTTAGTAAGTTTGGATAAATTGATATTTGACAGGTTCTTTCTCAAAAAAAAAAAAAAACGAAAAATTGGCAGGTTCTATATGTGTGTGTGTGTGTGTTTGGATCATTAAAATTAGCAGGTTGAATACATTAATATTTGACAGGATGCATCTATAAATATGTATGTGGATTTTACATTGATATTTGGCAGGTTTGATGGAATATATATGTATGTGGATTTTTAAAGTTGGCAAATTTGAGTACATTGATATTTGGCAGGTTCTTTCTCAAAAAAAAAAAAAATGGCAGGTCGTTGAAATAGTTGGAAAGAAATTGGAAAAAAAAAAAAAAAAGGCAAGATGTTGAAATTGACCGTTGGAATAGTTGAATTTGAAAAAAACTGACAGTATAATAAAGAAAAATTTAAAAATAATATTTCAATAAAATAGTAAAATAATAGAGTTTTGGAATGTTAGGTGTATTGTAAAATGGTATGATATAATTGATAAAGTAGCTTTTTGAGATAGTAAAATAGAATGGAATTGCATAACCGGTTAGAGATGCTTTAAGTACTTATTATTCTTGATTGATAGAAACAATGTTGATTACCAAATGCTTATTCTTGTTTACATCTAGAAGGAATGAACCAAATAATAACATTAGTCTACTCCTCCATTATGAGAAGTGTAAAGTCAAAATTAAAAGAATCTTCTTTGTTAACCTCTTGATCATGTTGTTGTTCATGTCATGTACTAATAAACCCAACTCCCCCATGCATTTGACTACTTATAAATCTCTTCTCTTCTATGTGTCAAAATCACACTGAAATATTGGTGGCACATATGACTTGAGCTCACCAAAGATATTGTCATCTCCTTCACCATAAACACTTGAATCCTGACAATCAAAGTATGTTTGTATATCATCCGGAAATGAGCATTGTGGCGGGTCAGACTCCAATGGCATTGGTGAACAGTCGGCCACCGATGACATCTCCATCATTTCCCTAAACTTTGAGGACTGAAACAGAAGCCCTAGGGCAGATGTGGTAGTTGCAGCTGGTCGGGGTTGAGTCAGCAAGGTTTCTCCTGTGCTGTATGTTTGTTGGTTGTCGAGGAAAGTTGATGCAAGTTCTTGGTTATTAGGGTTTGGTGTTAAATTAGGTTCAACATTAGGAATATGGAGACTGGGATTATAATCAGTACTATTAGTACTATTATCTTTATCGGGTTTTAGCCATTTGATGTAACGACTAAGATCGAAGTTTGTGACTGCATTAAGTCCACGGTATTCTATAGCCGCCATGTCATATGCAGTGGCAGCTTCTTCTTGGGTAGCTGAAAAAATCAATGAGATCATGATTAACGATATTTGGGTCTTTGTTAACGAGTACCTTAGTTCAATGATTAAGAAATAACAAATATTTAATTATAAATTTCAATACACACTTTTTAAAGAAGAAAAGTGTATAAAAACATATATTCCGGTTAATCGTCTGCATAATTAGTTTGTATACGCTAATTCATTATGGTGTGTTTTTCTTTTTATTTGTGCACAAATTGACTTTATTTTTAAAAAGTTGTATAAAAACATCATTTAATGGAATATTAAGTGCATCTTAATTTGGAGCAATTATTTAGTAAACCAAGAGTAATATTCTTATTTTGACACCATCGCACCAATCTTGCCACTGCACACACTTGTTGCGATGGTCATTCTACAAGTATATTGTTTGTGGAGTGTGGGGGGCAAGAGACAGAGTTCAAGTCTCTAGGAGGGAAATTCACACACATATATACACATTTAGATTATTTTAGAGTAGAATTTCTATCTTGTATTATAAAAATAAAAAAAAGTAATATTCTTTTTTTTTTTTACAAATAATAGTAGATCCTACTAATTAAATTCATGATAGGATTCAGCATTAATTCATACCAGAGGATGAAACATTAATTGCTTTCAGAGTTATATTTGTGGAAATTTTTTTTTTGGTAGTACTAAAATACCCTTAAATTGAAAATTGTACCAAATTCTAGGTACGTACTATATGCGGTTGGCCTTGCTTGGACACAAGACAAAGATGAATTTGAGACGCAAAGAACAAGTAGTGTTTTTGGCAAGCATCATAAACACGAACTTTGTTTTCAATCTTTTTTTCTTTTATTTTTTGGTAAGTTGCTCACTTATCCCTTGCCACTATTGTAGAATTGAGCTTCAATTTTCAAAAATTTGGATGAATGAAAGAAAACAAGAGTGTATCATTTGATTGTGTAAAGAATTGTTTTTATAAGCCATAACAAAAATTGAATATTTTTACCTTCGAATCTAATCATGTTAGACAAAGCTGATTTCAGATTACGATAATAGAGGAAGGAGGAATACCATATGTCCCGAGATAGAGATATTTATTTCCATAGACTCGACCAATTCGAGCTTCCCATCTTCCATTGTGATGATGCCTGCCCATTGATAATAAAAGAAATCCATATTTCAAATACGAGACAGGTTGCAATTGAAGCTTTGATAGTCACAGACATATATATATTGAAAGATCCCACGGTATACTTGATACACGATATTGATCCTTTATACATCTTATGTCATCTCAAAAATTTCGTGTGTATAAATATATACACATACAAATCGATACGTATAGAGTACATATTTGGTCTTTATAAAGTACACTTCAACAAATTATGGGTAAGAACCGTGTCTCATCAAAGAGCACAAACAGTGAAACTTGGAATGATCTTTTAATTTTTTTTATTTTCTTTGAGACAATAATTGTTGAGGTTAATTACATTAGGAAGTTCTTAATTATTTCTTGAATTAATCAGTGCACCATATGCTACACTCTACTCTCACATAAGAGTGAGTCTTACCTGTGAGTCCAGGGGCAGAACTATAAAGTTCTATTGACATTTAGTTTTAGCTCAGCTTTCTTTAGAAGCTTTATTCACATTTTTCCCAAAAAGTTTTACACCGTTAACTTCCTTTCTAGTTAGCCACTCAAGTCTCTCATTAGAACCGGTGCTCTCACATTTACTTTTGAGTTTAACTCTTTTCAATTAGATCTATCTTTGGCTTAAAATACCCTCTAATGATGGCAATCTATATATAATCCACTTTGTTTAGCAAATGCTCTCACGTTATCTTTATTTAGCAGTATGAAGACTCTATATAATAATGGACCATATATATAGCGAGTTCTCTCTTCCTTAACAAAGAATTTTCTTATTTGAATCTAAAGTGAAAATAGATTTAAAATCTTGACAGGTTCAAAATTCTTTTTTTAAGTTTTTCATTTCTATTTATTCAATTTATGTTTTTTCCCCCTTTAATTTATTTAACAAATTGACAAGCTTTATTCACTATTTTATCTAGAATTAAACATTGGCTTCTACTTGAATTTGACATTTGGAGAATCTAAATTGATGGATGATATCGGATGTTTAGCTTGGTTAGAATTTTGATTGTTGACTTTAATGGAAGATGCTAAGTTCTTTTTTATTATTTATTTTTTAAATATTTGTTATATGATACTTTGGCAAACGAGTAACTTTTGTGTGTGTATATATATAGCATCTTGGCCCCTCCACACATTAATTTTTAGCTCCACCCCTATGTGAGTCTCATACATAAACACAAACCGGCCAATTGAGAGGAGATAGAAAGTTGTGTTTTGTTTAAGTGATAGATTTATCTATTGGGCACATATGTAAAGTTAAGTGAGTAAACTAAAATAAAAGTTCAAGTGGTGTCATAGCTACTACCTTAAAGTTGATCTCATGACGTTTTTCCCAAGAGTAATACGCCGAATGTATAAAATAATTTATAATTTCACTTATTAGAATTGTACAAAGATTTTATTCATAATAAAATTTCAAAAGCCGTTGAAAATTATGATAATTACCTTGCAACACCTCTATATTTTGAAACTCCTCGAGAAAAACCACTGCTTTTCCTGCAAATTATATCTCACATCAATTCAAATTGTGAAATTTACACCTTATTTTTCTCAAAACTGAATGTGGATGTAGATTCTAAACCTTCTCAATGATCCAATATATTCTTCTCTTGATAGGCCCTCCATTTCTTTGAGTTGTTTATGGTATGTTGAGAACTGCAATTGTTAAGAGGGATTAGCCTCTGGGCCCTCTTCCTTAATCATCTATTCTAGTCTATAGCATTATTAAAAAATTATTGAAAAGAAATAAACATAAAAAATCAATAAAACAGAATTACCGGAAAGTTAAGAATGGTTTCTTCACCCCAGAATTTCAGTGCTGCAAGGTCATAAGCATGTGCAGCTGCTTCTTCATCATCATAGGCACCTGAAAATTCAACAATGCAAAAGACTAAGAAATTAACACTACAAAACCAGAATTACAAAATTATAATAAAGTTGCACTCAAATAAGTAACTACAATTCCTTCATTTCTATAAATAAAGGTGTACAATTTAGCCTTTATTTTCAAGATATACATGTAGCAGCAGTAATTGATACATACCAAGATAGACTGCAATGGAGTAGGATTCCCACCAATCACCAACAAGTATGCCAAAGCCAAAAAGAAATAGGAAGAAAAAACCATAAGAAATATGAACATATAATCGATTAAGAAACATAGAGAAAATAAAAACAAATAAACATGAGCATGAACCTTGTCTTCCTTTCTTGTTTTGGGATTCATTCCAACAGTTCTTATCCCACAAATGAGCTTCATATCGGCCTGTCCATCGATGCCTGAAATAATCAAACCACACCGACTTCAGGAAAAACTAAAGGAAATGAAAGAAAACGTAATGGAAAAATACAAATTAATAAAGTGGGTACGTAGTAATTTATTGACCTTGTGACCCCTCGATATATTGAGCTACGTTGAGGAGGGGAGTCTCTAGGGACACTTCTCCTTGTTCGTTTCACCTTTGTGACAGTCTTAGAGCTACTAGTGTTATTGTTACTGCTGTTTGCATTGTTTTTCTGGTTTTTCTGTGATGATTTCGCCATGAAAGTCAATGAAGAAGATGAACATGAGAGAGAGAGAGAGAGAGAGAGAGATGTCTAAGTCCTAGAATGAGAAGGATTATAAAGGATGACAATGATATAAGAGGCAAAAGAATGGAATCAGAAGAGTATGGGCTGGCAAACTAGAGAGGCCGGGCCGGCAAAGAAGCTAGGTACGTATTTTGTGACCGTCTAGTTTTACCGGCTCATAAAGCCTTTTTCTTCTTGTCCTCACCTAACAATGTGCTAAATTAGTTTCGATCATATTGAAATCTGATTGATGTAGCCCTTTCTGTCTTTATTTTATAGGATAAATCTTTTTTTATTTCATATTCATATAAAAGTCGTAATTGTATATTGTCATCTTTGGATATTTTATGCCTGCGTGTGAGTTGAAAATACCGTTAACTTATGTTTCATCAATGACAGTATGCTACATGTTTTTTTTTTTTTACTATGCGTGTGGAATAAAGTTCTTTTGTCTCATTCTAGCGGTTCTATTTTATACTTTATCAATCAATCAATAGCAAATTATTATATGTATTTTTTTTTTCTTAAAAAAATATATACACATGATATATTGCAATTAGTGTAATATAAAATGGAATAATAGAAATGGCATGGAAAATTTTTATTGGCGTGTGTGTGAATACATTTATTGAGGGAGAGAGAAATAGAGATTAAATTAGATGAAGTATAAGATATGTCGATATTTTTCGGCCACTTTAAATTGTTTGTGGTTTCTTTTGCTTTACTTGTTAAAGATTTCATTGAATTGAGTTTAGATGTCATTGGCTAAAAGGAGGGTAATGTGGGGTTAATGTTAGCTCCCAGTAAACTAACTTCATCAGAAATCAACCACCATAGTGCAAATTGAAAACCTTAGGCAACGTGTCATAGAGAAATAGGGTATAGAGGTTAATACTTTAGTTAACTACAAGAGAAAAGTTAACAAATGCCCTAAGGATGTTTTTTCTTTTCTTTTTCTGCTAAACTAAAGCCATTAGTTTAGCAAATATTTTTAAAAAAATTTATAAAAAATAACAAATATTTTAAAGACACTGGTTAACATCAAGGGCGGAGCCAAAGGGGGGCCCCTGACTCCTCCCAAAAAATTCCTCATATTTTTCTAACCATAACCCTAACATGAAATAAATAAATAAAATACACATTTTTATTTGAGAAAGTTTAAAAATGCAACAAATTTTTACAATATTTTCACAACACTCTTATTTTTAGTTGAAATGCATCTCAAAATAGATATATTTTATTTTTATTTTGACCAATGATATACTGATATTTTAATTTATAATAAAAATATTATGAAATATTATAAGATTTTATTACTCAAACAACTTCTCCCACCTTAAACAATGAGCCTAACACAAAATAAATGTCACTGCCACCAAACCTATTTTACAATTGTTTATTTATTTTATAATTATTTAAATTTTAATAGATTTTGTATGACAATTATTATTATTTATAATTTTATCATTAATATTGATTAATAATTTTAGACTTTTTTTTATATAATATTGTCTCCCTAAACTAAAATCTTGGCTCCGCCAAGCTAACATGACCCAAAACTAAAATAGAATAGGAAATTGTGGAAATATTTGCACACATGAAATAAAGGGGGTGTTTCGTGAAGTAGTTTGAAAATTGTTGTTTATTATTTTTTGAAATACATGTGAGTAAAAAAATGTATAAAAATACATAAAATAATGTTTAAAAATTAAAAATTACTGTTTAAAAATACTTACCAAACAACCACAAAGTCACTCACTCATGAATTGGTGACCAAAGCCTCAATTAATACTCATTGCGTAGTACACGTCTTATTAAATACCTTCACATGACATGATCTAAGTAACCCAGCTAGGAATGGGGCCTCAGGGAGACTTTACGTTCTCTTGTAGACGTGGGACACCAAGATAACTAGAATTTATTAGCATATTTTACACACGATGGCGTAACTGTAACCAACCCAAGTTGATCGTATAGGTATTAATGATCTGGTTGAAAAGTTTCTGAACTTTTTTAGGTTTAGGGTGTCCTAGCTAGGAGATATTATAAAGTCCACCGTGATGACCGTATAATTTATCCCTAGCTAGTTATCTTCGTATCTTGCGTACTGGCCCTGTTGTACAAAACTCTCAAATTAATACTCATAGTGGACGAGGAGCCTATTATTACTAGTTTTAATGCCAATACTATAATAAGAAAGATTATTGGTATGGTAGTTTAAGTAACACTTTTTAGTTTTTAAATAACATTACACGTATTTTTATATATTTTTTCACTTACACGTATTTTTAAAAAATACAAATAATATTACTAGAACAACATTACTAAAAGACCCTTTTGTGTTTTAAATAAGTTGGGTAAGCAAACTGTTGACATCCATATCTAGTATAGCATATAGATTTCTTGTTCACCTAACTAATGCAATAGATTATCAGGGAAATATTGTTTTGTTCAACTGTTAATGCTTGAGTGTTTGATATTCCTTTAATTAGGACATAAAATACATTATGCTTTTTCATGATGATATCTTTTCATGACACAGACACTTTTTTGTTTTTTGTTTTTTTAATTTTATGATTAACTGAGAACATATTTAAGGGAATTAAGATCAATTATATATGATTTTGTTAATTTATTAAAAAAAAATAGAGAGAGAATTGGATGGGGCAACCAAAATATTTTTCTTACTTAAGCGATACCATAGTAACATCCTACCTGCTAGGTCCAAACTTGAAAGTAAGGAAATCGATGAGTTATAGCTATTATCCCAACTTCACAAAGACGCTAGCGGGCATTAAACCAAGTGTGGTAAATTATGTGTGTGTTTGGGAAGCATGTTTTGCGCTTCCCAGCGGCATGTTTTTGTTCACGGGATCCACAAACCTCTTTTTTCAGCAAAATAAATATTAAAAATGGGTCCAACGACATTATTTACACATTTAAAAATTATTTTGTTACAATGTTTTCAATTTTCCGTTTTTAAAAATAAGCAATATCTAAACAAACTTTATATGTGATATATCACAAAGATATATAATAGGAAGTAAGATGTTTTGACAAATCAGGGTGATAACTAACAGTCTCATATCTCTCACCAAATAAGAGATCAAAGTTTGAGGTTCAAGAAGGACAAGTGGAGATTAGTTCTGAGCACATCCAGCCTATGAGCTGAGCTAAGAAATAAATTGTACTGGGCTAATCAGGTTAATACAAGGCGTACTTGTCAAACATTGAACAAGAGATGAGAGGTTAGTTTTTCTGGGTTTTTTTTTTTTTTTTTTTCTTGTAGTTCTGGCTGGCATCTTTACTACCCAGAAAAAAAAAAAAGACTTCCTTTGGTTTAGAAAGAAGATACAGCACTGTCCGGGGGGGGGGGGGGGGGGGGGGGGTGTGGGGGAGCCGACCTTCTCAAAAATTCTCTTGCCTTAGTAGTAAACTATTAATAAACGTGGTAAAATGTTATTTGCCCCTCCTGACAAAAGCAACTTTTTAGTTTTTACTAGCTATGTATATCTAACTTGTCAACAAGAAGACAATTTTACATTCACAAAGCACTAAAGCAACACTTTTATTAAATAATGGGTTCCACCTACCAGTACATTGGTTTTGCACACAACTTCGTTGAATAGGACTAGAGAAAAAATATAGTGATACCAAACTGTAGCACCTCACCAATCCGTCTCTTATTTACAATTTTTTTCTCTTGTTATCAACCACTTTCAGTCTCAACCTGAGTTTTTGCTGATCTATTAAAAAAAAAAAAAAACCCAAGTTTTTGCTATAAACTCAACTGTCTACATAACATTTTAAATGCATTCATGGCATTGGGGAACATATACAACTTCATTGTAATATGTTTAGGTCAAATTATAAACGAGATCGTATCAAAGTAGATTTTGCAATTAAGTAAATTTAATTAGAAATGAAAAAAAAATGAAATAAAGTAAAATTTTCTATTAGATTATGTATGACAATGACTTTGGCGTATAGTCATTTATTTATTTTGTTATTAGTATCGATTAATATTTCTTAGATTAATTTTATCTTCAATCTTGTCTTTTAATCTTACCCCTCCTGACTTGAAATCTTGGCTCCGCCCCTGGTACTGTCTGATGTCTGGTGTTACTTTTTGCAATTCTTTTTGAATTGTTTGGAAGTCCATTTTTTTCCCCCCAAAGTTATGAATAGCTTCAATAGTCCTAATAAAAGACTGGCAAAACATTTAAAACCAAGAACTCAATTAACTCTAGGCACATTTAAGTAATATCAAGTATGATTTCGAGCCCACACTTGCCGACTACAACTGTCAAAAAGGTTGACTTCGATTCAACATAATTTTTTATATCTACACCAGACAACAACCCCGTATCATCAATTTTCATAACTGCTACAATGCTGGGCCATACAACTTATTGGGTCTGGTCCCCTTTATTCAAGCTTTGGGCTAATAAATCTATACCAAAATGGGGCTAATTGGCTAAGTGAGAAGTGGGCCAATTCAATATAACTTATTTCAGTAAGGGACCATACTTCTACTCCAGTTGAGTACTTTTCCCAGAAATAATTTTCCCAGAAACAAAACAGGGAGATTAGATGAAATTTTTGTGATGCACCTTTAAATCTCATTGTGGCAAGCAATATGTTTGTTCTATCATTTATGCTACAAATGAGAGGATAGAAGAGATACTTTAGTAATTACCCTCTTTGATAAGCTTTCTTGTTCCAAAAAAAAACACACACAAAAAAAGAAAAAAAAGCTTCAACAACAGAATCCTTCACCAATCCCTCTGGGCCAAGCCCTATGTAAAATAGGACATTAAATCCATCTGGTCCTAGAGGCTTGAAGCCTTGTCATTTCTCAAGGCAAATAGAAACTGCAAAAATTTCAACCTCAGTTTTATCCTTCTGCATCAATTCTTTCACATCCTTATGAATCTGATCTGAAAACAGAAAAGTTACTCTACTAATAATTCTACCTTCATTTGTGGCAATAGGAGATCCCAATGGTAGATTTTGTAGAACTCAATTACCACTTGTTTAATTTTAGAAGGTTTATCCAATCTTCTTCCTGTGTTGCTGTCTTGCTGATAGTCAATCTATTCTGAGAATCGAAGATGCTATAGATTTTCCAATAGAATCCCTTTTTTTATTCCCTAATTTCTGGAACTCATTTTCATCTCACCATTCTATCATGTTCAACGATTTTAGAATTGATTATTCCCACAGTTATTTACAGAGTGACTATAAAATTTACATTTAAAGCATTCCACTGGATGCTTGCTAAATTTTTAATTTCAAGCATTTGTTCTCATTTGAGCAGGACAAGAATCAGAAAGCATGTTTGGAAATTATGTATCTAATTTATTTTAAATTCTTAAAACCAGTTCACAACTTATATAAATAATTAAATATGATAAAGTTTTTTTTATTAAATTTGTGTAATATGTTTTGGGGTTAATTATGTCCTAGCTTTTGGCTAGATATTATTGTCTTTTTAAAAAATCTTGTTAAACTTTTTTAAATTACTAGTAAGGGTTGCACTTGCAAGGCAAGTGCCGCACCTGCAAGGCAAGTGCCGCACCTTGATTGAGAAAATTTAATATAATTTTTTTTCTTTTTAAAGTAGTATCAAACTATGTATTTAATTTTTTTTTTTTTTGTGGAAAAGAATTATGTATTTAAATTTAGAATAGTTATTTAACCATATGACTATCTATTTAGTATGATAATTTCTTAGGATAAGGTATTTGGTATCAAATGATAACATATCATCGGTATCAAAATCCAATAAATGTTAGACATGTCAGCAAAATATAACTAACTCACTAACAATTGAAAGACATGTGTTAATAGGTAGTTATTTTTACTCTCATGTCTCTCATTTATTAGATTTTGATACGGACGTGATATCATTTGATACAAAATAATTTTTCATTTATTAGAACCTATTTATTAAAGACAATATCCACTCAAAAAAAAAAAATCTACTAAGAATGATAACAAATGTCATCATCTTCCAACAATTAACAACTAAGTTTTGATAAAAAAAAATTGTCACAATATTTAAATTTTCGCAATAAATGATGACATATAATATAATTGAAACTCTTCATCAAATTAAATACCTACAACCATTTGAATGAATATTTTGTTACTCATACTTCCTTTTTTATCATTTTATTTTATGAGCCTAACTACGATGCTTAACTTACTTAATTGTTAATGAACATCTTTTTAAGAAAGAAAACAAATAAAAAAAAAAAGAACAAAATATTGTGAAATTTTTTGTGTTAGTATAATATGCAAGCTCATATAAATATATATATATATATATATATATATTAAAAGATCACAAACTAATGATCGAAAAGAAAAGAGAAAAAAAATAATAAAAGCCAATGAAGTGATGAACAGTATATATTGAACAAACCAAAAAGTACTATAACTTTTATATATTCACACAACAAACGTTACAATATTTTTACAAAACATTTATTTTCAGTTGTAGCTAGTCACAGTATCATATTTTATTATTTTATTTCGACCTAAAAGAAATTAATACCTCAATAACTGTGAAATGAAATTTGTTGTGTCAATATAACAATATATATGCTAACTCATATAAATATTTTTTTTTTTTTTTAAAGCATAAACTAAATGACTGAAGAAAAAAAAAAAAAAAAAAAAGGAAGGCACTGTGGCTACAGTGACAATTGAACAAATTAACCAAAGAATCACTGTAGCTACCGTGGATTTGTGCATTCACGCTTTTTATATATAGATTTATAAAACATTTATTTTCAGTTGTAATCAGTCACAGTATCATATTTTATTATTTTATTTCGACCTATGAGAAATTGTCACCTCAATAATTGTAAAATTTGTTGTATCAGTATAACAATATATATGTCAACTCATATAAATATTTAAAAGGAAAAAAAAAAAGCATAAACTGAATGATTAAAAAAAAAAAAAAAAAGGCACTGTGGCTAAAGTGACAATTGAACAAATTAACCAAAGAATCACTGTAGCTATAGGAGATTTGTGCATTCACGCTTTTTATATATAAATTTTGTAAAATATTTATTTTCAGTTGTAGTTGGTCACAGTATCATATTTTATTATTTTATTTTGATCTATAAGAAATTGTCACCTCAATAATTATGAAAATATTGTGAAATTTGTTGTGTCAATATAACAATATATATGTCAGCTTATATAAATATTTAAAAGAAAAAGAAATCACAAACTGAATGACTGAAAAAAAAAAAAAAAAAAAAAAAAAAAAAATCACTGTAGCTACAATGACAATTGAACAAACCAAAGAATCACGGTAGCTACTGTAGATTTGTGCTACTGTGGATTTGCGCATTCGTGCTTTTTATATATAGACTTAGAATAAAAAAACAATGTCCTACACAATTCTTACCTAATCCTACCTTGATAATGTTTTTCTAGGTAAAATTTAAAATACTAATTATTAATCCCAGTATCATCAATTTCATATTTATGTACTACGCTAGGTGCACCTGAGGTTGATAATTGTTTTATTGATAAAGTTTAGTTACAAAATTAGTTGTAGTCTGAAACTAGAACCTTATTCCATAAAATAAACATTACTACATATTTTGAAAATCTAACCGTTGAATTGCATGTTTTTTACGCTCTTAATACACATGTCAAACTCTATGTTAATCGAACATTATTTACTATATGATCTAGAAGCTTATTGTTAGAGCATTTTAATATTATATAATAAAAATGAATAAATGTTACAAAATAAATGTAAAAATTATGAGAGTGAATATGGAAGATAAGGAGTTAGTGAGAATGTTTAATCCTACATTGAAAATGAGAGAGACTATTTTATTCTTTTTAATTGTGGTGATTAATGGGCTAACATGAATTGTCTCAGATATTGGGCTAGATACGTGCGCAAGGGGGAGGTGAAGAGTGGAGGTATCAAAATTGGAAATGAATCAGCCTCTTGGATCCTCCTACTTGACAGCCCATTCTGAATAATTACCATATCTGTTGGGCTTGAACACTTTGTGCAGAAACTGTTCTAGTCATACAACATTTGTTAGGCTGTTACAAAGATTAGCCAACCAAGGGCTTGAATCTCCTTAAAGAGAGCGAGTGCCGCGCCTCAGTCCAAATAGTGTTGTGTATTTTCTCTTCAACTATATAATATTCAGAAAATACTATTCAGTTTCTCTTTGTGTTATTTCCGTTGTTTTTGTATTTTTCACCAACAATTTTAAGGAGATTCAACACATGGAGCCTACACAAGAGAAACCAAATGAACCAGCTGGAGATCTTAACAAGCCCTTTCGCTTTAAGGGAGCCCACTTCAAGAGGTGGAAAGAAAAGGTCCTCTTCTATTTGAGTCTTCTCAAAGTCGCCTACATCCTCACTGAGAAGAATCCATCAAAGGTTCCTACCGATGAGATGAGTGAGGAAGAATATAGTCTCCATCAAGAAAAAGTAGATAAGTATACAAAATATGAATACAATTGTCGCTCTTATCTTTTGAATTGTCTTGCCGATCATTTTTATGATTATTATGATACAACTTATGATTCTGCTAAGAAAATTTGGAAAGCTTTACAAAGCAAGTATGATACCGAGGAGGCTGGTGCAAAGAAGTATGCTGCTAGTAGATTTTTCCGTTACCAAATGGTGGATGGAAAATCAGTGGTGGATCAAGCACAAGACTTCCAAATGATCATGGCAGAATTGAGATCTGAAGGCATAAAGATTGGAGACAATTTGGTGGTAGCTGGCATAATTGATAAACTACCACAATCTTGGAGGGAGTTCCAAAAGACCTTGCGGCACAAACAAAAGGAGACATCCTTGGAGACTTTGATTACACAAATCCGTGTGGAGGAGGAGGAGGCTAGAGGACAAGATGCACTCATGGCACAAGAGAGCAATGATAATTCCACCACAAAGGTAAACCTTATTTCATCTAATAATAATATGCTCAAAAATCATTTTCCTAGAAATGCTCAATTGAAGCCTAAAAAGAGAGCCTTTAAAAATAATAATAGACCTCAAGGAAGGGGAAACCCGAATAAAAATTACAATAAGAACCAAGGACCCCCTTCACAAGATCAATTTAATAGATATTGTTTAGTCTGTGGCAAGAGTGGGCATATTGCTCGAATTTGCAAATTTCGAAAACGTGAATCTATCCCGCAGGCTAACGTAACCGAAGAGCCTTTAGTGGCTATGATTACAAACATCAATATGGTGCAATATGTTGAAGGGTGGTGGGCAGATTCTGGTGCTAATAGGCACGTTTGCTATGATAAAAATTGGTTCAAGTTGTACACTCCTTTTGAAGAAGAAAAAACTATTATGCTTGGTGACTCTAGCAAAACCAAGGTTCTTAGGAGTGGTGAGGTTGAATTGAAATTCACTTCTGGACGTGTGCTAACATTGAAAGATGTACTTTACACTCCGTCCATGATGAAGAATTTGATGTCAAGTTTTTTGCTTAACAAGGCTGGCTTCAAGCAAACTATGGAATCTAATAATTATGTAATCACTAAAAAGGGATTATTTGTGGGCAAGGGTTATGCTTGTGATGGAATGTTTAAATTGAATGTTGAGAATAATAAAGCATCTACCAGTTCAGTTTATATGCTTTCTTCTGTTAATTTTTGGCATGCTCGTTTGTGTCATATAAATAGTAGATATGTGGGAATCATGAGTAGTTTAGGATTAATTCCAAGACTGTCAAAAGATTTTGAAAAATGTGAAACTTGTAGTCAAGCTAAGATTACAAAAAGGCCTCATAAAAGTGTTGTAAGAAATACCGAATTGCTTGAGTTAATTCACTCTTATTTATGTGAATTTGAGGGGATTTTAACTCGTGATGGAAATAGATATATTATCACTTTTATTGATGATTTCTCAAAATATACAACTATTTATTTGTTGAAAAATAAAAGTGATACTTTTGAAAAATTTCAAGATTTTTTAAAAGAAGTTGAAAATCAATTCGGTAGAAAAATAAAAAGAATAAGAAGTGATAGAGGCCGTGAGTATGAATCAAGTGCATTCAACTCATTTGTTCAGTCTTTGGGAATTATCCATGAAACTACTGCACCATATTCACCTGCTTCTAATAGTGTGGCTGAAAGAAAAAATAGAACTCTAATTGAGTTAACAAATGCCATGTTAATTGAATCTGGTGCACCTTTACATTTTTGGGGTGAAGCTATTTTAACTGAATGTCATGTTTTGAATAGGGTGCAACATAAAAAGTCACATACCACACCTTTTGAGATATGGAAAGGACATAAGCCAAATTTGGGATATTTGAGAGTATGGGGTTGTCTTGCTTATGTAAGGCTTATTGACCCTAAAATACCTAAATTAGGTATAAGAGCTACTACTTGTGCTTTTCTTGGTTATGCAACTAATAGTGCAGCCTATAGATTTTTTGATCTTGAAAACAAAATAATTTTTGAATCTGGTGATGCAATTTTTCATGAAGAAAAATTTCCTTTTAAATTGAAAAATAGTGGGGGTGAAGGAAATATTTTATCACAACCTAGTTCTTCTACTTCAAAAAATCAAGAAAATTCTGAAATAGAACCTAGAAGAAGTAAAAGAGCTAGAGTTGAAAAGGATTTTGGTCCTGATTATTATATTTTTAACATTGAAGATAATCCCCAAAATTTAAAAGAGGCTTTAATATCAACTGATGCTTTATTTTGGAAAGAGACTGTAAATGATGAGATGGAATCTCTAATTTCTAATAGAACTTGGAAATTAGTGGATCTTCTACCGGGTTGTAAGACCATAGGTTGTAAATGGGTCCTTAGAAAAAAGTTGAAACCGGATGGATCAATAGATAAGTTTAAAGCTAGACTTGTTGCAAAAGGCTTTAAACAAAAAGCTGATCTTGATTTCTTTGATATTTTTTCTCCAGTAACAAGAATTACATCTATAAGATTGTTAATTGCTATTGCTGCAATTTTTGATTTGAAAATTCATCAAATGGATGTAAAAACTGCTTTTCTAAATGGGGACCTAGAGGAAGAGATTTATATGGATCAACCCGAAGGCTTTGTAGAGCTTGGACAAGAAAGCAAAGTATGTAAGCTAACTAAATCCATATATGGCTTAAAACAAGCACCTAAGTAATGGCATGAAAAATTTGATTCCTGCATGATTGAGAATGGTTATAAATCAAATGAATGTGATAAATGTATTTATTCTAAATCATGGAATAATTTACATGTTATTATTAGCCTCTATGTGGATGATATGTTGATTTTTGGCTCAAATATGCATGTTATAAATGAGACAAAAAATATGCTTAAAAGCCATTTTGATATGAAAGATCTTGGTGAGGCTAATTTTATTTTGGGCATGAAAATTACAAAAACATGTGATGGAATATTTCTTGATCAATCACATTATGTTGAGAAAATATTGAGAAAATATAATTTTCATGATCACAAAAGTGTAGCTACTCCTTTTGATTCTAGTGTTCATTTATTTCCTGTGAATAATAATGATAAGATTTTTAATCAAAAGGATTATACTAGCATTATTGGTAGTTTGCGTTATGCTACTGATTGTACTAGACCTGACATTGCATATGCAGTAGGAGTGCTTAGCAGATTTACTAGCAAGCCTAGTAAAGATCATTGGCTAGCTATTGAGCGAGTCATGAGATATTTAATTGGTACCAAAAACTATGGCTTATTTTATAAAAAGTATCCTGCTGTGATTGAAGCTTTTAGTGATGCCGATTGGAATACTTTGTCAGGTGATTCTCTCTCTACCACTGGTTATATTTTTACCTTAGGTAGTGGTGCTATTTGTTGGAAATCTAAAAAGCAAACAATAATTGCTAATTCAACAATGGAAGCTAAATTAATAGCATTAGCTTCAGCTAGTGAAGAGGCAAATTGGTTAAGAGATTTTTTATATGAAATTCCACTTTGGGAAAAGCCAATTCCACCTATATTAATTCATTGTAATAGCACTGCCGCAATTGGTAGAGTTAAAAACCGTTACTACAACGGTAAATCCAGACCTATAAGAAGAAAGCACAATACCGTGCGATCTTATTTGAGTAGTGGCATCATAACTGTGGATTATATTAAATCTAATGATAATCTTGCAGATCTATTTGCTAAGGCCTTGGCAAAAGATAGAGTTTGGAATACATCGAGGGAGATGGGACTAAAGTCCATAGAATCATGAGCCATGTATGAGGATACCCAACCCAAAGACCAGAGATCCTGAGAATTGGGTGCAATGGGAAAAACGAATTATACGATGGTCGTAAGAAATGCACTATTTTTTTATAATTATTTCTTTTGTAAATAATTTTTAATTGTTCATCCCTATGATGTAAGTGCATTTATCCTGTAATATGGAGAGGTTGAGTAAAAACTCTTAATGAAATTTGTAGCTCGTATGAGTGGGGTGTTAGAATTACAGGAGCACCCTTGACAAAATTTCACCTATGTGAGTGTGGGGGTGGGGCCACTCCCTATGAGATTTGGACTTAATCTCAAATACACTCATGAAACTGGGATCAGCACATGGCCGTAAAGTGCGAGCTATAAAAGCTCTTGTCAACACCTGGGTTGTTATGTGTAAGCAGTGACACTTAATTTCCCTAAAGCAGTCCTAGTTTAAGTCGGAGACCACTACGACTCTGGAGTTGAGATCGCTGTTTTACTAAGTGAAGGTTCAATGCAGAGCACACCTTCATGACGCATAGTGACTCGTCTTTGCCTGGTCATCTCTCTTTAACTAAAAATTTAATATTAAAATGAGTGGGGGATTGTTAGAGCATTTTAATATTATATAATAAAAATGAATAAATGTTACAAAATAAATGTAAAAATTATGAGAGTGAATATGGAAGATAAGGCGTTAGTGAGAATGTTTAATCCCACATTGAAAAGGAGAGAGACTATTTTATTCTTTTTAATTGTGGTGATTAATGGGCTAACATGAATTGTCTCAGATATTGGGCTAGATACGTGCGCAAGGGGGAGGTGAAGAGTGGAGGTTTTAAAATTGGAAATGAATCAGCCTCTTGGATCCTCCTACTTGACAGCCCATTCTGAATAATTACCATATCCGTTGGTGAGTAAATTACTCGAATTAATACTCCATTTTTACTATGGAAAATAAAGAACCATTAACCCACTTAATGGACTATCCGTTTGGGCCTTTTCAGAAACTCCTTATCTCACCATTAATTGTGTAACTCTAGCCCATCAGATTAATATCCAACAATTAATCTTGTAACACCCACTACAGCCCATCAGATTAATATCCAACAATTAATCTTGTAACACCCATTACATCAGAATTATGGACCTAATTAATCAGAATAAATTGGGTACTAATTTCGTGAGGCCCATTGAGCCTATAAATAGACTCATGCAAATCTAATCCAAGTTACTGAAAAATATACAAAGCAATACACACTAAAAAATAGAGAGATTCTTGGCAAGGAAGGGTGTTCTTTCTGGTGGAGCTTTGGGCTTGAACACTTTGTGCAGAAGCTGTTCTAGTCATACAACATTTGTTGGGCTGTTGTAACCTGGGGGAGACAAGTCAGAGAAGGTCTGCACCGATTAAAAAGATTAGCCAACCAAAGGCTTAAATCTCCTTAAAGAGAGCGAGTGCCGCGCCTCAGTCCAAATAGTGTTGTGTATTTTCTTTTCAACTATATAATATTCAGAAAATACTATTCAGTTTCTCTTTGTGTTATTTCCATTGTTTTTGTATTTTTCACCAACACTTATATTTTATGCATAATTTTAAACTACAAAAACTTGCAATTTAAACAATTTATTGATAACATAACTATCGATCTTTAATTTTCTAGAAATTTTGCAAGCATGAAGGATATAAGAAGAAGATGTAATCTTATAGTAGATTTGTCAAAATTCACCTCAAAAAAAAGATATTGAATAAAGTTGTAGCAATTTTATAACTAAACTTTATCCTTACTTTATGGCATCCAGATTTTCTTCTTTTTTTCTATGAAAATATTAGACTACTACAATTTAGACTTTAAATTTAATTATTTATATATCAGTAACTTTTAATTTCTAGTGTTTTTTCTTCTTCTCTTATATATTTATACTAGCTTGTAACTCACGCATACACATGGATGAATTTTAATATAAACATATTTTTTAATCATAAAATATACATAATTTATATTAAATTATTAGAAAAGACAAACGTAATTACATGCATGTTTAAAGGCAAACATATGATTGGTTTTTCTTTGTTTTTTTTATAGAGCTCATTTATATTGGACTTTTAGTATTTTGCACTCACTAATTTACTACATGCAACAAAATTAGCCCACAATCAAAATATAATTTGAAATTTAATTGAATTTTCTCTTTGTTTTGGCTTTAATATATATATATATATATATGTGTGTGTGTGTGTGTGTGTGTGTGAAGCAATTCATATCACGTCATGTTGATCTTCTAAACCATTAAAAATCGATAAGGGTCATAAGCTTTGCAACCTATTTAATCTAACATGTTTCTGGCCAAATATAATTTGACCCATACCCAATCAACTCAAACACCAATATGTCCGACTTGACATGTTTAGGCCTAATTGGTGGTTACTGTGGACACCCCAACAATCAACAATGTAAACCACAATCCCTTCTCACGTTTCCATTATTTTTATATTTTTTTTCATTAAAAAGAAACTGTCCAATATAAACTTATCTCAAACGCAACTTAGAACCATCAATCTTCTCTATAAGGAGCTTCTTCTTCTTTTTTTTCTTTTTTTTTAAGAAACATTCTTTGTAGGGAGCTGAACTTTTTTTTTTTTTAGAGAGAGAGTTTCAACCTATGGCGTTCGCTATTGATGATAACTTTTTATTATCAGACCAAGACACCAATCAATTTTTGGTGTAGGTGGGGATTAAATCCCAGATCTCTTATACAACTATCAGAAACTTTACCAGTTGAGCAACTGGAACCCACCTGTAGGGAGCTGAACTTGTAGACAATTAAACAATCATTTTTTTATTATTATTATGGGAATGAACCATCTTTATAATTTTATACATTTAAATCATGTATAAAATGTGTGTGTGTGTGTGTGTATTATACAAGATAGAAATTCTACTCTGGCCTAATCTAAGTATATATATGTTTGAAACTTTCTCCTAAAGACTTAAACCTCAACTTTTGCCCCCCATACTCTACAAGCACTTATACTTATAGACCAGAGTGATCATCGCATTAACAATGCACCATGATAAATGTCAATATACTTAAATGGTATTGACTACTCTCTTTTACGAGAAACTAACTATTGGTCCATGTTTTGCACAGTTTTTTATTCAACTTATTAATTTATAAATATCATTAATAGTCATGTTATAGAAAAATATTCGTTATTTAAAAACAAATGTGTTATTATTATTATTATATAAAGAAGTTTTTTGTTATTATTTTATGTTGTCCTGTTTTAATTTGTGTCTAAATTTTATTAGAATTTTTTTACCTTTAAAATATAACTTCCAATTTAACAATATTTATTGGGAAAATTACAGTAAACCCACATGTGGTTTAGCCCGTTTTCACTTTGCCTACCCGTGGTTTCAAACTTGACACTTTATCCACCTTTGTTTAGCTCTATTTAGTCTCCGTTACCCACCTCCGTTAAAATTATGGGTAAATAAGTCTTTTTGCTTATATTTTATATCTCTCTCCTCCAGAAACATAAAAATAACAAAAATATAGATCAAAACAAGATCAAAAAGGGAATTTGTAAAGAAACTAAATAGATAGAGCTAGGGATCAATTTTCATATGCTTCATCCTCTTTCTAAAATTCTCATTCTCTCTCTCTCTCTCTCTCTCTCTCTCTCTCTCTCTCTCTCTCTCTCTCTCTCTCTCTCTCTCTCTCCCTCTCTCTCTCATTAAGACCAATCTGGAGCTCCATTACTCATAGCTCCAAGGCCCTGAAGGAACTTATCTTTGATCTCTATTTCCACAAAGTCAAGGTCTTCACAGTTATACCCAAGGCCTATGGTATCAATTCATCAATACCGTGTGTCATCCCTCTCTTGTCTCTCGTGTTGACCTTTAGAGTTTTAAGTTTGGGTTTCTTCAATTTTGTAATGGAGATAATGTTTTTTGATATGGGTTTGTTCACTTCACACATATCTTGAACATAAACCCAAAAATTCAAACTCAAATCAATCATCTCCTCTCTTCGCTTTGTCGTCCCTCTCTCTCGTCCACCCACAGCCACCGCAACCACCATCGGAACCCACAACCACCACAACCCACCACTCTCTCACTTCACACATATCTTGAACATAAACTCTGAAAATAAAATTCAAATCAATCATCCTCACTAGGATTGGGTTTTCTTTTCGTGGTAGGGATTTGGTGATTTTGATTAGGGAGAAAACCACAAAGATCAAATTTGTTCTTAAGGAATACAGGAATAAAAATAAATAATAATAAAAAAAAGCACATAAAAAGGATAAAAACAGCATTTTGTATTGAACGATACTTATTTTTATTTTGTTTTGTGGAGCAGTCTCATAACTCAAAAAACTTGGTTACACTAGAGATATCAATTTGGGCCATTATGCCATTTTCTACTATGGCAAGGAGATCTTCCAAACAGTAACCCAAGCAATTTCAAAAAATTCAAACCCTAACCTTTTGATTTGTATTATGTTATGTTTTGGTAGTAAAAGTTGTTTTTTAACGGAAAAGATGGAGCTTGTAACACCCACCCCAAACCCATACCAAGGATTTAGATGCACAACCTGTCTTATAAATAATCAACATTTATTATAATAGAACAGAGCGTAATTAAATATCCACAGGTAAGAATCAAACCATCAGACCTTTCTTATTAAAATCCATCAAACTAAAACTTTAACAATAAAGTCTTCAAATACAATCCCAAATAGTTTCATAAACACCAAACTCACTATCCAAAGAAAATATAATAAAACAGCCCCTCACTAACATAGCTCCAAAAGAAGCCTTCAATCTATGTCTCCAATAATCTACCACCAAAAAATATTCCACTGCTCTAATCTGAAAGGGTGGAGAAAGGGGGGTGAGCTAGAAGCCCAATAAGAGACTACATAACATGAGGATGTCTTTCAAAACAAAATAATAGTATCATTGACAAAATATAATCTTTACAAAAAATTTACAAATACTTCTAACAGTAATATAATATATTCTAATAAACTGTCAAGAAAAAAACATTTACTATAGCACTGTAATCTGTAAATAAAATGATAACCACTTTATTTAGCCAAAATACACTAAATAGGTAGAAACAATATATTATAGTAATAAACAATTTTTCCACTTATAAAGATCAATAACAATAAAACAGTAGTTTGATATGGAAAATATTAAACATTTACCAGACAAAGACATAAACTGCTAAACACTCGATGGGTGATTCCCATTGGGAACAATAACACTAACCTCAAAAAGGCAACATTAACTCCAAAGACCAAACGATAACACTGCACCACACCACAATAACATTGCATCGGTCGAAGACCAACACTTAACCCTGTGTTGGCAAAGGTTACAGACTGTCTAGCTGACCGTTTAAAAACATTCTTATTTTATTATAATATTGTCAATACCAATCATATATAATATAACAAATACTTTCTCAAATATATAGTTTTGAGTCATTCTTAACATATACAGTTTCAAAGTAATATATAAGAAATAATAAAATCTACTTTTGCAATTATGTATATATAAATATATTTTTACCAAAAATATATATAAATATACACGTCTTGAGAAACATCATGCTCTAAAGTCCACTTACCTTTAGTTGCTAATACTCGTAGTTTAAATCCAAAATCAAATGGGCTCTTCCTCCACACCTAAAAGTAAAGGAGTAACACAATTATATAATTAATCCACCTTGATGTATACCATAAGGATGTAAGGGACACTTCCTAATAATTTACTAGTCTTTAAACATCTCTACAATCCTCCATAATATATTACTTCTCCTTACTACTATTTTGTCTTTGAGGCTAATAGAAGAATTACCACACGTAAGAATATCATCTAATGAGAATATGCATGTTGGTGGTTCACCAAGATTTTCATCAAGTCCTAATAGGTTAATATCAATACAACCATTGTATAGTTAAGTGTCAGATTCATATTTTCTTTAGGATTTCATATAACACTTCAATGCCACCATGAAATACTCTATAAGATCCAAATATATAAATAAATATATATATATATATATATATATATATATATATATATCAACCTTTGTTAGACCAAAGGTCTGCAAATCCAACAGGTAACCAATATGGTACAGCCATCAGTACATGCTAAACATGTATATAGAAACCCAATAAAAGTTCAATGTTCTATTCAATCGAATTAATTCTATGGGACATGGATCCATTATGATATTCCCTAACAATCATCCACCTTAGCTGATTAAGTATATTATCTATCTATTTTAACATGCTATACTAGACTGAATGATCAAGTTCAACGTATAAAGGATTACCTCTACAGTTTTGTCCTTGTGAAGCTTAGCGATTAGGGAAATAGCAAGATGCCACTCTCAAAATAAATAAAAGAAAAAATTCCTTTCACGTGGCTGACTTAAAAAGATCCAGTATGTATACATCTAAAATAACACTCCAATTCAGTCTAGGAAGATCAATCCCACTCCAATTAGTACTCCTAAACAACACTCCTTCTTAGGCTAGACTTTAAGACCCACTAAAACTTAAATAAGCTTACAAGATTTTAATTCTCAATTAAACTCAAATCAAGGTTGTTTAGACAGGCTAGAACTCTAAAGAATTCTAATAACACTTAAACTCCTAATCCAAATAGGTTTTAATTTCTTATCCTTTTCCTTAACTGACAAGGAGACTAAAAGTTTAATAAGAATAATCAACAAAATAACTCTCACTTTACATCTTCTTTTATTTATTTTCTTTGTAGATACCATAATATAAAATAATTCATCAATTTCACTCTAGAAGTAATTAAATTCAATTTAAGTGAGGCGGGTGTTACAGAGCTAAACATAGATGGACAAAGTGTTAAGTTTTAAACCACGAGTAGGTAAAGTGAAAACGGGTCAAATTACAGGTGGGTTTACTATAATTTTCCCATGTTTATTTGACTTTCTCTCTCTCTCTCAACTTATTTATTTAAATGTCTACACACCTATAGTTAATAATAGTAGTGACATTAAATTTGCTATTTAACAAAAAATAAAAAATAAAAGCAATTGGAAGGTTATTTGAACATCAACAACAATAGAATTCCATTGGATCAAGAAAAGTGATTTGACAAGCTTTGCACTTCTCCTTTTATCTCTAATTGAAAAGGGAGTTTCCAAATAGAACTTCATTAGCATCAAGACAGGGAAACCCACAAAGTCCATGTCTCTCTTTTGTCACCTGCCTTCAAGATTTGTTGAATAGAAGTTGAAAAAGAAGAAGTTAACAATGTCATTCATTTGTTAGAATTCTTTTGTTGCAATTGGAATTTGTTATATATATTGAAATTATCGTTTATGAATAAAAATTAAAAGGTTTTTTTTTTTCTTTTTTTTTGGTTTTTGGTTTTTGGTTTTTGGTTTTTGAAGGAGATGAATGGCTATGACTTATGAGTTACACTGATGCTAAAGAAAATGAAGAGTATGAGTTACAAAGGATGATATAACAACTCATTAGCTTTTTCTGGTATTCAAAGTTAATACCATGTAAAAAGTCACAACTTTTGCTACGATTATCCTACATAGTAAATTGTGATTAACTGTATATCACTTTTACATTAACTCACAACTTTTTTTTTATATCACTTACAATCTGTGAGTTCTTTTTTTTTTTATAGTACCCAGGCCCAAGTAGAAACAAGGATTCTGGGCCTTGTTGTTTGGTGGACTGGGCTTGGTTCACCGTAGCTAAATTGGGCTGATTACGAACCAAGTTGTGCACAAAACATGGATTCTACAATACATACACACTTATACATACAAAATATATACGTATTGCACAGTAGAGAATGATATAAGTAAAAGGAAAAGTGAATAAAACGTTAGAGGTTCTCAGAATAATAAATAATGCTTCATTATTTCTTGAATTTCTAATACATTATGTTCTCTTTGCACTGGAATATGTTACAAGGTCCAAATAAGTTCAAAAGTCACAGACTTAGACAACTCTTTTAGGCTTCTAAGACTTGTGAGGTTTGAATCCCTTTGAATCTAAGTGTATCCTCTAGTGTCTGTTTCAAGATCCCGGACAGTGTTTTCCCCATTTTTTTCCTTTTTGAATCTCAAGAAAGTTTTTCAAATGTTTTTTAGGCTCTAATCAGCTATTGCTGAATGGTTTTTGTTGATGGCTTCTCCCCCTTTTATAGCACCTTCCTAGGGTTTTTGGTATATCACTGATTCCCTCCATTTGCTGCCCTGGGTACCAGAACTAATGTCGTGTCAGCAACATTGGTGGCTGGTCCCTTTCTTATTTTCTCACTATTTTTCCCTTTTGAGGTTTCCCTCCAAAAAGTCCTCAGCTGACCTTCCCCTTTTTGAGGTCCTAAGGACTGACTTTTAATCTCTTTTTCCAAGGTTTCTAGAAAAGGCTTTTCAGAACCTCCCTTTTGGCTATCTCATCTTTTGTCTTTTTTCTCTAAATGGGTGCATTCTCCCTCTGTCAAGCTGAAAGATCCCCAACCACCTTCCTTAATGGTTCACCTTATGGCTCTTCCTGAGGTACCAGGCTTCCCTTTATAGGTGCTGATTCCTAAGTTATTATCTGTTTCCAAAGCCTTTTTTTTTTTTTTTTTTTTTGGCTTGCAGACGACTGATGGAACATGTGTTTCTTCGTTCCTTGTGCCCATGAGCATGCTTCTCTAAGCTGTCCATCTCCCAGTTGATTCTTTCCTACACTTCTCAAAGATCCCCTCCCTGGTTCTGGTAGCTCCTCAGTATCTTGGTCCAGTCTTTTTTTGGGCTCCTTGGGGGCTCTTTTCACAGAGGCTAGGCCAAGCTTCCTCTACTTTTTTCTTCCTTTTCTAAGGCCCAAGGCTTACCCATTCATGAGCTTGGGCTTCCTTTTACCTATTTTAAATGGGCATTGGCTTATAGATTGAGACTTTCTATCCTTAAGGGTTTATTAGTTTTGGATTTCAATACTTGTAATATTTTGGACCTTAACACAGTCTACCAAGTGGACCATTGTGATGAAATTTGTATTTTTTTTTTTTTATGTGATCTTAGATTTTTGTTTTTTGATTGGATGTAACAACTTATTAACTATACCTATGGGTTACAAGTTACTACCCATTAAATTGGTTGCTTTTTTCCCATGTGTGACACAAAAGGTTGTCGACCAAAAAAAAAACTAAGTTAAAGTGTGTAACACAAAAGACACGTTTGATATACTGTAATGATTATCACAAGGGAATAGGAATAAGTATTACAAGGAATATATTAAGTTGGAAAGTAATAAGTATTACTATTCATTAGTTTGGTGACCATTTAGGAATAGAATCCTAAATAAGCACCCACAATTTAGTAGAGTATAAAAAGAAGGTGTAATCAAATAATTTTTAAGTCAAATTTCCTAAAATACACTTATTTTAGGGTGTTCAAAATAGAGCTAATAATTAACAAGAAGGAAAATTTATTTTCTTTCCTTTTGAAGATATGACAACTAATGGCTTTTTAGGAAATTTTTAAAAAAAAGTTATTATATAAGGTGAATGAATAGATATTCAGTACTTTTGATAAGGAATAGTTATTCCTCATTTTGAAAAATAGCTATTCATAAGGAATAACTATTTATTGTAATAAAAATATAACCAAACAACCAAATAGTTATGTCATAGGAATATCTATTACATTACAGTGTCTATTATAGTCTACCAAACGTGCCCAAAATAACGTGCATTAATATTGTATTAATTGGCGAACTGTATTTAAATTGGCAGGTTTTTCTTTCAATGTGTAAGACAAAAGGACCAAATCACTCTATTGCATTAATTATGCATTCAATTTTTTTTCTATAAAACTTAAATGACCTATTAACTATGGATCGGGTTAATGTATACTCTTGGGGCATATATTAACAAATTCGTTTTTTGAAAAAAATTTATCAAGAATTGAAAAAATTGTCAAAACTTTTTCCATTCTTGATAAAATTTTTTTCAAAAATAGTATACTATTGTGTGCCCTAAAAGCACACGTTAGTAAAATCCATGAACTATAGGTGGCGTTGTATTTAAATTGGCTGGTTTTTGTTTTCATGTGCAACGCAAAAGGACGTAAATCACTCTATTTGTCTTAATTATGCATTCAATTTTTCCCCCTAAAACTTAAATGACAATGATAAATTGAAAATGAATAGGTGTGTGTATAACTAATACCAACTTAAAAGAGAATGGTAATTATTTTTTTTTTTTTTATTGTTAACTAATCCTCTAACAGCAATGGTTAAGGTGTATATAATGTTTTATTAAATAATATTTGTATACATTTTCTAAAAAATAAAGTCAAACTGTACACATATATTCAAAAAAGCACACAATTTATGTTTATAAACCAATGAATCAATTAACACATGTATTTTATTTTTTGAAAAGTGTGCGAACAACTCATAATTAATTGAGCACGTATTAGTTAGGGCACTTGTTAACAACTTAACATGACTTTTTTTATGGAAAATGCTAATGAGTGCCTTAAGGCACTCATTAAGAATTCATTTAAAAAAAGTTTTTATTTCACTTTTATGGGAAAAGTAAAAAGCTGTTAAAATATTAATTACTTTTTTTTCATTTCCCATACAAACTTTCTTTAAATAGATTCTTAATGAGTACCCTTAGGGCACTCGTTAGCATTTCCCTTTTTTTATTTCTAAAACTCAAACAAGATTGATAATTAATAGGTGCATTGACACATGTCATTGTTATATAAGGATACATGTAATCACAACATGCATCCTCTCATTTTGGAAATCTAACTTTTATAATAATTAGATAAAGTTTGAATTCTCTCTCCTTCGTTAATGTAGTTGTACAATTATTAGAAAAAATCATGGATAAAATGAACTAACATATTTAATGCTAGTGATAAAAGTTGAACATGATAACTAATGACTGGCATCAGAGTAATTTTTAGGTACTTCTGGAGGGGTGAGGTATAGGTCCAGTACATGTAGTGTACTGGATCCGTTAAGATAGTGATATGTGTTCAAAAGTAGACACATGTTATAATCTCAACGGATCTAGTGCAACTGGACATTGGATCCAAACCTTACCCCTCTCAGAGTATGAAGAATGGTACTTCGGGTCCTCTCACATTTTTAGTGAGGTCTACTCATTAAATTCATGATGGAGTCTACCATAAATATGAGAAGAAAAAGCACCATTTTTTCATACTCTAAGAGTACCTAAGAACTTTTTTTGACGTAGGCAGGATATTGTTACATGTAAAAATTACTTATGCTATTGTTATATAAACAATCATTAAGCAAACAAATAAAACAGAATTGTATAAAACTATTTTTTATATATATTTTTATGCATCGTAAGAGCATTCACATTAAGCGTCTCATATGCTGTAAATGCTAAATTTTAGCATCAAAACACCAAAAACGTAACTCTATTAAAGCTTCCAAATTGTAAAATTTTTAGCATACTTGCACAGTGAGCTTGTATTAATACAAGCTCACTGTAGCCTAAATTGTAAAAAAAAAAAAAAAGTTTTTTATTCTCATGTTGGTGAGGTGATTAGCTGTTGTTTGTGTTAAGTTGTTTTATTATTATTTTAATAAGTAGTTTATGTTATTTAAATAAAATAGTAAAAAAAATAGAAGTTTTGATATAGATGGTATTGTAAATTGGTGTGGTATATGTTATAAAAATAGGTTTTGAGAGGCTAAATGCTATATTTTTTGACATTCTTGATAAGAATGCTCTAAATGAAAGATGGCAATTCAAGCTTTAAAATTTTCTATTAAAAACACCAAAAAATATCAAGTGACCTAAATATTATAACATATAAAACTATTAAGTTTGTATGAGCTTGAAATTAAGTTATCACCTACCAGGATTTGCATGTAAAGAACCTTTTAGAATATATATAGAATATTCTGATATGGAAAAGGATATCCTTATCGGATTGAGATCAAGTGATATCCTCATTTCCCTCTCACAAAATATTTTTACATTCTTACTTCTTTTTAGCTTTTTTTTTTTTTTTTTATTCAATGTTTGAGATTGAAATTTTTTTTTTTTTTTTTAACTTTCAATTTCAGACATGAATAAGTACTGCATCAAGTGCAATTCCTGATATCAATCCATCCTTATCACCACTTACTCTAGTAAAGTCTTCAATCTCTGAACTCTACAATTAATGCTATGTTTCACAATTGGGGACCCCCTCATAGTATTTGTCGTTCTTCGCCTTTTGGTTTCTTGTAATAAATTTTTCTTGCGAGTTTCAAAGGAAAACTCTAACATCATGAACCAAACGGTTCAACAAGCCCCACCATACATATTATTGTGGAAGTACTTGATCGTATGGGTGAGACTGTGAGAGCAATGGCCAATTTCTTACTTCCTTGGTGAAGAGCGAACTTCAAAGTGTATGGTATGGACTTTAATCAGTTAAATGCGCCTTATTACCCAACAACTATTCCTACCGTTTTTGGTGAACCCCCTAATAACATAATTTTGACAAGTTACAAGGCAACATGCCAAGCATTTGCTCCTTGAGATTCAGAAGTCATTGTTTTTAATTTAATTTTTTCTTAATTATTCATGCTCATTATATATTTTTCGTGTTTTTTCCACTCTATTGCCAAAGTATCCATGGAGCTACTAAGCTGGATCAATGGTTTAATTTTTTCTTAATTATTCAGGTTCATTTTATATATTAACTTTATTTGTGCTATGGGTATACACTTACGCTACATCTATCCCAAATTGTTGGTCCTATTTAAAAAAATATAACTTTTTAAGAGAATATCATTTGACAAGTTGTTTGTGATGAGTTAAAAAGGTACAAGTTTTCAAAACTACCATCATCAATTTAAACTCTAGAGAAACAATGATATTGACTTTTTAAATAAGGTAAAGGGATAAAAGAGAAATTATTTTTATTTATTTTTCAAAGAAACTACAATTTGAGACATCCCAAAATGGAAAAGATAACCAATAATTTAGGACGGAGAGACTAATTATTTTATGCATATAGTAAGTATATATTTACATTATACATAGATACATGCAACATTGCAACTACAAAACAGTTTATCTGATGAAATCCACATTTTACTACCATCACTACCTCCACCATTGTTGACATTGCTATTACAATTGTCATCACCACTCTATCACCCTCATGACATTTTCACCACCATCACCACACCATATACGATACCACTGTTACCACCACTTTTATTATCACCAAACCACCATTTTTGTCCCTGCTATCGTCACCACACTACTTTCAAAACTACCACTACACAGAGACAGACCCAAGGTCTCAAGCTAGGGGGGGCCGGAGTATTAAAAAAAAAAAATTCAAATAGGCATCCATATAATATTAACAATTATAAATACACAAAATCATTATTTCTCAATACATTAAAATGTAACCATCTGCCAAAAAAAAAAAAACAAACAAACAAACAAACAAACAAAACAAAATAATGTTTTTTTTTTTTAATACTAAGCTAGCTAGAATTTTTTTTTTTTTTTTAAGTTAACGCATTCACAATAATGGTGCTAAAAAATTTAACTTTTAGCACCTCAAAAAAATAATTTATCTATTTTACCACCTCACTTTATAATACACCCAATATCAAATGTTTTATTTTTTTTTACCACTTCATTTAAAAACAACTCATTAAAACAATAAAGGAAGAGAGAAAATTTGAGTTTTTTTAATTGAAGGTAAAGAGATAATCTTAATAAAATATTGTATTTTATTTTTAACAACTTGTTATAGTCAACTGGTATTTATATCTTTTTACTGTAGTTGCAAAAAAATTAGCTTTAGCTTCTTTAATAACACATGATTTTTTGGTGATAAAATTTTTTTTTTTTTTTTTTGTTAAAATACAATCAACATTGTGAATGTTTTTATTGTTTTTGTTAAGTTTTTGGGTTTGATTGTTGCTAGTTAGAGAGGGGCCTAAGGTTTTGGAATGGAGGCAACTACAAAATGATGTATATAATTTGTAAAAAAAAAAAAAAAAAGGACCCAGAGGGCCCGGGCCCCTACCTAGGTCCGTCCCTGCCACGACACCACAACCATTGTTGTTGTTACCACGTTGTGACTTCACCTTTGTCGTTATCATCATTCCGCTACACAAAATATTAATAATTTTTTGGGCAAGTCAAGCTACATGTATAATATTTTTTGTAGGGTTATTTTTAAGAGTTGCTACAAAACAAAAGAAACCAAATCAAAAAAATAAAAACAAAAACAAAACAAATGGGAAAAAAAGAAAGAAAGAAAGCAAATCACTAGAAAATAATATCTAAAGAACTAGACTCACGCACTTTGCGCATGCAATAATTTTCTTTTTTATTTATTTGTTTTTTTTTTAGTGTTATAATATTTAAAAGTGATATATAAATAACTGTGTGTATTTTATTTTTTAAAGAAAGAGATAAAGTAACGTAGAATAATGTTTAAAAATGATATTGATATATTATCCTAAGTTTTAAGCTGAATGGAGAAGATAAAGGAAAAAACTTAAAACTTAGAAAAATAAATTACTTTTTTAATCAATTTGTGTTTTCTAATTTAAAATTATTTAACGAAATGATAAAGGTATTTTAGAGAGTTTAAGAATTTGTATAAAGATATTTTAGTACGTAAAAAGTTGAAAACCAAACATAAAACCCTATTATTTGTAGTATAGATAATGTTGAGTAGTCCCATGTTTCCTTGATTTTGTAACGCAGGAGATCAAATATATGTACTAGTAGGCAGGTAGAGGTCTTGTAGTTGGAATTAAGAGAGACCTTCTCTCTCTTTTTTTTTTTTAATGGTATTATATTTGCAAAATAATATTTTAAAACACACACGTTATAATAAAATAAAATAAAAAAATTTAGTGGTTCAACTAGGACTATTTTATAAACGAATGGGAATATATTGGTCACCCTCAAATAGGATAAGAGAATTTAGGAAATTAACCCCCAAAACACACCACATTAGGCTCCCCACACATTTCCTAAAATAACATTTAGCTAGGGTACTTCCTTGAATGTAAAGGAATTAAAGTACCATTCATTTCTAAACACTTGATTTATTCTTTTTTTTTTTTTTTTTTTGAAAGGTGATTTATTCTTTTTTATGTCTTGATAACTAAAATAAAGAAAAAAAAAATTGAAAAGAGAAATAAAGATTGTTTTTTTTTAGAGAGTTTCAACACACGGCGTTTGCTCCTGATGATAGCTCTTTATCATCAAATCAAGACACCAATCAATTTTTGGTGTAGGCAAAGATTGAATCTCAAATCTCTTATACAACCATCAAAGATTTTACTAATTGAGCTAACTGGAACCTACGAAATAAAGAAAATTTGGTGTTTTGAAAAGTGAGAAAAAAAATGTTTTAATAAAATGTTATAGTTTATACTTTGTTGAGGACAAATTTTTTCACGCCACATGGCTTAATTTAATTGGCGACTCGCACCACGTCAACACTATCATGAATTTTGGAAAAATCTCTTTTAAAGCCCAAAAAGCCCATATTTACACAAAAAAGGCGTCAAAGCCCATAGTTCGAGCTCATGGCACAACATCTCATTTTTGGCTCATGATCCAAGCTCATGAGTCTCATCGGGGAAATTTTGGGAGTCGTGGTTTGGAGGGCCAAGAAGTATGTTCAGTAAAGCTCCAGCGGTTCAAAATTGATAAAGGAAAACATGTTGCTTGGCATGTCTTCCCCAATTCCTTGAACTCTGACGAGTCAGTGTGCAATAGGTAACATTGGGTAAGCCTCTCATATCACATGACACTTAAAATGATAAAACTCTACATGCTCTTTACATAAAAATTAATGTCCATCATATGATACAAGTTTTAAAATATAATTATATCACATTATTATTTTTCATACAAATCAATTCCAAGCACATGGCTAAATATATATATATATATATATATATATATATTAGCATCTCATATCTAGCATTAAATGCTCTATTTACTCTCCAAGATTTAGTTAAAATACAAAAAGACCATAATTACATCTCTAAAACTTCATCAAATATCAACCAACAAGTTTACTTACCAAAATTATATATGGATTAAACATATAATTTTTTCCAAGAGAGGAAATTTAACTGAAAATACCAAAAAAACAGCTCCAACGGAAGCTGCAACAGCTTCTGCAACTCCAGCGGAAGCTGCAAATAGCTTCTGCAGAAGCTGTAACAGCTCCAGCTAAGTTGTAGAAGCTCCAGCAGATTGACACATGTCCTAAAATGATGTCATTTGCCCATTAATACCCAAAGAAACAAGAGGATTTCATAAAGATTACCTTACCATTTTTAGTTTAACCATGAGTTTAATGCCAAATATTCTCCTCCAAGCAAATGATGTCATTTAAATGACATCATCTAGCTGTGTCATCAATGATGTCCTAAAATTTCTTCTTTTGGTTGAAAAACAAAAGACCACTTACCTTGTCAAAGATTTTCCCCTATTTGCTAATTTTCCCTTCAACTAAGTTTTGATCTAGTTACACACTTGGCTCTATATAAAGAAGACCAAGCTACACACTAGAGCATTCTATTCCTCTCCCACTCCATGGTTTTGAAGCTCCACTCATTTTGCTACCACATACATATTTTCCTACTTCTCCATCTCCCTTACCAAATTCTTCTTCATAGATAACACAACACACATATTACAATACACCATTATCCATTACTCATCTTTCCCGCACTTCATGATTCTAAAACTTCATCATTTTTATTGTCCAAAAACACATCTCCATCTCATTCTTTATTTCCCTTACAAAAATCTTTATTCTTAGAAAGCAACATAACTCATGACATAACATAAAAAACCACTCCAGCGGCAGCCCTAATCTCATGTATTTACCACATTTAACCTTCATATCATCTATCTCACACTTCCATATATTTCACAAACACATTTCCCACAAAATACTCATACATACCTCTCATATATTTTTAAATTCCATATCCAACAAAATATCTACATATAATTCTCATATATAATACAAACACCATATCTCACAACATATATATATATATATATATGTATGTATGTATGTATTTCTTACCATCTCCACACATCTTAAAACATATCAAACACTTTTCCAAGAACTCATTACTAAAAACCCTTTCTTATAAAAGGCAAAAACTTATAAGATCAAAAGCCCTTCTTATAGAAGGCAACATTACTCAAACTTGACAAAAAGCTAAAAGAGCATTACATGGAGAAAATCATTTAAGTGCATGATTAAGGGGGACAAACTTAACCAATCGATGCACACGGCTGGACATGCTCTCTCTCTCCCTCTAGTTGCACCTATTTTTCCCTTTCAAATATGAAAGTTGCTAAAATGTTAAGTCCACTGATGCTACGGCTGGAGCTGCAAAATATGAAAATAAGTCATTACATTTTATCCTCAAATTTATATTATTAAATATATTTTATTCATTATTATTTTACCGCTGGATGCAAGCCATTTAACATTATCTCACCATTTAATAAATATGGTCTCACTAATACTTCATTAATAAACATATGTACTAATAAATTGAATCCATATCATCATTGGACACATATTATTTGGACATGAACCACCATTGAACACATATTATTTGGACATGAACCATTATTCGACATATTATTTGGACATGAACCACCATTGGACATATATTATTTGGACATAGACCATTGATGGACATACATTATTTGGACATGGACCATTATCGGACATACCTTATTATGTTAAACATGAACCATGAACCGCAACTTGACAAGGACTATTGGACCCATCCCATTGTTGGACAGTTGACACTTAATTAATTATTTTCTAACATTGGACATCACTTAATATACATGATAATAACATACTAACTTACCATTTAATCAAAACTATTATTTTTAGCATATTATTTATTTATTTATTTATTTATTCAACTATTATCATGATTCTAAGACTTTGTGTTTTATTTATTTTGTAGGCTTAAAAATACACCGGAAGCCATTGGATTATGCGGCCCAATGTCGAGTTCCGGGTTGGACTCCCCAAAACAAATCCGGGCTTAGCAAAGTCACTCTAAAGACACGTGGCTACGCGCAAAAAACACCCTCGACATACTTCACCAATCACATTCTGTCATGTTTTTTTTTTTTTCTTATAAAATAATTAAAATTTAAAAAAAAAAAATCAAACATATAGGTCACAATTGTTGAAATATAATTTTTTTTTTTTTTTTAGGGATGGTGAAACATAAAATGAAACACAAAATAAATCAAACAATTTTTATTTAACAATTAGATATCAATATTTAAAAAAAAAACTAAATTAGAAAAAGATAAATACTTATTCTAAAATAGGAAAAACAATGTAGGAAATCCAAGGTTATGTGTATTTCCTTTCCTATCTACTAGTCACCAAATTTATTCTCTCACCTTCCGCCAAATTTGAATTTCCCAACGGAACAGAATTAACAAAATTATTTAAAACCGAACAGCATATAATAGTAACATACGCTCTACACAACTCAACTAAATACGTGTCAAAACATAATTAGCCAAACCAAAAAAATCTAAAGCTACTTCACTGCAATTTGTAGTTCATCATATTCTACCCAATAATTTAAAGACACGTATTCGAGCTCAAAAACAATTTTACTTACTAACTCTCACTCTATCCCAACCCAAAAGATAAAGTTAAAAACGCCGAGGAGCTTCACGGTTTTCATGTAGTAGCTTTATTTAATTGGCTCACACCGGTCCTCGTTGGGTATAAATAGAAAAGGCTCAGAAATTGAAGGAAATGATCGATCAGGACCTCTCGGGACTCGGACCTCACAGATCTGCCGGAGAGTTCAGATCCGGCGGATTTTTCGCCGGGGAACAAAATCTCAAGGATAGCTACGGCTACGACGATGAGTATCGTTCGCCGGAAAAGCGCGAGGAGTCCGAACCGAGCCGGCTCGGAAACTCAACAGGAGACGAAGGAGACGAAGGCGGCGAAGAGGCAGAGATTCGAGCGGCGATTGGTGAAGTACGAGGAGTTGCCGGAATACCTGAGAGACAATGAGTACATATTGGACTATTACCGGTGCGAGTGGCCGCTCAGAGACGCGCTCCTCAGCGTCTTCTCCTGGCACAACGAAACCCTCAACGTATGGACGTACGTGAGACCGATTCTCAACCTTCTCTTCTCTTCTCTTCTTATCCGTACACGTATACTAGCATCATCATCATCATCATCATCATCATCATCATCGCACGCGCTACTACGCATCACTCTCAATATTAAAATTATTGAATATTGTGGTGTGCAGGCATTTAGGGGGTTTTGTGATGTTTGTGGGATTGACGGTGATGAGCTGGATGGGGATGGTGGAGCTCGGAGGTGTGCTCGCAAGTTGGCCTAGGTAACCCAAAAAAATATCAGAAAAAGACATGCTTGTCACTCTGAATTTTTTTACTTTTATTTTTTTATTTTTTTTTTTTTTTATTTTTTTTTTTTTTGATCAACTTGTTGATCACGTTGCGTTTGTGGGACCAGGGTTGCAGTTGAAGGAGGACCGTTGACGAATGTGTCTGACAACATGTTTCCGGTCAGTTCATTTTCCAATTCCAACTCTCTTAATCGGCGCTTTATTCCCAATTTTTTTTAAGGTTTTTTTATTCCATTTTATTCTTTTCTTTTTTTTTTTTTTTGTCTTTTTTTTTTTCTCTACTTTTTACACTCACTTTTTATCGGTAAACTGTTTTACGGTTCAAAAAATTAAAAAAATCGTGAAGTTACAGTTTCAGTTATTTTTTAAATTGAGTAAAATTGTACTGCATCAACCTAGTCAAATTAGTCGAGTGGTTGGGTATTTGGTCTCAAAATACTTTGAAAAAATTCTTTAGGCCAGCGATTTAGCTCATTAAGGCCCACTTATCACGAACAGTGAAAAAAAATATATCGTACTACATCAATATGGCATTAGCCGCTCTCTTCGTGGATAGAACCACACTAGCCCTTGAAGGGGTCTTGGCCCCTTGAGTTGAGCCTAAGGGCCCGCTTGGTTAAACAAATTTAGTAAGGTTGTTTAAATTTTGTAAAAATATGTGTGAAGAAAGAATTATATAAAAATACGTGTTATGGTGTTTAAATAACAGTTTTTGTTGTTTAAACACCGTTACCAAACAAACCTTTAATTCAATTGAACTCATGGAAACTAAAACTTAACCAATTTCTATAGAATAGCTCAAATCTTCACGTATCAACCCAAACAATCACACATATATCAAAAATACTCAATCAACATAACTCAAACAACTCTCTCAAACACCCCTAAAATTTATACTTTTTGAAACAAAATAATAACCGAACCACTACCGGGGTTGAATTTGAACAAGCGGTAGTTTAGTTCTTTTTCCTTTTTCTTTTTTCGGGCCTACAAACGCTAAGGCCAGGTGAGTTGACACCACTCACCATCATGCGAGTGAGATTCTGTGTCAGACGAAAGCAAATTTAAAAGCTTAGCTAAAACGTGGGGCCATGCCACGTGATTTTGACCGATTCAAATATTATTTTCATTTTTTGTGTTGTTAGTATATTATATTTCACTAAACGGCGATTTACTTCTGATTTTTTTTCTTTTTTATAAAATAAGTGAAATTTTAAATTTTAAAAAATCAAATACATAAAATATTATAATTTGTTATTCAGAAGCATAAAATATTATAATTGATAGATAGAGCATAGTAGAACTATAAAACGAAGAAAAATGCTAATGGATATCCTCAGAGCAATAGTTAATATAATTCATTTTAAAAAAATTTATAAGAAAAGAAAAAAAATCAATTAATATTTTGACATCTTTTTTTATTTCTCATAAAATTTATATCAAAAATTTTCTAAAATAAATTGTTAACCTTTGTCATAAAGGCAAATATTAGCTTCACTCGAAATACAAAAATTGGTACATGTACTTTTATTCACATTGATGTCATGCTCGATTGCCACGAATTATTTTTTAACGGTAGTGATACGAAAAGAATGACTACCTAAGGATTGAGATAAGGCGCAATTGCACCTGATGCAATTCCACCATTTTCTTCACAAATTTTTTTACATTTTTAACTTTAATTTTTTTAATATTTTTTTTATTTAATGGCTGAGATTGAAAGTTACTTTTTGTAATTTTCAATCTCCACCCTTCAAACTTCAATACTATTGCATCAGGTGCAATACCCTAGAAATTGCGCCAGATCTAAATCCGGCTATCCAAAGCTGACAACTGACTAACCGAGTGATGTGGCTGTACTTTGGCTTCAAATTTTGTCCATCACGTGACTTACCAACAACATTTAAGTAACGCTTTAAATTTAATTTTAAAGCTTTATTTAATAGATGAATATATTTTTAATACATACTAGCCTTTGAGCACGCACTCACACGCGTGCTTAGAGGCTTTTCTATTTTTTTGGTAAATTTTAATAATTTACATCCATTATAATTTGAAACTACTATATTTTTGAATCTCCCACAAAAAAAAAAAAAAAAAAAAAAAAACTAGGTGTGTGATGAAAATCTGATAAGTATTATGCGTTTGTTGTTAATGTGCAATTGACAAAAAATCTATTTCAATTAGGAATAATATGTGGGGAAGTTTTATTGTACACGTTTCTTTTATATGAGAAATTCAATTCAAAAAATGTGCGGAAGGAAAATACGTGGGGAGTTTTTTAAGCTATTGAGTAGAAGTAGGAATTTATTAGAGGTAAGAAGACATTTCAACGTAGAAGTAGAAATTTATTATTTTTGAGAGCGCACTGTACTTGTATTGTAAAATAAAAAATGGTTTTTTATTCACCCAACAGCTCTTTCTCATTTCTCATTCTCTTTCCTCTCTCGCTTCTTTCATCTCTATTCTCTCTTCTCTCTTCTCTCTCTATGGTTCATGGTCTGTTGTGCTCGTCGCTAATCTCTCTGCTCTCAGTCACTTGATCTCTCTACTCTTCGTCTGCAACGTCGCTAGCACGTCGCCGATCTCTCTATTCTCAGTTACTCCATCTCTCCACTCTTTGGCCGCAACGTTGCCAAGTCGTCGCTGCCTTCGATTCGCCCCCCCACTCGCCCTCACCAGTTCAAATCTATGATTATCTCTCTCTCACGCCTTGGGTTTCGATTTGCAGGTTGTGGGTTTGTACAGGGGTTCCAATTTGGGCATATTTTGGTGGGTTTGTGATTTGGTTTTGGGTGGTGGGTTTGTGATTTGGTTTTGGATGGGTATGGTTTGTGGTGGGCCGGTGGTGGTGGGTTTGCTGGTGGCAGCGATGGTGGAGGTTTCTTTTTTCTTTTCTTTTCTTTTTTTTTTTTTTTTTTTTTTTGCTGTGGTTGGTCGTGGTGAGTGGATGTGGTGATTGTGGGTGGATGTAGATGTAGATGTGGAGGTTTCTTTCTGCTATGATTTTTTTTTTCTTTTTTTGTTAGTGGTGGTTGTGGTATGGGTGGTGGGTTTTGTGGCGACTGTTGGTAGTGCAGCGCCGGTTGTGCTGTGAGAAAGAGAGAGACGAGAGAGAGAGAGAGAGACAGGAGAGAGGAAAAATAAAAAAAAAAATTATTGAAAAATAATAAAGAAACAATATTTAAATGAAATGGTAAAAAAAATAGAAGTTTTGATATAGGTTGTATTGTAAAATGGTATGTTATATCTTATAAAATTAGGTTTTGAAATGGTAAATGCTAAATTTTTTAGAATTGTTGAAGAAAATGCTCTTAGACAAATTGTGAACCTAAGTCATTTTTTTTTTTTTATTAATAGTCTTTGGATTAAAGAGATATTTCTTCCTCTATAACCAGAAACAAGTAGTGATTAGTGGTGGATTCCAATTAGTTTAACTGGTAAAGTTTTTAAGGATTGCATAAGAGATTTGGGGTTCAATCCACGCCTATACCAAAAATTAATTAGTGTCTTGGTCTGATAATAAAGAACTATCATCATGAGCGGACGTTATAGATTGAAACTCTCTCAAAAAAAAAAAAAAGTAGTGATTAGTTAAGCAAGAGACCAGTGTTCACATGTATGAACATATTCTTATCTTAAAGATAAATTTAGGACCCTTTTTTTTTCTTAATCATAATTTTTTAAAAATATTCATCATGTTATATCTTTATTTAGCGTAACCAATCTGAAGGATGTCTTATGCCTATTCTTATTGATTCTTATTTGCAGGACTCGTATTTGAGACACATTTCAGCGTCATCAATGTTCCATGAAAACAAAGAAGACAGTTCTGAGTTTATTCCTAGATGGCCTTTATTTGTTTTCTTAGCTGGAGCTATGGGCTGCTTGGTTTGTAGCTCCCTCTCCCACCTCCTCGCTTGCCACTCAAAACGCTTCAACCTTTTCTTCTGGCGCCTAGATTATGCAGGAATTTCCCTTATGATAGTCTGTTCCTTCTTCTCTCCCATTTACTATATCTTCTATTGCAACCCCTTTTGGAGTTTCTTCTATCTTACCTCCATTTCAGTACTAGGGATCCTTGCTATCATTACCCTTCTCTCCCCTGCTCTCTCCACTTCTCGTTTTCGTTCCTTCAGGGCTTCCCTATTCTCCACCATTGGCTTCTCAGGAGTAATTCCGGCAGTTCATGCTGTTGTTGTCCACTGGGGGCATCCACATATAATTGTTGCACTAGGGTATGAGCTTGCAATGGCTGTTATGTATGTTGTAGGAGCTGGGTTCTATGTTAGTAGGATACCCGAGCGATGGAAGCCTGGTGCATTCGATATTGCAGGGCATAGCCACCAGATTTTCCATGTGTTTGTTGTTCTAGCAGCAATTGCACACAGTGCTGCCACACTAGTTGTTTTGGATTTTCGCCAGCAATCTCCAACCTGCGTGTCTTAGCCATTCGACTATTAGTCAGAGTTTGACAGTAGTGATGGCATTTTCTTAGCCCCAGTTTGTCTGTTGTTGCTCTTGTTTGTTCAACTAGCATTGTAAAATTACGAAGAAGTTCCCTGCAAATGTATTTGGAAAAGGAGTGCAGTTCATGTTGTAATTCTGTCGAACAAAAAACTATTATCATTCCCATTAATGCATTTCGTAGCACCAGATTTGTATGTTGTTTATCCTAAACTTGTTTAAATTGTAAGGCTATAAAACCATCTCAAACACAAGGTCTCTCTGTCATTGAGACTGGTAATTTTGCAGCGGAACTTGTTATGCAGGATTTTGGACAATGCCAATTGACAAATGTAAAAGATCAAAACTAAATACAGGCAAGAAAACTGAAGTTTATTGTTGTATATTGTCCATGCAGTCGTCAGTCCTAAGAGTATATCCTGGGAAGCATAAATAGTCCAAAGTTTATTTCTGTTTTCATAAGGCAACTAACAAAAATTACAGCAGGGAAAAAAAGAAAAAGAAAAGAAAAAGGATGAAATGAACAAATATAAGGAGATTTAAGCCGTTGACTAACTACTCAGTAGGTCCTTCCGCGGTAGTTGTGTTTCTTTGGCTTACCCGCTTATTAACTCGACTCAAAATTTAATATTCTCCCTCCTCATCACTGCAAATTCAAACTGTACGAGTGTATTCACAATACCTGTAATTGCAGTCAATTATGCCGTAGATTAGCAGAAAATGAACTTCCGCAGTCATTATCTGGCCTTCTGTAATTCACCGTACCTTACACTTCTGTTGTCTCACAGAAATACAGCACTGAGCTGTGAACAAATTAGCTGTCCAAAAAGGAATTCAAGATCCTTCTTCAACTCGTAACCTCAACAACCTCAGATTCACTGTCACTGTAATCTCCCCAACATTTGGTTTGTTTTTCCTCAATCACTGCAATACTGCAAGTTTCTGTTGCCACGACAGTGTCACCAGCCACTGGGACTGTATCTGTAGTTTTCTCTTCAATTTCAGAATGACTATTCTCATTGTCTGCAGCTTCATCTTCTTGCACTTTCTGCTCAATCGGCTGCTTTTCATGTGCAACATCTGTAGAGGACTCATCAGTACTCACCTCCACTGCAGCTTCATTTTTGTTTTCAACAGTGGTGTCAAGATTTACAACTGTTGGTGATTCTAAAGGATTGACTGGAGATGCTGGAAACCCATTTTGAGTCACTGGAATACCATTCAGTGATGCTGGATATCCATTTGGTGACACCAGAACACCATTTGGGGATATGGGAAAACCATTTGGTGAAACTGGAATACCATTTGCAGAAGCCAAATAACCATTTGGAGATACAGGATAGCCATTGGGAAGCCAAGGATGCCCAGGTACAAACTCAGCTGCATGTGGGTTCATCATTGTAGGAGGGCTAAATTGATTCCCATCTCCAGTGTTTTCACCATTGTGGAAGCTCGCTTTATTACGTGGAACCCGATTTCCGGATCTGCTATAGCCACCAGATAGCCGTGGACCATATGGAACCCTCGCTGTTGCTGACTGATGGGGTGATCTACGGACAGGATTGACTGGAATTATTGGGGGAATATTAATTGGTGGGGGCAGAATTCCTCCATGATCTTTAAAGCCTGGAACTGGAACTGAGCCAAAGACAGGAATTGTGGATGGATTAAATGGAGGTGCAGCAGCAGATAGTTTCTTGGCCGTCTCCTTACCAGTTTCTGCTTCATCTTGTTTTTCTCCTTCAGTTGGCATTGGCTTAACACTTAAGCCACCATCAGATAAATCATGCTGATTCTCATCTCCCTCTGCCACCCTTTCTTTAGAAATGGAGGCATCCTTATCAGGCAAAACAGTAGTCTTTTCAATTAAAGCAGATCCTGAATCAGTGGAAGTTGCTTGGCAACCGTCTTGCACTACTGTTTCCAACACTTCACTTCTCAAAGAACTAGTGTTTGAATCCACCAAGGTATCAGGATTCTCAACTTTGAGAACTACAACATTTCCTGTTTCTGCTTCATTGTCTTTAACAGCATCACTCTTTAATTCTACCTTATCACCTTTCACTACCATATCTTGAGAACCACTTTTTACAACCTTGAGGGGTTTTGTAGCCACAGAGTCCTTGACTTTTGTTTCTTGCTTTTCTTCTTCATTGATGGTGCTTTTTGATTCCTCCTTAGAAACCTGGAGTTTTTTCTCTCCTTTGGGGTTTTCAACTGTTTCTTCCTCCACATCCTTTACTTTCGTCACTTCACCACGAGTGACCTCAGTCACAACTGCCTCCTGGCTAACCTGTGGATTTTGTTCATTGGGAACATTCCCTTTTGGCAACTGTTCCACCACTGCCTTCACAATTGTTCCAGGTGGAGCCAAAGCAACTTCTTTGTAGGAGAAAAGTTTTCCAGCTGCCTGAACACTGATTGAACTTGCCACATGAGCAGCCTTAGCAGCTTGATTAGTGGAAGCTGGGGTAGCAGGGGCTGACTTTGGGTTAGCGATTTTCTCTGCGACAGCCGTCGAGGTGCTATTATTTAAATTAGGGCTGAAGCTTGCCCTCTTAACAAACTTTTTCATAACAGGAGGAGCAGGTCCAGTTGAAGCAACAGGCTCATTTTGGGTAGCCCTTGGGGATGCGAAATTAGTGGACTTTCCACGATATCTTGACGAAGGGGGTAAATTCATAAAGTTTGTATTTAGTTTTGCTAGGCTTGGCCTCTTTGAACTAGATTTGCGAGCTGTAGGTGAGCGACCTTTTGGAACAGCTTCTTGCCATCCTTCATCAGATGTGTCATCTAGTGCCACATCATCATTTTTATTTAGCATCAATTGATCAGAAACGCTTGAATCAGGTTTGTCATCTCTAGGTTCTGCAAACTGAGCTTCAGATTTGTTTTCTTTATCGCTTGCATTTTCTGCAGAGGGATGACTAGGCGACAAAATTTCTTCCTTTTGATATTCATCCGATACTGTTTCCCCATTCTGGTCCAGTTTGCCTTTAACCTGTATGATAATGGGAATTCATATTATTTTGGTAATGAGAAAGAAGATGAGAAGACATAAAAGAAAACTAGGCTAATTTTTTTTTTTTTTTTTGATAAATACATAAAAGAAAAGAAGGATTAATCTAGAAGCTTTTTGACCTTGGCACGAGCTTTCCTTTGGGCATCTCTTGCTCTCATATCTGCATCTGGGGTTATATAATCCAGAAGGTCCGATACACTGATCCAAGAAGGGTATATATTACTTTTTTAATAAGTAAATAATCATTTTATTAAGAAGAGGAGAAATCTCTAGTACACAGGAAGTATAAGAAGTGAAGATATTGAATATAATTGTTAATCAGCTGAATTAACTCATTTTTTTGAGAGACGAATAATTGATGGAATTACGAATGGGCTCAGTATTACAAGTTTTTTTGTAGGAGAGAGTATCAAATATATAGGAGGCGGCCGAATATCTACTTATCTTTTATTGTATCTATCCTATATATTAATATGTTATTAATTTTAATTTTCTTTTATAAATTTATAAGATAACTTAATAAGGTATTCTCTTTATCCTTTATTCCTTCGAATATTTCTAACTTTGAATTCTCTTGATTCCAATTTTTTTTTTACAGTGTTAAAAATAGATTAAAAAAAATGTGGTCACATAACTCAATTGAAAATTAGATTTGATCAAATTTCAAATGGTCTGTGTAGGGACTAACTTTGAAACATTTCAATTCATATATAAAAATCTGTCAATAGGTTTCTAATCACGTAAACAATAATGATGACAACAACCACCACCAGCAGAAAGAAAAGAACAGTATGGCCAAAATCATGCATTAACGAACTGCTGGAACCCTTTCAAACAAAATTATTAATAAAGTTTGACTGACCAATCATACACTAAGTGTGACCAGGGCCAGTGCTAGTAAGGGGATATGTTAACCCCCCACCCACCCCCCACCCCCCCCCCCCCCCCCCAAAAAAAAAAAATAGAGTCAGCAATTTCTGGCTCTACCTCTGAGTGTGACTACTGAATCAGCACATAATCTTGGTAAAAGATCTCATTAACTTATCATTTAAGCAATGAATTCCATCTACAAGGACGCAAAACCTTGGAACACAGAATGAGCAGATTGAATGCATATATCTTTTAAGTGACCAGTTTTAATTCTTTTGGCTCTTTACCATCAGATGAAAGACAATCAGTTCAACAATATGGATTAAAGCAAAGGCACAATTATTTGGTTTGTAATTATTACCTTAAATGACCTTTGCTGGAGATTGAGGCATCTGGTTTTGGGGTACCATGGCGTGCAGCTTCTTGCTGCTCCAGAGCCTTGGACTCAAAGTACTCGAGCCATGCAGCCGCATCCTACATAAGTTCATTGAATACAAGTATGAGGAACACTAATTACTACATAGAATGAGAGGCAATTATCAAATGCCAAACATAATCCTACCTGTGTTCGTAGATCCTCGGATCCAAGTTTGGCCTGCAGTATCTGTAGGGTAGTTTGTTCATGCTGAACACTTAAGGAGTATGCCTCCATCAAAGAGAGAGCAATTGCTATTGCATGATAACTGGCAGCAGTCTGAACAAGAGAGAATTATTGTTAAACATGGAAGGACACAAGCAATCAACTATGTTTCCAACTCAATTAGACCCATATAGTCCTAAGTTCAAGGTATTAGGAATATAATGGAAGGACCTAATTGACTGTCATCAAATCCTTTTAAATATAACTGCTCTTATAAAAATCTTTAAATATTTAACATATTTTAGGTTCAAAATTATTAATATTTTCAAATAATGGGTTGGTTGGTTGTGATTGTTTAGGATCTTTGATTCTGCAATTGAGAGCCTCAAGAGGAAATTTCAAATCAGTGAATGTAATCACAGCTAGTTAGGTCAGTACCAAGTTTCATGATGATAAATATATTTTTTGATAATATAGTGAACCTTGACCCACCCTAACTTTACCCATTCTAACCATACTACCAAATTCATCTTGCCCATTTTGTTTTAGATTTAATTGCTTAGCGCTTCAAAGAAAGTCTAAAAAGTCAGTGAAGAAAATTAGACTGAATAAAATATAAAGAAATTTAGTTGGTACAGCACACCAATGAATTATTTAACTGCTTGAGTGCAGAAGCTTCCCAAAATTTTTATTTTTCCTTATTATTTTTTCTTTTGGTTTGAATTAATTTATGACATGAAATATTTGAATAAAAAGGAGTGGAACATTGCCTATTGAAAAACTTTTTTTTTCCCCCCGTGTAACCCTTTTTCTTGGCAAGTATTTTCCTCTGCAAAGTGTTTGGATTTCAATGTTTTTTTTAACCGGTAACAAAACTTATATTCAACTTCAGATCATTGGTCACATACAGTTTCGTCTTGTACATCTTAATGAGGCTTGTAGCATTACTCTACATTTCAGGTCATTGGTCACATACAAAATTTATGCTATTAGTAATAGTTGTAGCATATGATCCTAAACTATTAGTATTAGTGTTATTTCCATAACATAATTACTAATAGTTGTAGCATTACTCTACATATACCCACTTTTGTAATTTATACTTACGAGAAGAGAGAGAGAGAGAGAGAGAGAACCTGTATATGATCAGCCCCAAGTAATCTTTGATTACATTTCAAGGCCTCATGGAGATACCTAAGAGCAACATGGACATTCCCCAAACCTTCTTCCATCATTGCTACATTGATATAGGTGGCAGCAGTATTCGGATGAGAAGGCCCACATGTCAAGTGCAAGAGGTACAGTGCACGATTGACGTACCTAGAATTAGGAAAAGATAGGAATAAGCTATTATCTTTTTTCTTAAGGACATTTCCATGATGGAGAGCAAAAGATGAATCGAATTTAATTGCCGTTCTATTTAATAAAACAATTTCATTCTATACTTGTATCTCCATGGGTTAGTTCTAATTGGTTCCATGGTACATCCTTTTTAGTTTTCAATGTTTTGCTGAGCAGCATGAGTTGAGTAGCATTAGGATATAGCACATTACATAGTTTTCATAATTCTCCCTGCTGATATAGTCTTAGGGACATGAATACTGTAATTTAAGAAATTTAGCGTTTCTTATGCAAGTTAAAATTCCTTGACTTTTTAAACTGTTAAATCAAGTTAACATTTTAGCCTCTCCCTAGATATATTTTAGTAACCTCAAACAACAGTGTTCACTTTTAACTTGTAAATGAGTTTTTGAAACCACTAATTATATGATTGAAAGCACTTCCAAAAATATTATTCTTTTTTAAAAAAACTTCCTTGCAGATGACAACAGACTGAAATGGAACTGCTGGAACTAGAAATTGATCAATACTTTGAATGCACATCATATTGTAAGCCCACTGAACAATTACAGAGCCATCATTTGATTGAACGGAGCACTATTTTATGATCTTTTTAGCTACGCAGGTGCAGTAATATATCTCACACAAAAACTTTTAACCTAAGAAATTGGGATTGAAGTACACTTGAGAGCATCTGATGGTAACAAATGGGAATAGCATAGAATAGCTTATTGTAGTTCCCAATATTTATGACCAAGGTGCCTCATGCATATATTCAAATACCAGAGTGTGCAAAGATGTTCCTGATACTAGAAAGTAATGAAAAAACAAAAAGAATAGCCAATATAATATTAATTCATCTAGGAAGAATTTATTTTATTAGTAAATACGGAAGCATACTTCAAGGCCAACTCTGTATGCTGAAGCCGATAGTAGAAAACAGCAAGATCTCCATAGCTTTTCATGGTATCAGGGTGATCAAGTCCGAGCTCTCTCTCATTAATATCCAATGCTTTTTGCTGATAAATGGTTGCCTAAACCAGGAAAACGAGTTCAGCATATTAAATAAGTCTGAAGCTTGACATTACATGTCAAATAGAAATTATATATGGGAACATGCACAAAACATGTGCAAATCTTGAAGCAAAAAAAATATAGAGATTTATTTAGAATAAAACTATTAGTTTTAATCCACGAATTGATTATTACTTTTTTTTTGTATAAGTTTTACTTCACAAACTTATTAGTATACACAAGGAGGAAAATCTCATGCTTTAAAGTTAAAATGTACTTGGTGCATGCTTATGCATCTATATATATATATTGGATAGGTAAAAAAAAATTATCTTCCAGCAAACCTTGACAAAACCCTAGAAAGCACATGGAAATTGGCTACTTTTGGTTTTATAAGAATAAAATACATTCTGAAGTCTGATTAGTCAAATACAAAGCAGAAGTGTTTCTTTCAAATTCCTATTGACAATCAGCATAGTAAAATCTCTGACACATATACTTTTGTATTATTCTACCTTTTTCTCTTTATTCTACCTTTTGTATTATTCTACTTTTGTATTATTCTACCTTTTTCTCTTTTATATATATATATATATATATATATATATATATAAAGAGCCTAGAAACAGCAGATGATAACCAAGCACAGCAGCTAAAACCAAAACACAGAATGCCTTACAAGCTGAGAAAAAACCAAGACATCACTACCCATCTTACCAACTCAAGCCTCAAACCAAAACAAATCACTGAGAGCTTTCTAAAATAGTAAGAGAAATTCCCATAGTACAAAACAGGGCCCTCTTCAAAATAGGACACTTATTATAATCTTATACAATGTAAAATAAAATCAGAATATTTAAAATTTTAATAATGGGATTATTTTCCCTTTCTCTTTATTTGATCTTAGGTGTCTCTCTGTGTGTGTTTGTGTGTGTATACAATCTGAATAAATGTTTCTAAAGGTAATTTGGACCACTAGTATCAGTTTTTACATACCAAGAGCTTAGAACTAGATTTAAATGAATTTTAGGAATGTCATAAATCAAATTTTCGAAGAGAAGTAATATAAGACCAAAAATGTTGGTAGGTTGGTAATTCTATCAAAATCTGTCACACATTCAGCATAAGTGCATTTGTCAATTGAAATTCATGCGGACCCAAATAATATTTAATACAATAAATCAAGATGCAAAGTGTTTCGTCATCTAAACAAGATACACATTGGCAGCACATATCACTTGTCATGCAATTCATTCATATAGGTATGCATGTACTCTTAAGCATATACCTGATTAAAATCCCCTGTATGGTAGAGAACCACAGCCAGAAGACTATATGCTCCAGCTGTCATTCGATGATAAGGACCGCAGACAGACACAAGTTTTGAGAGTGCCTTCCAAATTCAATTTTAAATAATATTTCAATTAATTGGAAATTTATTTAGGTAAAGAGAAGAAAGAAGATAGATAAATAAGTCCAAAACGAGAATTTTTTCTGTACCTTAGTGCCATAATTAACAGCGTCCTCCAATTTACCTTTATCCAGGGAAGTCTTTGATGATTCCAACAACGTACGCCCATCAGCAGATGAACATGCAACATGCTGTGAGAAAGAGTCAACATTGTCAGAGTACTGCAAAGAATCCTAAAGGGAATTACGCATTCCAGTTTTTAGAGTGAATTAGTAATATATGTTACCTTGTAGACAGGGACCATGCTGATGATATCTGATTTCCTAAAAGGTGATGTACTGTCCATATCATAGTCCCTAGGAACAAGCTCAAGTCCAACCTGACAAAAGATGACTCCCTCTAAAGCTGGAGAAAAAAATATATATGCATTTTCATGTAAGGTTGATAATAATGAGACAATCTTTTTAATGAACCTTATGGCACAGCCCACGAAGAATGGCAAACTTTCTCAGATCCTGGGAGCTTTCAAATTTCCAATGCCAAGAAAACCTTTTCAAAAGGAATGTTTCCACCCACTTCCATTTTATACTATCATCATTAGTAACATCTGCATCATGGTCTTCAGGTGATGGTGTTCCTAACAATAAATTCAAACATGATGCTATTGATGCAGCCACGTCAGCAACATTATCAACTGCTGCTACAGCAGCCTGCAATATGTGCTTGTAGGCTCGAACAACCATCTCATGTATACAGAGTGATTGAACATGAGGAAGCTTATCTGCAAGTTCAACCTACAGTAACAGAGGAAAATAAGCTTTGAGTCTCAGCCCTGTTATATATATTATTCTCTGAAACATGTCATCATGAGAGTGAGCAGAACTTCTTGTGCCAATGACTAAGGTGACTAGGTTGAGAAGAATTTCTATGGCGTCACATATTTATAAATAGGAGGGAAAGGAGGAAAAGAATATATAACAACAGCTTTAAAATGTGGAGAGCAACAAATAAAGGCAACTAAATTTGCAGTAGCTTCAGCGATTCAAATCCTTTGAAATAAACAATCTCCCAAAAGGAAGAAACCATACTGAGAACTTGAGACTTCAAACACCTCTTATCCAAAGTGATCTTTGGTAACAGCATATAGCAGCCTTCTCTGACATTTGTCTTTGTTTTTAGTGCACATTTGGTGGCATAGAGGCGTGGCATGTGTCAGTGAGGTGCAAATATTTGGTTTGTATGTAAGGTCTAAAGTAATATAGGGCAATGTTTTCTTACCCCAAAAGCACCCAAAAAAGAAGAAGAAGAAGAAGAAGAAGAAGAAAAGAAGCAGCAGTCCAATTATCATGAATGGTCAAAGTAGAAGTGATAGAAATTCAAAATGAAACTAATAAGATAAAGCAATTACCACGCGCCCTAAGGAACACATCTGCAAACCCCTGGTATGCATAAAATCTGTCAATGTCCTTCCATCAACCGGTGAAAGTTCAAGGGAACCAAAATCTGCCACCTAATAAAATTTTGAAGTCACACCCATCAAACATGTTTGTCAAACACCTCAGGAGTGAAGAACATTTTGATAATTTAGGAACTAACCAGCTTTGGAAGAGCTGTATCAGCATAGTATTTATGAGCCATTTCAATCAGCTCATCAGGCAACTGCAAATGGTAAAGGCATCACACCACATATAATTAGAAAGGTTACATGAGATGAAGCAATAAGAAAAACTGCAATTATGCATGGAGAAGAATTCTCAACACCAAAAACTTCAGCTCTTGGTTAAATGAGCTTCAAAACCTTTACAGATCAAATTGAATTAATTAGTTATTCTCAGGAGAAAACAGCTGGCAAACCTTATGGTGAAGACCGGTCTCTGATTCTTTAAGGCGCAAATATGCTGGTTCAGGAAGCAGCTTTTTCCACATCATTTCCTTCTCCTCATCTTTTTTCTCCAATTCCTTCTGACTAATGTAATCTGATTTCTTGTTTATGTCAGGGTTGTTACTCATAGAGACTTCCTTCCCCAATTCAGTTTTGCTGCTTCTGACATCCTTTTTTCTCTTTATATCCTTCAGCAGTCCACCTTGCTTCCCAAGGCCCTTTACAGCAGGCTCAGACTTAGCTTCTTCCGGTTTCTTAGACTCGGTTTTCCCTGAAGCCTGGTTTTGTAAATGTTGCACCCAACAAGCTCCAAGCTCCCATCTGATAGACCTAGTCTGTTTAGTGGGTTCTTCCTGCAACTTCAGCAAACTTCCTTCTAATATTTTCCTTACCAAAGACTTAGAAGCACGTAAATTTTCAATATCTGAACTCTGAAATCGTTGGCCTGTACTAGATGATTGAGGCATAGATGGCTTGTGTAATGGCATTCTCAAGCTGAAAGGTAACGTAGACAAAAAATTATATCAATAACTCATAATATCATCATGAAGCCAATGCACCATATGCCACCAACAAAGGCTGCTAAGTAAGCAACGGTAAGTATATAGAATACATAGTTTACTTGTGAACAAAGTAAGTTTTCCAAAAAAATAAGTAGTTGATTGATACCATACTCTGGTTCCACAATTGCACAAATGAATAATAACCCTTTATAAAGATTGACTGACCTGTTGACATTCAAGGCATTGGCACCTCCGTCAGGCTGGTCCTCAATGTCAATGTCTTGTGGAATGGGATTCCCCTCCCAATTCACTTCGTCTGAAACTTTCACAACAGCTGTGTATCCACAATGTCTAACTACCACTACACTTAAAGTAGAAGTATCCTACAAGACCAAAAGATGACCTCAGCAACTAATACAACATGTTTAGACAAGTGACAACTTAATTTATTTTAATTCATTTACTGACATGAACAGTAGCGCTCTCATCAGCAGTTATGCCTTTTAGTAAATTTCTCTGAGCAAGCTTTTCCTGTGACATTCCCAGAACCTGACTCCCATCATTTTTGCAATCCAACTTTGTACTTGCATCAGGCACATCTCTTGTCAGCTTAATAATTAAATCCCCAACTCTTTCCTCATGCAAGATTGAAATGGCGGGATCATTTAAAGAGCATTGATTACTGTCCATGAGATGCTTAATTGCTGCAACAGCTTTAAGAACTGAAACGTCGACAAATAAACTGTGAAGCAGAAAGGCTTTCCTATCTCGAATCTGCCTCTCTTCTGCTGTTTTACAAGGCATCGCTGCCAGTATGGCAAACTCCTTTGCCCACTGCCTGCAATCATGTTTTCCATCTCTTCCCTGCCCACCCCCATTGCCTCCCCACTTATCATCTTCGATGGGAAGTGATGGGAAAACAGATGGATTATCAGCAACAACTGGAGGGACAACCCATGTGTTTGCCCGAAAACCATAAGGAAGATTGCCAAACTGAAATAAAACACGTGAATGTAAAATTATCTTCTTTGATTATTATCAAAGTGTCAAAGTACATAGTGATATATGCATACTTTATTGTGCTCTGTGAAACCTTTCATAAGGCCTTTGTATGCCTGCAAGCAAAAGAATAGTTTGATGAGTACTCCAGCATTTGAACAGAACCTACACATGAATGATACGGACATGCACATAGAGAAGAATTAAAGAAAAAGACAAAACAAATATAAACTTACAGCATCGAAAGCCCTGCTTATCTGCTGCAGCAGACCAACCAAAGAGTGACTGAGAAGAAGGCGTTTCCCAGCAGGGTAGAAACCATTTCTGGAAGCAACCATTGTCGTTGGCTTCCCGCTGCAAACTCGAACCTTCACATTCACAATTACACACCATACCAAACAATTTCATGAATAAATTAACCACAGCCAATCAGTTCAGTGGATTAAAATTATAGCCAGTTTCACAGCAATATAATCAAATAATGAAACAAAAGGGGGGTTGCAGTGCTCACATCAATTTGAAAGAAATCATCTTCTGTTTTATCTTCAAGGAAAGGACGAGTAGATCTCCGAATATCTGCAAAGAGAACCCGAGACAAATCAACAAACTAGCCTCGGGGTTGAAGTTTGAAAAGACAATCATGCTTTGCAAATTTCAGTTGTTAAGGGACATAATTAAATCCATCAAAAATTTTAAGAATGAAATCAATACAACCTCATTATCAGTTCTCAAGAAATGCTCGGGTACTATAAATGTTAAAAAGGGTTACAAACTGATGTGACTAATTAATTTTCGACCCATACCTATCACACAATTATTACAAAATCTAACGTAAATCAAAGACATCATGAAGCAGCCACATTACTCAATTTGCATAGAAAAAAATATATAATAAATAAAGGAGTTCTGCCAATAATTTAAAAAAAAAAATTATTAGGCATTTAACTTCTTTGATGAACTGGGAATTTCAATATATATATAAATATATATATATATATATATTCACTCCAATTGGAATGCATTAGTTTCTATGATATTGCCAAATGGAAAACGGATACACAGATATTAACAGTCTAGTGGAAATCAATCGATGTCAACTTACCTAATTTCTCTTCAAAAAATACAATGATTTTCATAGAGCCTTTGATGATTTTTTTTTTTTTTTAACTATATATTTAACTTTTAAATTTTACATATCATGTAGTACCAAAGTTTAGCCAATTTGTCTAACATCACGTTATTATTTATTGTTAAATATGAAAGTCACAGTTTAAGCATACAAAAACTTACTTACACTGAGCTCATAGAGACATTTCCACAAACAGTTAGCGCGCAAACGTGAGAGAGAGAGAGAGAGAGCAACTCACAGTGGAGAGGCGGAGTGAGATGCGAGAAGGAGAAGAAGTCGTAGAACTCTCCGAGCCTCGGCGGCGGGCACATCGACACGTCAGCTTTGTCGTTGGCATCAGGTGCCACGTGGAGTCCTGGAGCCGGTTTCTTGTCGGCCGGCTTGGGAGTGGGCTGGTCTCCGGCATTGTCTGAAGCTTCAGCGTCAGCCGGTCCAGGCTCTTTGGGCTGGGGCCGGGGCGCAGGTTTGGGCGAAGACGACGAAGGACAGCCGAAGAAGGTGGTGCAGGCCACTATGTCCAGGAGTCTCCGGATGTGAGCGATTGCTAACTCTTCCGTGTATTCCTCTGCCAAAAAAAAAAAAAAAAAAAAATTTTAAATATCGATTATTGCACACCAGTGTGTACGGAGTCTACGTTATAAAACTACATGATATCAATCTTGTTTCAATAAAATAGTCAAACACGGTTTTTTAAAATGCCAATGAAAACGCTAAATAAAAAAAAATTAAGTATAATACATAGGTTTCATTAGATTATCTATTTTTAAAAATGTTTTATGAAAAAATTAAAAAAATTTCAATAAAGTTTTTTAAATGCTACGTTCATAATACTTTTACAATAAAATTATAAGTAGTAAGTTGTTATTGGTTTTAATTTGAATCTATAACTTAAATTACTTTTTTGCTCATTCATAACAATTAATAACAGCTTACCATTTAAAATTTTTTTGTGAAATTATTTTTAAAAGTGTTGTAAATATAATAATTCTCTTTTTTAAAACAATTTATTAATACATGTCATAAGACCATGGAACCCGATTTGATAGTGATCCAGTGAAGTAGGTGATAGGGTTTTAAGATTGTCGTTTTGGGATTGAGAATAGATATGGACCGTTGGATTGAAGGAAAAGAGTTGGGGTACCTTCAACGATGGTGAGATGGCAGGGTTTGAGCAAGAGGATGTCCACTGAATCTTTCAGACGTGGTCCTCGCACCTGTTAAGACAAGCCACAAAAGAGAATTAGCAGTTTTTCTGGTCGTTAATTTCGTTACTACTCTAGGACAGGTGGGTCCCATCTAACTTTTTTTTTTTCCCTTTATTTTTAGGTTTCTTAAGAAAGGAAAACACACACAAACGAAATAACATGTAAAAGAAAATATGAACGTTACAGTGAATAATCAATTCCATATCCTAATCCTATCTAAAACAAAAACAACAAAAAGGAAATATCATTGTTGTGATGCATGTAAACACATGATGCACTTTATTGGTAGCCACAATCGCAAAAACCAACAAAGGGAGAGAGAGCTCAAAACTGAAAAACCACATGACCGAATTCGGGGGGAAAGACGTAAATTGTGTAACCCAATATCAATGGGTTGGCCATTTTTAACGTTAATTGAAAACTACACGACCTTAAAGCCCACGTTTTCTCAAAAGCAACACACCAACGTTAGACCCACCCTGCGTCTGCCCACTTTCTTTTGTCTCCAATCAATTACTCCTTGTAATATTTTGAAGGGACACGTTTAAGATTTAAATGTCTTCTACTATTCTATTATAATTATTAAATTATCCACCAAATCACTCCAATAGGGGCTGAGCCTTCTTAGGTCCAATTCAACTCGATCTAGTTTCTATATTGGTTTCGTTTTTTATTTATTCTATTTCATGGATGGGTTGGTAAATAGGTTCTTGAAACCTAATTTTATAATGCTATCAAAAAGTAGACTTTTTTATTTTTATTTTTTGACAATCGACAGTATAATTTCACCTCTTTTTATCACAGGACCATTCGAATTTGGGTCCATAAACTCTACAAGCCTTTAAGCCAGGGAAGACTAGTTAGAAGAAGAGACACGCCCATGTGGGTCACTTTATGTGTTGGTGCTTTCTGATTTTAAGAAAGTCTAAAAATCTCCTCTTTTTTTTTTTAACGTAAAAATAAAAAGGTCCAAGACTCCAAGTGGTGCGCATGTTATGTTATGACCTGGCCCAATAAGGCCATCCAATGACCAAGGAGTAAGGACAAAACTCTCCACAGGTCAAGACAAACAAAATCCTGGCCCTTTCTTACCGTTGGTGTCAATTTCTAGCTTTAAGACTAGCAAACGAAAGCTTTTATTTGGTCTTTTTTATCTCTAATTTTTGTGTGGTCACAAGCAAAAAAAAAAAAAAAACACTTGCTAATAATGCCTAGACGTTTCGCCATATTACACGTGCAACTAACATCTTTTTGGATAAGCTTATATAGTTTTATCTTAAACGGAAAAAAAATATACAGTTTTTTAAAATATCATCTTTTTAACATACAACTCTAATTTTATATTATAAACAAAATTAATTACTAAAAATAAACTCCTCCAAACATTTAGAGGGTCATAAAAAAAATTTTAATAATGAAAATAAGGTTCTAACATAAATACATGAATTAGAGGCTATAATTAGCAATCTTATATTTTAAAAATATATATATCATATCATATTGTATATATTATATAATAAAAGTTAGGCTTATACGCCGTGGTTGCGCCAAGTGACTTCACCAAATTACAGAAATTTTGTTAAATTTTTAAAAATATATATATATTTTTTTTGTTCTTATCTTCTTTTCCTATAATTTCTAAGTTGATAGAAATTTCAATTTAAATACAATGCAAAATTTTCATCTAATCCTTTTATTATTAATTTATCTATAATTTCTAAGTGATTAATTTAATTAGCAATAGGAGATCTACTTCATTTATGATTTACGAGTTCTAGCATTCTAGGGATTAGAATTTTGGTTTCATACTAATTGTTCATATCAACATTTTTTTTTTTTAACCAATCATAGTACACGTATACAACTACTAATATCAACCTTTAAAAAACATAAATTATATGGAAATCTTAAAAAAAAACATAAATTATATCGTATGTATACCTCAAAATCAACTTAACATTATATATACGTTAAAATCAACTTAAAAATTTTAGCATTATTAGTTCATATTTTTTAGATTTTCAAAAAAAAAAAAAACTTTGTTCTTATCTTCTTTTCCTCTAATTCATACTTCCACCAATTAGACTGGCATTTAACTTTTTGTTCATATCAACTTCTTCAATGTAGAGTGTATATATATCAAATAATTCATAATAAATGCCTACTATATGATTTTTTTTTCTTCTTTCTTTTGTCAAATTGAATAGGTTTTGTGTTTTTTTTTTTCTTTTGTTTAACCTAAATTTATTAAGTTTTATCTGATTCATATGGTTATGGTTTGAGAATCAATTATTAATAAATTTGATGATAAATTGTTCTATCTATTTTATTATTTAATTTTACTTAAATTTGAAATTGTTTTCCTGTTTATTTAGTTTATAGAAGATTCTTGATTAAGCCGTGTATCGCACGGGTATAATACTAGTATGTGTGTGTGTGTGTCTATATATATATATATATATATATATATTATCTCGGCTCCACCATCATCACAAATTAACAAAGAATGAATGTACATTACTATTGAAGGAAGAGTACCTCATGTGATAAGGAGAAGTTGGTTAAATGACATGTTTCGACATGGACACCTAAAAGTTTTCTCACATCTAAGATCTTGTCCGTAGAGATTCCCTGCAAACCCAAAGAAATAAACACAAGAAAAATTAAAATAAACACAAGAAAAATACGTATTAAATAAATGTATCTTATCGTGACACGTGCTCGAAACCTATTGTGCACCTTAGATTAGCCTCTGCTCGTAATGTAGTGTTAAAAAATCGTACCAAGTACGTACATTATTGGAACAAGAGTAGATGAACATTCATACCTTGAGGGTCACATGTGTGTCTTTCGGGGTTTCAATGGTAATCTCAATTACATTTGGCAAAACTGGATATGAACATCAAAACTTTGTTATAAACAATGAAATTAAAGCAGAGCCTATATGGTTTAAATTACATCTAATTTAATTCACGAGAATACATGAAACCCAGTTCAACTTATAAAGTTTAGCATAAAAATTTGGTTCCAGCTATTAGTTTGCTCGAAATTTTGAGCTGAATTTCGCTAGTAAGGAACATATATAGAAGACAAAAAACATTACACTCCAAAATTTGTTTGTGTTTTTGCAATAGTAATATCCAAAGAGAAAAGAAATGAGTTGAAAAGAGTGTACACCTTTCTCTTCCTTTTTCTTCTTCTCTGCCTTGGCTTTATGTGGTTTCGCCTTGCCTGTTTTGGGAGCCATTGCACATCAAACTGTTGCCTGTTGGGTTAGTTTAATTTAAATTTTTTGGTTCAATTGGTTCTTGAACTGAAATAGCTATAACTTAGGATTGTATTTATAGAATAAAACAGATTCGTCAGCACACAACACAAAGGCTTTTGTAATTTCTTTCTCCTCCCAAAAGTTGAGAACTTTGTTCTTAAACTAACAAAAGCAAACAGTAGCTGGAGAGCTTTATACCATCAAGTGCTCCATTTGACTCCAAAACTAAGCATTAACAGATACATATGTATATAAAAAAGTTGAAATTGTTAATTATAATTTTAATGGAATGAGTGATAGATTGGAAAGAGTGGGAGTTGGGTTTGCTTTAGAAGGAGGTATTTTTACATGGAAAAGATTTGGAAAGGGACAGAGTTGTAAAAGGGAGGGAACTGAATTGAAGAGGGAATGATGGTATTGTTGAGCATATTAAAGAAGCAAAGTAAAAGAAGTTGCTAGGGACAGAGAGTGAGGGTAAGACGGTGAGAGTGTGAGAGAGAGGAAGATATAAGACAGAGAGACAGAGAGAGAGAGAGAGAGAGAAGTGGATAGGATAAGCTAAGCCAAGTCCTTCTTATAGAAACGCAGAGAGTACCACGCTAGCGATTTCGAGCCTCTCATTTGTTCTCCTTTCTCACCCAGTATCTCTCTCTCAAACTATCTTACAATCCTTAGATTTGTAGCTTTTTTTCCTTTTTTTTTTTCTCTCTCTTATTTTTATTTTTATTTTATGTATGGAAAATGTTTTGCTACAACTTCTACTAAAAAATATTAATATAATTATATATTTTGAAAATATAACTATTAGTTTTATATTTTTTATGTTCTTAAAACGCATATCAAATTTTAGGTCGGATGTTATTTACTATTCGATCCATAAACTTTTTTTTTATATATATATAATTTTATTCTACAAAAATTTAAAATTTAAACATTTAATCAATGACATAGCTAATGATTTTTTATCTTTCAAAAATTTTGCAAGAATGAAGAACATAAGAGGGTTATTGTCATCTCTTATGTTGTACTTCCCTTTGTGAGGCCTATATTAGTGGCGGCTTCAAGAATTTTTTTCAGGGTATTCCTCAACAAGCATAAATTGCACAATCTAATAAAAAGAAAATTTTATATATTGACAACAACAATCAAAAAACACGTAAAAACATAATATTTTACAATATAAAACTTATGGAGTTCAGTTGTGGTTGTTGTTAGTGTTGCTGAACAGGGATGGACGGCGATGGCTGTGTAGAGTAAGGGTGTTTCTTATTTCCTTTTAGCCTTTAGGTTTGATTTAGTTTTAGTTTAAATTGTTTAATGACTTGTAAATCCGCAAGGCAATGAGGATTTAAAAAAAAATATTTGTTGAATTAAAAACGTAATCGTGTTGGTGTTGGAGTAGTGATAATCTTAGTCTAAGATGAGATTGATCATGTACTGGGCTTTTCTATTGGTATTTGGTTTGGGCCTTGTTAGTGGTTTTATCATAATTTTTTTTTTCCAGATTTTCGTTCAAGTTTTTTTTTTTTTTTTAATTTTTTACATGGTTTTATAAACCAGTACAGTGAAAGAACCAAAAAAAGGATTGGTTACTGGTTTTTTGGTCGGACCAAGATCCAACCGATGGTCAAACTTATGGCGTCATAAATAATATAATTAATACATTTTTAAATTATATAAATACAAATATAATAAGTTTATTACTAATAATATGATAGCAAAATTTAAAAACATAATATTTAGTGACATTTTTTGTGTAAATTTAATCAAATTTCTTTAGAATGGACAATCACATGTTTAATTATAATCATAAATGTAGGGACACAATTTGGCTCCCAAGCCCAAAGGAGGGATAAACTTAGGCCCAAAAAACCCAATACAATGAATTTGTAAAGAGTAGATTGGAAAACTAGGCCCTGATGAGTTGAAGCAGTAATTAAAGTGGATCAAGGTGACAAAGAGATGAAGATAAAAGGTTTAACACAAATAAAATCGTCATCGGCACAATCCGAGAAGATTATTTCTAGTATATCTTTCTTTCGATTTCGATTACAACTTCAATTATTGTTGCTACAGTCTTTTTCTTTCCAATCTCCGATCCATTTTCCTAAAGGACTTCTTTCTATTTATACTCTCCTCGCTCCTGCATCTTCACCCTCCACGTGTAAATTAGGTTGCTAGTATTGATCCTTATCCCATCAGCACCTTCTTAAAATATTTAGGAGTAGCTATAAGGCTGAAAACTATTATTCAGATATCACTTCTACATTAATGCGGCCAAAGACTTAGCTACAGAGCATTCAATGTGGTGGTAGCAACTTTCTCTTAGATATTTTAGGACTTCCCAATGTCGTGCACATCTATGATGCTTATGCTTATCAACGGAATCTCCCGAAACGTTGCCCTGGATGGCAAATCACACCTTCAGACCTCGGCTCTGCCGAGGAGTCATTCATCCTCGAACCATTCTATTGGACTCTCGTGACCAAGACTTGCCTCCTTACTCACTTAACTAGGACCCCTATGACAGTGTTTACCCGTCTTCGGACGACTTCATGTCCTCAGATTGGGCCCCCGGCCCAATATATACATATAGATATATACTACTAGGCCTATCAACCCTACAATAAAAATAAAAAGTTTATTATATATATATATATATATATACAATGAATTAATTGATGTTATATAAAAATTAAGTAAATTTTTAAGTTTATTCACTTAATTAATTAAAACTATTTTTTTTTTTCTAATCAAAATTATCGGAAAAAGAAAAAAGAAAAGTAGTTGTACAATAAAAAAAGCTAAATTTATGTGACTTTGACCAATTAGTTGTATAATATATATGTGGGGGTAAAAGGCCCAATGCCAGATGATGGGCCGCGGGCCTGTTCGAGGAGGCCATCCGTCCGAGGACACCCCGTCCTGAGGAAAGTACCTGGCCTGACTCCTCTCTGTCGTATAAACTACGTGAAGGAGAAAAGGACTTGTCCGAGGAGAACTTACTGCTCGGATCATCAAAGGAACGGCCGAGATGATTGTTCCAGCACCAGTCCTGATATTTCCGAGGAGTCCCTTGACTTATATGGGCCAAAAAGGACAGGTAGCAACAAGGAGATATTTCACATAAAGCTGCTGACACCGCATTTATGTTGACAGGACCTTTGAACAGTGCTACCTCGGTTACCGCAACTCACAGAACATCAAAGAGGGTGTCTGATGGGACAGGCACTCAAGTATAGGCTTGGATGATCAACAAATGGAAGGCCCAGATCGTTTGAAAAGGAATATATAATGGGAAAAATCCACCATGGAAACGGGGGGGGGGGGGGGGGAGAACAATCTCAAGAACTCCTGTAACAATTCTCATTGAACACATTTACTAGAACAAAGCTTCTCGGATTGTGCCGAGGACGCTCTTTCACTCAATTCATCTCTGTTTGACCCACTAAAGCCTAGCTCTTCAACCCACTCTCTTACAAATTCATTGCGAGGATATCTTTTACTCGTTGGGCCAGAGTCCATCTCTCCTGTAGGCCCAATCTGTAACTTGTGTCCTTACAATATATTATAATGTTTTTGAGAAAAAAATAGTCGTACAACGACAGTGTGTCAGGTAAAGTAAAAACAAAAAATAAAGTCGTACTATAGGCTTAAAAGAATATAAAAGCATGTAGTTCTTTTTACTTGAAAAACTATAATATATTGTTAAGTTGCTCAAATTATAGACCAAAATTTAATTTTATTGGCATAAAAATAATTCAAGTGTTCCCAACATTTTGTTTAAAGATAGATAAATATAAAGGGTGGTCGTAGGATTACCCTAGCCATAAAGTGGCGCACTCGTGTCTATGCATGGCCGCCATGTGGCTTAGATGGTTCTTCTTTCTCCAAAGGTTGGGCAGTGTTGTAAGTTGCAACTGCGTCCTACACACTATTAAATCCTTGTACTTTACTAGATTTAAGTCTTTAGATGAATTTCTAAACCTTTGGTACGGGACCAAATTTTCCATAAGTCTGTCTATTCACACAAATTGTTAGGCTAACACTGCATTTGTTTCAATTGCAAATATTTTCCAATCGAAACAAAATATTTTCAAAAAAAGTTCTTATATTCAGCTGTTTGTTTATAACTAAAAAAAAAACTAAAAATATTTTGTATAAAATAATATCACGTCACCCGTATCAAAATCTATTAATGAGAAATACATGTACAAAAATAACTACTCATTAACACGTGCTTTTTAGTTGTTAGTGGAGTAGTTATATTTTGCAAAAATATTTCTCATTTATTAAATTTTGATACAGATAACATAGTATCATATGATACCAAATACCTTCTCAAAACTAACACCCTCCAAAAAATTTATCGTGTGTCTATCTCTTCAAAAAAATCCACTGAAATTAAAACTTTTATTCACCAAATGCAAAACACAACAAAAAAATATCTTAAAAATTTGTATATCTCAACAAACTTTAACAAACCAAAAGGAGCAACATTGACAAAGATAGAACCAAAAGCAAGAGCTTTGCAAAATAAAAATCACTTAGGGATTTAGAAACAGAGATTGGTTGGGTAGTGGTGGTGGTCGTGAAACGGAGATCAATTTGGTGGTGATGATTGCAAAATAGAGGTCAAGATTGGGGGTGGTGGTGTGAAACACAAGTTGAGATTGGGGTCTTACAAAGGAGAGGTTGATTTAGGGATGGTGTTGATCACAAAACAGAGGTTGATTTATTGTGATGTTGGTCGTGAAACAGTAATCGATTTAGGGGGAGGGTTGTCATGAAACAAAGATTAAGGGAAGGGGAAATTGAGCTAAGGATGAGGTTTTTGTTTTTGTTTTTTGGTTGCAATTGTGGCATTTAAAGGGAGGAGGCAGGAGCCGGGGAGGTGGGCCGGGTGGGGAGACTAGTAGGAAACTATGAGGCATAAATAGTTTTAAGCCAAAAAAGGGGTTATTTTACAATCAATAAAAAATTATTTTCAGTTTGTCCAACAATTTTAATTAGACCAAACACTTGAAATTGAAAATATTTTCTAAACAAATATTTTCAACCGAAATAAACATAGACTTTGCTAAAAAACATAGCTATAAAAAAATATAGGTATATATATATACATTAAAAATAGTAATTATCTTTTTATTTTTTCATCCTCTCTATCAGACACATACGGTAGAAAACACAATATATTTTTTATTCTTTCAATTTTTTCTATTCTCCTATTTTTCCATCATCCAATCAAACAAAATCTTAAAAGAAACTTATTAAACGATATGTATGAAATGAAGCAAATCCAAAATGATATTTATTTGTTCTCATTCATTATCCATATTATGACCCACTAATTCCACAATTTTCTTTTTCTCTCTTTGATATTTCGATAATTATAACGGGAAAGATGGATTTGAACTTTGAATGTAATGGACACACCAGGAAATATCAACTAGTTGAGTTACAAGACTTTTAGCAATTCTAAAATTTGCATTAAAAAAGCCATTCTCATTTTGAACTTTGCTTATTTTCACTTTCCACGTTAACAAAGCTAAGAAGTTGTACGTATAGAGTGTTGTATATATAGGTATATACAAAATAGGTTATAATATATGTATATGCCAAAATATGTCTGTTGAAAGGTCATAATCCTATAAATTGGATATATATGTCTATTGAACCAAAATGTGTCTATTATAATGTCATAACCTTTTGGATTTGATATATATAAAAGGTGCCTATTTGATGAAAATGTGTCTATTGAATTAAAATGTATCTATTGAAAGGTCATAATCATTTGAATATATTAAAAGTGCTCATTAAAAGGTCATAACCATTTGGATATACCCAGGGGCAGAGTCAGGAATTTTCATTTGGGGGGGCCAAGTTATGGTACTAATATATTTATCAAGACAACTTTAAACACGCATATATGTATACACATTTTTTTTTAATATATATACACATATATATACACACACTTTTTATTTGATAAGTTATATATACACACACACACACACACACCCAACAAAAAAAAAACTTAGTATTTTCTATCAAAATTATGTTTGATGACGATCTTTCATAAAATAAAATTCATTTTAACCATTTTCATAATGAAATTCTTAAAAAGTTTCATTTTCAATACAAATTATCAAATTTTATACTAAAGTAAGTAAAAAATCCTTTAATTGAACTAATGAAATTTTAAAAAACATGAATAATCCAAAACTTGGAGGAATACGTTAAGCTCTGAACATATTTGAAGCTATCTTGTTGTAACTCATTATGTGATAACTAAAATGACATTTCATGTGTAGTTTTAGTGTCAATATTTTTTTTAATGAGTTAATAACTTGTTAATTATAACATAACATACTGAAAAAGATAAATTTAAACATATTTAGTACCAAACTTTATCAAATATTTAACAAATATAAGAGCACATTTTATAATAAAAAATAGAATTGCAAAAAAAAAAAGGCAAAAATGCAAAATTGACCCTCTAACTTTCACATTTTTTCATTTCAGTCCTCTAACTTTCAGCTTTGTCAATTCAGTCCTTTAACTTTCAGATTTTGTCAATTCAAGGCTCCGTTAGTTTTCTGTCAACTCTGCCGTTACTTTCATTAAAACGACGTCGTTTTGGTGTTTATTTTTATTTTTTCGGAATAAAAAGAAAATAAGAAAATTCTGAAAAAAAAAAAAAAAAAACACACACACACACACATTAAGGGAACGACGTCGTCGTTCCCATTACCCTGAGGAACCACAAAGCCTCAACTCAGAAAACACCCAAATCCCTAACCCACCAAAACAACAAAATTGAGAGAGAGAGTGAGAGAGCGCCGGTTTGAGAGAGAGAGAGAGAGAGAGCGCCGCGCCGCGCCGGTGAGAGAGAGAGAGAGTGCGCCGCGCGCGCCGGTGAGAGAGAAGAGAGAGTGGTATTCAGATTGGGGTTATGGATTATGTCCAGTCTTGGCGAGGTCTAGAGCAGGGGCGGCCGGCGAGGTTCCTCGGTGAACTCGCTCTCTCTGTCTCTCACCAGCGCGGCGCACTCTCTCTGTCTCTCTCACCGGCGCGGCGCACTCTATCTCTCTCTCTCACTGGCGCACTCTATCTCTCTCGATAAGTATCTCTTCTCTCTCACCGGCGCGCGGGGCGCACTCTCTCTCTCTCTCACTCTCTCTCTCAATTTTGTTGTTTTAGTGGGTTAGGGATTTGGGTGTTTTCTGAGTTGAGGCTTTGTGGTTCTTCAGAGTAATGGGAACGACGTCCTTACTGTGTGTTTGTTTTTTTTTTTTTTTTTTTTTTTCGAATTTTCTTATTTTCTTTTTATTCCGAAAAAAAAAAAAAAAAACACTAACGGCAGAGTTGACAGAAAACTAACGGAGCCTTGAATTGACAAAATCTGAAAGTTAGAGGACTGAATTGACAAAGCTGAAAGTTAGGGGACTGAAATAAAAAAAAATGTGAAAGTTAGAGGGTCAGTTTTGCATTTTTGCCAAAAAAAAATTATATCTCTGTTGAGGTACAAATTTTCGGGCCCTAATTTCTCTAGCCCACTCACAAAAATCCCCACACAAGCCCATGAATTATTTCAAGCCCACATAAATATTTCTCATATATTACTCAAATATTCTCCATGTAATTGGGCTTTCACAAATATCCTATATAAGCCCCATAAATTAATTTGGGCACTCTCATACATATTATCCACAAAAATACCTATCATATTACTACCAATATTGGGCCACAAAATTACACTATCTTCATAAGAAGCCCAAAATTATCTACCTTGTGGGAAAACCCAAAAATCCAACAAAATCCTTAAAAGCCCATTGCTACACGGCATCTTGAAAGCCCGTTGCTACACGGCACCTATCTAAAGCTCGTTACTACATGGCACCCTAAAAGCCCGTTGCTACACGGCACCTATCTAAAGCCCGTTGCTACACGGCATCTTAAAAGCCCATTGCTACACGGCATCTTGAAAGCCCGTTGCTACACGGCACCTATCTAAAACCCGTTACTACACGGCACCCTAAAAGCCCGTTACTACACGGCACCTATCTAAAGCCCGTTGCTACACGGCACCCTAAAAGCTCGTTACTACACGGCACCTATCTAAAGCCCGTTGCTACACGGCAATATTTCTACAAAATCTCAAACTATTTTCTAAAGCCCAAATAATAATTTGGCAATTATTTACTAAAGCCCAAATAATAATTTGGCACTATTTTCTAAAACCCAAATAATAATTTGGCAACTATTTACTTAAGCCCAAACAATAATTTGGCATTATTTACTTAAGCCCAAATAATAATTTGGCACTATTTTCTAAAACTCAAATAATAATTTGGCAACTATTTACTTAAACCCAAATAATAATTTGACATTATTTTCTAAAGCCCAAATAATAATTTGGCAATTATTTACTTAAACTCAAATAATAACTTGGAAACTATTTACTTAAAGCCCAAATAATAATTTGGCATTATTTACTAAAGCCCAAATAATGATTTGACACTATTTTCTAAAGCCCAAATATTAATTTGGCATTATTTTACTAAGCCCAAAATACTAATTTGGCATCTATCTTATTAAGCCCAAAAACTATTTTGGCATTAGTCTTACAAAGTCCAAATATTAATTTGGCATTATTTTACTAAACCCAAATGCTATTTTTGCACATACTTACAAAATCAAATATTATTACTCATAAAAAATGTAATTACTCAAAAATACTTCTCTCACAAAAATTATAAAAAGCCCATGTATATCACCCATGGCAAAAGTCTTCATTTTGTAGGATTAACCAAACCCAAAGGAGCTTAAATATATGCACTAGCCAAGCAAGCCCATCACGTGTGCACAGCCCAACAGTTGAAGCCAACGTAAACAATTCAACCAAGACTCAGCATAACCTTGATAGCTGGAACCCACCATCTCCAGCCCCTGACTTGTCCAATCAAATTAAAAAGAGAGACACGTGTCCATCAAGGGAGAAAACTTCCTCTACAAGCTGAAATTCCATCACACATGACATGACAAAAAGCTGAGTTGTTGTGACAGACAGCTGGGAAGCTTCAGCCAGCTTTCCCAGCAGTCTTTTCTTTTCCCTCCAAAGCAGCTGGACAAGGGCCATCAAACAGCCATGAAAACAGACCCGTAGAGCTCACAAAAGAAGCTGAAATCAGTTCTTTTTCATACAAAAAATGCATATTTTCTGGTTCATGGACCAAGCACATGACCCCAAATGGGAAAGCTTAGGGAAATGTGGCTTGGAGGGCACCAAGGAGATCCCAGCAGAGGTTTCCAGCAAGGGCTCCATGGTTGACACCTGGCTTGGGGTGATGCAACCTGCCCTGAGGAACTCTGATTCTAGCAGCAGCATAACCAAGATCATTAGCCTAATCTATATGCTAATCCCATCAGCCAATGCTAATCAACATTCAATGCTAAGGCAGAAACCCAGCTGATCTTACCTGAAACAGCAACAATCTTCTTACCACCATTAGCAAAAATCTTGGAAACGATTCTCTAAAGGATTTTATGAAGATTAAGAAAGATTTAGCAAAGATTATTTGCTAATCACCCCCTGAGAACCTAGCTATAAAAAGAACTCTCCATTAAAGCTTCAAGGACAACAGAGGAAGGAGACCTCAAGCTACTTACTGAGAAAACTCCCTATCTACTCTTCTGTTTAAGCCTTTCCTACGTGTTGAAGGAGCCACTAAGAACTAAGTTTTAAGCCAAAAAACTAAGTTCCCCCAGCTCTTGGCCCAATACACTCCATATACCTTTCTTTCTAAATATTCCTCTGCCCCAGCAGAAGATCCCAGCCATTCCACTAAACACTATTCCACACTATACATACTACTTGAAATGTCTTTCACAACCCACCACTTATACTACATCCATGAGCATGCCTTGGTACCATAATGATTTTGCTGCGCTAGCTGGAATCCCTCTCTCTCCCTTCATCCTACACTAAGTTTTCCTCATTATTTGTCATAATGGATCCCATCATACTCACTTATTCATTTACCATTGATGGCTATGACGTAACCATAACTATAGTGTTTTTCCCTCATATTAATGTTATTGTATTAGAGGACTCTTCTCCGAAATTGACGGATGATGAGTTTGAAACATAGATACTTTCTTTAATTCATGAAATAGTTGCATCCTATTCTGTCTTGTTTTACTGCTGGGCTGACTTTCTGCAGAAATACATTGCTGTTGGGTTGATTTTGCAGAAACACACTATTGCTGGGCTATTTCCTACAGAAATACTTTATCGCTGGGTCGTTTTCCTGCAGAAATATTCTACCGCTGGGTCGTTTTCCTGCAGAAACACTTCACCGTTGGACCGTTTTTCTGCAGAAATACTTTACTGCTGGGTCGTTTTCTTGCAGAAACATTCTACCGTTGGGCCGTTTTTTTCTGTAGAAGTACTTTACCGCTGGGTCGTTTTCCTGCAGAAACACTTTACCGCTGGGCCGTTTTTAGCAGAAATATTTTACCGCTGGGTCTTTTTCTGCAGAAACATTTTACTGCTGGATTATGACTTGCCATATGTTTTTTAATCATTTTAACGTGTTCGCTGTGGGGATCGTTTACAGGCCATTCTTGTCAGTTCCAATCTAGGTCCAAGGCATAAAAGCACAGTGAATTCTTTGGATCTTCATTGATAGCCTTTGGGCTGCACATTAGACCCATTGTCGAGTTTCGGTTAGGCCCCGACCCATCTCAAATCTCATTTGTTGGGGGGGAAAGTTTTTTGCCCTCGACAATCTCTATAACTATTAGACCAATTATTTTTTTATAAAAACATCATTGGATTAATTCAAATATTTGAGAGAGCCAACTCTTACTTTTGTAAACTAAATTTTGAAAACATTAAAATAATTATATATATTTAAAAAAATTTCAAAATTGGGTGAGGGACCATGCATAACTCCGCCCCTGAATATACCGAAGGCGTCTATTGAAAGGCCATAATCATTTGAGTGTAAATAATAATTTATATTCATTTGATAATTCTTTTGTGAGAACAAATTTGTAATAACCTTTTAGCAATTTTTGTGTGAGGACAAATATTATTTAAAAATAGCATTTAATCGTGCATCTAAGTCAATCAAATTTATTGTTGGTCTACTGCTATCATTTGCTTCTTTCATTTTTACTTCATGAATTTCCAACATAGAATTCAAATATTCAATAATATACAAATTGCCATTAATTTGCCAATAATAGCTTAAACAAATCATCACTTGCATTTCACATTGAAAATTTCAGAAATCCCAGCAGGATGAAAAACCAAAAAAATCAATCCTCAGATTCCTTGGAGAAGGAAAATACGAGAAAGATACACAAAGGAACAACTATAAACGCTGCAAGCTTTAGCAAGTCTTCATTCTCCTTTGAGATGACACCAATCCTAGACCAGTCTCCACTATACCTGAACATTAAAAATTTTATAAATTTAGAAATATAATGAATTAATGATAGTCTCTGACAAAATAGAAACATGAAACTCTACAAAAGAAACTGAAACTCTGAAAGCATACCCAGCATCGATAAATCCCAAACCCAGCACAGCAACAACAGACCGAGCAAGAATTGGGTTGGACACTCTCAATGGGAAAAAGTTTTCTTGCTGGGTCGAATTCTCGGACAAATCTCTCTTTTTAGCCAATGTGATTCCAAGTTTTTTGCCATTTGTGGTCTTCACAAATGGATAAGAGGTCAGGTGATACAGGTTGTTCAAGACAAAGCTCTTTTCTGTGATTGGCATTGCGTTTCCTCTCATCACTCTTTGACCAATCCTTACAATCCAATTCCTTTACCGACAAGGGCAAACTTGTAATTTCAAAAGATACCGCTACTATAGGAATCAAGTAAAGTTTTTTTTTTTTTTTTTTTTTTTTTTTTTTTTTTTTTTTTTTTTTTTTAAGCATAAAATTAGTAAAGCCTCTCCCACTAATGAGTAAACACCGTAATTTAAAAAAAAAAAAAAAAAACTGATAATGTGACCTTATTTTTTGTAGAAACTAGGAAGAGTTGTACCTTAAAAGAAAAAAATTAATAGTGTTTTGACTCTTGACATGGTCATATAACGGTAAAAAAGGCCAAATTTTAATTAAAGTAGCTTAATGGATGCCCATTAAAACAACATAATAAACATATGGTTAAATTATTGAAATATATTAAAAATACTACACTTTTTTTTTTTTTGCATAACTTTACAAACTAATGTGACAATATATATAATTGGTGAATTTAAAAAAAAAATAAATAGATGTTTGATTTTTTTTTGAGTTAGGTGACATATCAATTTGTAAATTTTACACAATCAAATTTATAATATTTTTAACATCATTCTAGACTATGTTGTAACGTACTAACATATACCTTTGGATGGAAGCAATCAATAATATTGATGAAGAGATGGTCAATTCGGCTTTCACAATAAAATTTATAGTATCCTAACAATTAGTGTCCCGAAAAAAAATTGGTTTTTGTTAACAAGTGTCTTTAGAATATCTATTAATAAACTATTTGAGAAAAAATTTAATACTACTTTTACGAGGGAAAAAAAAAAGTTAAAAAAATCAAATTTTAAAAATATTTTTCTCTAAAATATTTTCTAAATTAAGGCCTTAGCTCATTTCTTAACTTTTTTTTAGTTGTGTAGCTTACTATAGTGAACAGCTTGTTAAATTTAGGAGGGAAGACTTTCTCAAAGACAAACAAAAAGTGTTTAGGAGGGATTGAGTCCCAAAATCCCTGTCTCTCTCACACCCATTTGAGAGCCAAAAACCCCAAAAATTCAAAAACCGCAACAATGGCAATCACAGCCGCAGGCACAGGCACAGGCACAGCTCTCCGAGACCCACCTCAAATCCACAGATTCCCACAAACCAAATACATCGACGCCGTCCGCTGGCTCCCTCAGCTCTCCGCCTTCGACCGCTTCACCGTCCTCTCTCTCTTCGACTCCGATTCCAACACCCCTTCCCTTGAAATCCACTCCCTCAATCCCCAATCCCAAACCCTAACCCTAACCCCTCAATCCACATTTTCTCCGCCTTCCCGAATCTCCTCCCTCAAGACCTCCCAAACACCCACCCACAAACCCCTCATCGCCGCCTCCACCTTCTCCGGCTCCCTCCACCTCCTCTTCGCCAACGCCGTCGACGCCTCGCTCGAGTCTGAGTGCTCGGTGCCAGCGAAGGAGCTGCACGTTGGGGCTGTGTCGTGCGTCGATGTGAAGGACGGTGGGGCTGAGTGTGTGACCGTTGGGGATGACGGGAGGGTCAATTTGGTTGGGGTTACGGGTTCCGGGTTGAGTTGTCGCCGGGTTTTCGATAGTGATGGGTTGGTTTCGTATACCGCGGCCAGATGGGCGTCGCCGGTGGAGTTTGCCACCGGGGGTTATGGGTTTAGTCTTCAGTGGTGGGATCAGAGGAAACCCGGCGGGGCGGTTTCTCAGTTCAAGGGAAATTGGTGAGTGATTTTTAGTTTCCAACATTATGTTTCTTGCTACATTATAGTTTATATTAGCTTTTAAATTGTTAATTTGCGCGTGTATGTATGAAAATTGGATGGTGCTTTAGGAAAGCTGACTGTTTTAATGATTCAGAACTTAAAACTGAAATTGTTAATAATGAAGAAAAAAACATTGGCCTAAATTATGTGTAGGTAGGGGCATTGTTTGATTTGATAATTTTCTGTATCAAATATGTAAAAGAACCAAATATTTAAGGATGTTGGATGTTCTTAAGATTGTCCTAGTCATAACTTAGTGAGCTCATTTACTACTTGCTCCCATTTGTTTAGTTGTTGTTATTATTATTATTATATTTTGATAATTCAATAGTTGGCGGAGGAAGATTTGAATCCTGGATGTTTCCGTTGGAAACACTAGAAGGTGCCAACTAGTTGAGTTACAAGGTTCTTGGCTATTTGTTTAGTTATTATTAGAACAGTGGAAGCCTAAAAATAAATGAGAACTTAAAATTTGGGCTTGGCTAGGCTGATTTGATTAATGAAAATGAGGATGGGATAAGTACCATGATGTTCATAAAATTTGGAAAAATTTTGGCGTATCTTGGGTTATGTCAAAGGTCATGCTCCAGTTTCTGCAGTTTTGGCCAAACAAATTTCCCTGCTATTTTAGTCAAAAAGTTTTGGAAAGCAACAACTTTTCTTTGTGTTCTGTGGACAATCTGGCTAGAGAAGAACAAATAAATGTTTGATGGTGTTGAATGCCCAAATCATAATATCGAACAATTTTTGCTTAGATCATTTTATGAGTGGATGACAACTTTGGGTAGCATCACTTCATTGCCTTATCTTGATTTCATAAATCTTTTGAATCCTGCGTTGTAATTCTTTAGGAGTGTTTCGAGTGCTCTCTTTGTACATTTGATACCTCACCTCTTTTGAATATATATAAGATTGCCTTTGATCAATTCATTGGTAACTTCTTGGGTTTGGAACACAGTAGATAAACAGTTCTTTGTATAGTTGTCATCTCAATGCAGCCGGCATATCATGACACCTCCTTTTTCTACTTTCGCCACAACATCAAAAATGTTGCAGCAAAGGTTACCTTTACCCCCCCCCCCCCCCCCAAAAAAAAAAAAAAAAAACCTTACAGAAAGAATAACCATGTTTTTACTTTTAGCATCCTGGAAACCAGCATACTTGTTAGCTATCAACAATTACTCCTACTGAGGTTGAGTTGTGATGGGGCTTGCTTTTAGTGGGTCGAAGGTGGATCTGGTGATTGAGATTGAATAGTTTTTGGGTTGATGGATTTTGGGTCTCAGTTTTTTGAAGGATTTTGGGTCTCTGTTGTTTGATCTGGTGGCTTGATGGACAGCGTGGGTGGGGTTGTTTTTCATGGGTCTTAATTTTTCTTTTTGGTGGCAGATTGCAGTTGTTTCTCCTTTCTCATGGGTTATAGTTGTTTTTCAAAATGATTGTGGCAGATCTTGATTATTTTTTCCATGGGTTTGTAGCTTTGGGGTGATCCTCTAATAGCTCCAAATAGATTGCTCTGATTTGGTTGGTTGGATATGCACTGATCCGGTGGGCTGTGTGTTAGAAAAATGTTCACATTTTACATTAAAACAAAAATTTGTAAATGATTTTCGTTGTACGCAATCAAACACGTTAAAATGAAAATATTTTACTTCGAAACAAATAGAGCGTAAATGACTTGATTGCATCTCTTCTAACCTTTCTCAGGTGGAAATTTGAGTTTTATTCAAACATATAATTTTACCACATCTGAACAAAATCTATGTGTTTTAACCATTAATAGAATATGTTGAAGGACAATTCATTCTTTGACCTCGTGCTTATTAATTTACCCTTTAGAATTAAGAAAGCTGTCCATACTATCTCAAATGATATGCATATGGAAATTTTGCGGTGGTAATATTGCAGGACTCAAGGAACAACTTCTGGGATTGTACACTCCATTGATATTCATCCGTCAAGAAAACATACTTGTCTGGTAAGATGCCTGCTCCACCATTCCTTAGTACTCTCCTCTTTTCTTTCCATTTAATGGGACAGAATTTTTATTTCGTAGTTTTTTTCATATAAAATATGCCTAAAAATAAATAAAATATACCTAAAGATATTAATCAATTAATTGTCATATCCCCACCGATGTTCTAATTTTTCAGGAATTGATGTTTCTCTAGGTCATGTCATTTTTATGTCTATACTTCTTAGTTAAACAGTAATAATGCATATGCATAAACATGTGAGGGTAAATTTATTGTATAAAATCAAAGCATAGAAATTTCAATGTATTCCATAGTAATTCAACAAAAAAATAAAATAAGTACACACAGATTTAACTAAAAACTAATAAAATCAAATAAATCTTTTCCTGCTAGCACACCAAGGACATGCATGCAGGAGTCTCCTCAGCGTGTCTGTGTAACACATGTCCGACGTGAACATGCCAGTGATTTTGGGGTATCCATGCCTCTTAGCTGGTTAATCATAATAATCTTTGATAATATGATAATATCACTAGCCATTGGCTTGGATGTTGGTAACTTGGTATCAGTTAGGTAAGAGTTGAGAGCCTTGGCTCTCTCTCGGTTTGTTTCTTTTAATTGGTGGAATGTTGGAACTCTGACACATTACCTATTGGGTATTTTTGCAGCTTTATCCTTAGTATCTCCCTCACCCTCTCTTTCCTATTTTCTCAAAATTTCTTGAACTATTTGTATGTACTCTGTACACTTTTTTGGTGGCTAACCATATATCTTTCTTCCCACAATGTATTGCCCTTATCTGCCAAGACATCCGGTAATGCTTGGGTTGAAGTTGAAGTTACGAATGAAGTGTGACCATTCGCCAACTATAATGGAAACCAAATACTCAATTAAAAATTAAGGGATTCTGGATGCTAGTGAAAATGGTTTAGTAATCTTCTTATTATCAGCTCTTAATTGTTTATTGCTTGTATTGCTGTTTCAAACGCATATCAATGCATATTGTTTTGCCAAAGGGTTAGCTCTTGTATTTGATTGTCTAATTATTTTTGGGGCAACCACTGGGTACATATGCAAGCAATAGAATCAACATGCTTATGCACCATAAAGTGATGGGGTATTGGACTTTTTAATGTACTGGTTCTAAAAATTATAACATTGCTTTCCTTGCATATAATTTTGTGACCGTGAGACTTGTGTCATGTTCCAATAATGTTACTTATTTAAGTCAAAACATGTCCAATTTGGTGTGTTCTCCTCTTTCATTTCAGCAATAGTGGAAGCAATTGTTACAATCTAACGGTAATTATTAATTAATGAAATACATTTGATGTGATATGTGTTTTTATAGTATCCATCTCATATTATCATGGCTCAGAATGATATCACATTCAAATGGTGTTTAAACTTCAAAATAACTGTCCATGATCTCTTTAATACACTGATATTCAACATAATTGTCTGATTCTTGCACGATCATGTCAAAGCTGAGCTAGCTTTTTGAGTAAAAATTTGGTTTGCATGAATCTTATGCTATTGTAATTATATAGGCAGGAGGCTCTTTAGGCACTGTATTTGCCTGGGATCTTAGGTGGCAACAACAGCCAATTATTCTTTCTGGGATTGGGGCAGGTGATGCTGCAATCCCTTCAGCATGTGAAAGTGAGGTTTGGGAGGTTCAGTATGACTGCTATACCAAGTCTACAAATATGGGCAACATCTCATCCTCACGGATTTTACCTGCTATTATATGCTCAGAGGATGGTATCCTTGCTGTTGTTGAACAAGGTATGAATTGTTGTAACTACTGTTGAGTGATCACTTTTGTGGATAAAATCCTGTGTTATTTCATTTACTAAGAGATGAAGTGGTTGTTTTGTTTTTTCTAAAGAAGCAGAAATTTGCTTCCAAAATGTAAAGTGGGACTGACTGACTATTTATATTGCACAGATGAAGAACCCATAGAGCTATTGGCAGAACCTTGTGCAATCAACAGCTTTGACATTGACCGGGAAAACCCCTCGGTAAGTGAAAATTGTATTAATATGGGTTTGAACTTTGTGGAAGGGTAAACAAGTAAGGTTATTTTATCAATTTCCCCAACCCTCTAGTCACTTAAAATTTTGTGATGGTTCTATGTTTGGCTATACAGGACATGATATGTAGTTTGGAGTGGGAGTCTATAGCCATCTTGACAAGGCCATAATATCCAGAAATGGAAACTAAAAAGTTTTGCAGTTAAAATTCTACTGTCTGTCTTCTTGGGTGCTCTTACTCAAGGAATGAAGTTCTGCCCAACTACTCTGCGCTGAAACAGCAGATCATGCCCACGAAGGATGTATGGAGCACTTCACTGTTTTTTCTATTCGTTAAGCATATGTGTGACTGGATTGTAAGATTGAAGTAAATACTAATGTAGTAGTTTCTAGTTATCTCTTTAACATGTATAGCTTAGAAAGTTTTTTTGTCAGGTTCTTGTGGAGAAATATTGTTACCAGAAAAGCAGCTTGACAATTCAAAACCATTTTGCTTGGGTAAGCTATTTTTAAGATGCTTGCCAAAATGAGAGATGCTACATCAATGTAACTTCACTCTTGAACAGATAATGAGGCACAGCTTCTGTTATCATTTTCAAATTCTTCATTAGGCTGCATTTGTAATCCTTGCTGGGGTTACTGCTCTTCTTTAACAAGGAAGCAGTTTCTACTTCTTCTTCTTCACTGCATCCCATCGGAAATGCCTTGCTCAGCAGTTAGCATGGGTTGTATTGCTTAACATCCGAGTCCCATCCCTCTGGCCCAAGACAGCCAATATAAGCCATGCTGATTCATGGGTGATTGGACGAGCCCAACGAGCACCTGTGGGCAAGGGAGTCATGTCATTCTAAGCTTAATAGCTTGGGGTTTTCAAGGAGGTTATGGTTTGGTGGGTCATGAGACAAAGGTCCTGATTGTAAATGTGACCAAAGGTGTGGTTGAGACTTGAGATGGCTTAGGGGGAGCATTTATGTAAATTGGTGGGTGGGTGATATGATATCCCAAGAAGAGAATGTAGCCTATAGGACACGTGTTATCCGTTTGTCTTTAAACACCTACACAAGTTTCATTCATCTGCGTTTGCCTATAAAAGCCCATAAGACCAAATAGAGGTACACCTGGAAGTGGCTCATCCCTTACCATAAATTTCTCATCTCTCTCTCTCTCTCTCTCATTGCATCCTCACATACGCCTTAAATTAAATGGTCCCTTGACTCTCTTTATTACTTCACCGACCACACCTCTTGTCCCACACAACTAAGATATTTAAGAAAATAAAAATAGACGAACTGTGCAAAGCTTGTAAAAGGTGTCTTTGGAAAATTTCATTTTCAATTTGGCATAATCAATCATTATTCTAATTCTTATTAGCACAGCCCCCCCACCCCCCTCAAATCACCCAAAAAGAAGGAAAAATTTTGAAAATGTGTGTGCATGCACATTTCTAAGTTTCATTAATAAAAATTCACTAAATTTCTTTGCAATCAAATGATATTTCTATTACTAAGAAAAAAAGTACTTTCTTGGAAGGATCTTTTTTTTTTTTTTTGGACAAGTTCTTGGAGGGATCTTGTAAATTGAGAGAGTGAGAGAATTGTTTGGGTTTAACCCGGATCCATTTTACACCAGGTCCAGGCCCAGCTCAGGACCCAGTCCATGAACTGGTACTGGCAGTGTCCTCATCCGTAAATTCCAAGAAAGATTGAGGTCCAAATTTTTCCGGCCTTTATCCAGATTCCAGACACAGCTTCTGCTTCTTCTGCTGCAGAAGAAGCAAAAGAAAGAAAGACCACAAGCTTAAAAAAAAAAAAAAAAAAAAACATGGGTTGCTCCGCAACTCTAACGTTGTTTTTCGGTTTCAGAATTTCCCCATTATGCCCTCCTTCTTCTTCTTCGACTCGTTCCCCTCACGCCTCAATCAAGCTCGCTTCATTCAACAACAAGTTGAGCTCACTCAGACTCAGTTCCTCAAATTCCATTTCTGGGTTCGGCTCCTTTTTTCCTCACAACAACAACAACCTCTGCACAATTCCTCAGAGACCTCGCTCCCTCACCATTGTCTCTGCCAAAGGCTACAAAATGAAGACCCACAAGGTCCCCTCCTCTCTCGCCCTCTCTCTGGGTCTGTGTGTGTGTGTGTGTTTGTGTTTGTGTTTGTGAATTGCTGAGAAAATATGGGAAAAGAAAATAAATGAGAAATTCACAGACCCCAAGTTCGGTAAATTAGGATTTCAAATATCACGGCATTGTCATTTGCAAACGAAATTTGGCTCTACTCGATTAAACCCAGTGCAAAATTTTGAGTTTATCTTATCCTAATATTCTCAGCAATTCCAATGAGCTTCTTCTTTTTCTAATTATTTGATAGGCGTCAGCAAAGCGATTCAGGGTGACGGGTAGAGGGAAAATAGTTCGGAGGGGAGCTGGAAAGCAACATTTGCTGTATAAGAAGAACGCCAAGAGGAAATTGCGTCTCTCCAAAATGGTACCCTTTTCTTTGCACAATGCTTCTCACTTGTTATATACATTTTTCCTGTTCATTCTTAAAATTCTTCTTTAAGATTTTTATGTATCTAATCTGTTGGTTGTACCATGTCACTTGCTTCTATGTCATTTAGAATAATACTGCAGACACACACAATTTCACAACTTGCTTAAGTGGTCAGGTGTGAGTGTGGTGGGAAAAAAAAGTTGGGGTCCATGTAAAAAGCAGTGGGCAGAAAGTGTTCAACACTCACAGTCGGCCACTTCTGCATATAAGATTGGGTGTGTCCCTGGACTTATCCATTTCATGATTCATGCTTTAAGTTTGAGGGTAGACTATACAATGAACACTAAGCTTGGGAGTTCATAAAAGAATGGAATGGAAGGAAATGCGTTGGGCATATTGTAAAAGAATGGATCGGAATATGGTTATTTCTTTTCTAGTGTGTTTGGAAGTTTATAAAGGAAAGAGATATATGATTTTATTAGTATACACTTTATCTTTTATTTGTATTTTCTCAAGATAGGGATAAAATCGATTTTTCACCTCCATTTCATTAAATACATTAGTGTTTCTTCCACTTTTGGGAGGAATGCTTAAAGAGAGAATGGACATTTCCTTTTAACCATTCAAAATTTTCCCCACTAAACTCTCACATGGGAGAATGGATTGAATGTCTTTTAAAGGTCATTTTCATTCCATTCTTTTTCCCCTTCCAAACTGGCTGTTAGCCTATTAATAGTGTGTTTTGTTAAATGTTCTTTTTAGGGATAATCATTTCTTTGGCCGTCTTTTACTTTAAGGCATGGAAGTTATTAAAGTTACTTAGTTTTACAATTCACCACACACAGATACCACGTGGGGTTTAGTTTTTAAGTTAGTTTGAGTTAGAGGTAGAATTCAGAAAACATGCGAGTAGGATATAATTAGTGGATCATGTTTGTATAAATTGGGAACCAGGGTTCTACACGAGGAGCTTATAAGAGTGAAAAGAAGAAAATACAGAAAACTATCCTCTCTTTCTCTCTCTCTCTCTTTCTCTCTCTCTCTCTTTTATTTATTTTTAATAATTTGATAATTACAATGGGGGAGAGGGGGATTTGAACGTTGGACTTCTTTGTTGGAAACACTAGAAGGTACTAGTTGAGCTACAAGGCTTTTGGCAAAACTATCATGTTTTTGATAATTACAAAATATGAACAATGAGAACATGGTTGACCCAAGTTGAGTGATTATATTATCTTTTATTTTCTAAATTCTTAATATTGTTTAAAAAGACTGGATCAATGTGTTAAGCTGAGGAGATAAAAGCATTGTCTCTTATGTTGCGTGTGCATATTTTTCTATATATACATGTATAAATACATTACAGTAGCAAAAATACATAACTGTGTGAGGAAAAGGGGTGAACGAGTTTCTAGGCAATGTGGAGAACATACTTTAGAGAGTACTCTGAGTGAGATGTTTCCTTTTTTGTTGTGCTGTTGAGGAAGGTCAGGAGGCCCTGCAAGCTCATTAAAAACCCCAATCTTAATATTCACTTTCAGACCTTTAGGTTTGTGAAAACTTTGAACAAGTAGTGATACTTAGTACTAAATATCTTTCTAAATTCTAACCCCCTTTTCCCCCATAACTTTGGTGAGTGGTAACGAGGCAAAAATAGGTGGGGTTTGCTTATTACGAAGGGCCTCTTTTCTGTCATAGAATTCATCTGTTCTTTCATCATCTCTCAGCTTCTGTGATAGATTTTGATGTTGTTTGGATATTTAAGATGGAAATATCATCGCATTTTAATTAACAGAATAGGTCTAATTATTCTCCTACAGCAGTGTCATGTGATTGTGGCTTTAAAGAGATGAGGGATTACCTCTTGTTTAATTTCCTTCTTGGGATTTGTTATCTAGTATGTTCACTTCCTGTGCTGTGAAGTTTTAGGTGGTATAGGTTTTGTTTGGTGACCTCTTCATGAGTTGTCATATTTAGGTGTTCAGTTCGAAGGAGTAATAGAGAGCAATGATAATGTTAATGTTTGTAAAGGAGAAGCCTGAAGACTTTTATCTTCTAGTGGAAAAGCACAAATTATTGTCATATCGAGCGGGTTTCTGCCATGTATCTTTAAGGAGGAGAATATTTTTACCTCATATCTGTGAGAAAGATTAACCATAGTTGCTTTGTAGAAAATGGTGTTAAATGATTTATGGTTAGCTTTATTGTTCAAGGTTAGGTTGAGTGGTGCCACATATTGAAATTGGTTATCTTAACAGAAGAGGATCATCTTTGCCTTCTGTTACAGAATTAAAAAATGGTAAATTACCTTCTCATCAGTTTTATAAGTAAATGATATCATTCAAGGAGAAAGTACTTACAAAGGATGATTATAATACATCCTCATAATTACTTTCTCATCCATTACAGTTTGAAGACTATTTTCATAATTACCTTCCAGTGCCTCTGATATTTATTTTATTAATTCATTTCATGAAAAAGTTCTAAGGATTTTGGACCCTTATAACTTGTTCCATATCTTTAATCTTCTAGTCCTCTTCATTCAGATGGTTTGCTACTCTCTTTTTTTGGGAATAATCAATTAGAATTATAAAAGCTAAGGTTCAAACCCGGTTCAAACCCCAACCATCAAATCTCATTGCCAATGAGCTCTACCTCAAATGGCATCTCCTCCCCTTATAACCAAAGTGGGGTGAGTTCATGGATTTAAAACCCATCAGGTGCAGCGTTGTTACCAATTAAAAAAAATAAAAAATATTTTGTGGATTCCTCCAATCAAGTAATGTTAACATTTCCACTGAGAAATTTTGATTGAGATATGTGGCCAAGAGGTACTAGAACATAGTGTAACATTCCATTTCAACTCACATTTGGTTTCTGATGCATATACTGCAAAGGTTAGGTAGAACTTAGTAGACTGATTCTTCTAGAAAGAGAGTTTGCATTAATGTCATGAGGGAAAATAAATTCAAATAAATTGCATAGTTTACTATTTGCATGTAAATTTAAATATTTTATCTCTCGGATTTAGTATCATTGTCTCAATGCTACTGTAAAATTGCTTTCTAATGCTGCTTTGGTTTATTGTCATATTAACAGCAAGCAGTTAGCCGGAGTGACTATGACAACGTGATTGGTGCCTTGCCGTATCTGAAAGTAAATAGAAAGGCAAAGTAAATATGATGCTTACATGTTATGAGAGGGACCTATCTGGTATGTAAGATGTTGATTTCTCTCACTCGTGTGAAAGACAAGCGATTGATTGTATCCTCCCAAGCAAGTTTAGGGTAGTTGGTTTTCCATCCCCTGGAATTTCTATCTAATTCGATCATATTAAAACTTCTTTTCTGCCTTCTTTAACCCTCACAGCTTGCGTACTCGTCACTTGAATTTGCTAGAGAATGATGGTTATTTTTTTCTGCATTGGAATGCTTGTTGGAAAATGTCTCCGATCAAATAGCTTGTTATCACTTATTGCAAGCAAAAAAATAAAAGAAGAAATTTTTAGATGCTATGTCTTGTATTCTGCAAGCGGCCGCACAAGCAGCCTACGGCAAGTGATTGGACAATGCCAAGTAGAACTTATAAACAATCATTAGTTTGCTATGCATAGCTAATGGCCCTTTCTTTGTTTGGTAGGTTCAGCAGAGTTAATTGGTTGTTGTTTTGTCATGACATCAGGTATTAGTATTGTGTTAGTTGAAGCAAGAGCCACATTATAAAACCAATGATAATGTCCCCTTCGTGGACTTTAACAACTGGGGTACACTTTGTTTTCATGACTGAACAGATTTCTACATCACTCTAATTTCTAATGCGGCTTGGAATGGCAAAGAGCTTGACACGATGTTCTCACATGCCTGGGGAAACCCATATTTGTTGCATAAATAAACATCTATCAAATCAAATCAGAAGGCTACAAACCGGATGGAGAGGTATTGCACCTGATGTAATTGCAATGAATGGTTGAAATTGAGAGTTGGAAAGAACAACTTTCAATCTTAACCATTAAATAAAAAAAAATGTTAAAAAGAAGTAGAAAGTTAAGAATGTAAAAAATTTTGTGAAGGAAGTGGAGTTAATTGCATGGTGTAATTGCATATTACAATTGCACCGGATCTTAATCCAAAGAGCTTGTGTTTGCAAGTAGATGCTGCATGATGCCTAGGCGGTATTATATGAGCATTGAATGTAAGTATTTTGACGTCGGAGAAAGAAGGCTTTGTAACAATAAGAGTAGGCCAATTTCTAGACTGTTAAAAACCTGGTGAAACTAACAGAAACTTTCTTCAATCTTGCTTTTTATTTTTCAAAATTTTTTTAATCTATTCCAAAGTAAACTTTCTGGGATTTTTGTGTGTAAAGATGTCTATAAACTCACTTAAATGAAAAAAAAAAAGAAAAAAAAAAAGAGATCAATTGGAAGTTTTTTGAGAAAGTACAAATAAGACCCATGGTAGTTCTATCATTGGGACACTTTAAATCTAGACTCTCATAAATGTACAAAGACCCATGGTAGTTTTATCATTGAGACACTTTAAATCTAGACTTTCATAAATGTACTAAAAAAATCTAAACAAATTACACTTTTACACATGAAATGTTTAATGTACCTAAAAGTATAGGGTTTAATGTGCCTCAAAGATAAAACTACGATTTTTTTTTATTATTTATTTTTTTCTTAAAAACTTTCCCCTAAATTTTGTAGCGTATATGAGAATCAATAATTAATATTCAAATCCAACTGGATTCATAAGGGGGAGGGATAGTGATACAACACCAAACACAACCGAGCCATGAGGTTGCCACACATTTTTGCTGAATAAATAAATTTTATTTATATTAAAAAAAAAAAAAAACAACAACAACAACCACAAAATCAAGAGCCAGAGAAAAAAAAGGCTAAGTCCATCTCCCCCTGTGAAAAATCCAAGCAACAAGGAAGTGCCATAAATTTCTTGTTTATATCGCCACATATCCTGTTGAATGCCAAAAGCAAAAACAAAAAATAAATAATAATAATAATGCCGTCCGTAACACAAGGTCCATTGAGTGAGGTTTAAGAATAAAGTAGTACTCTATCTATATCTAGTCTCTATAGAGTCTAGAACACCAATTAATACACCATCATCTAATGATAGATATGGCAATTAAATAGACATGAAGGTAGAAAAAGTGAGTTCATGCAATGATTATCATATTGTTTGTAAAGGAAAACCAATGAGGTGGTGTGTAAAGATTTGGACATTTCACTCTTGATTGACGGACTAAACAAATGTCAAGTTCCGTGTAGCAGTTGAAGTTTTGGAATGAAGTTATCAACTCTCTCTCTCTCTCTCTCTCTAGAGTCATCTTTGGCGGCACCAAATTGCACAATCTCACGCTGTTTATAGCAGCGTGGACCAAAGCAATATTCAACAAGTAACTCACTGTATTTGTCCTTATGTGGAAGAGCATCATTGCACACAGCTTACAAGAGCATATCCATGATATTCAGGTGTGTGTGTATAGAAGAAGAAAGAGAGTAAAGATAGCATGTGGGCACCTTTCTTGCTTTTCATAACAATTTGTGGAAACTTCAACACAACCCAAGAATCTCTGATCCAAAGGGAAAAAAAAAAAAAAATATATATATATATATATATATATATATCTCTCTCTCTCTCTCTCTTGTAAAGTAGTTTTAGACCACAAATTATTCTACAATTTTTTATCGTAAATTTGATATGACAGGCTGTAAATATTTAGTTAATCATCACTTGTATATAAACTTATGCTATTTTTTCTTTACCAAATACACTCTATCATGTCACAGTTATAATAAGAATTCGTTAAAAGTTTTGTGATTGTAGAATTTTTCTATATTATGTGATTTATATCCACAATTCCAAGTATCTAAGAGGAAACAAACTCCCCAAGAATCCACTACAATATTGAGCATGCATAAAGCCCCAATGAATGGTGATTGGTTTGTCAAAAACTAAGAATGGTTGGATTCCATTTCCTTCTTCCAAATCTATATAGTTGTTTACTATGCAGACTTTTTGTATTGTTTCACTCTTTGTTGGGGAAAATAAACAAAACAAAGTAAAATAATAATATGCGAAAATGCACTTTTGGTCCCTACATTTTGGGTCATTTCTCAATTTGGTCCCTAAATTGATTTTGCTCCTAGGTTAGTCCTTGATTTTTTAAAATCGTTTTTAAAATAGTCCCTGTCGTCAACCCAGTAACAGAAAAATCTGAGGTGGCAACGGAGTGCATAGGTGGCACGTTAACCGCTGACGTGGCAAATAAAATAATATTAAAAAAATTTATTTTACTTTTAAAAATGACAAGTCAGTATTTTAATTAATAAAAAAATTTAAAAATTTTAAAAAATTAAACTGAAAAAATTCAAAATCAAAAACAAAACAAAACAAAGATACTTTTTCAATTTTAAATATTGAGAAAACAATTTGTAGCAACTATTTCAATTTTTCTTCAACTTTCTTAAGAAACAAACATTAAGTTAATACCCTTTCTGTGTTTGTGTTTGTATCTATTTCATTTTCTTCTTTCTTCTTTCTTCTTTCTTTTAAGATAAACCAAAAAAAGAAAAAGAAAAAATAACTTAATAAATAAATATTATTGGTGAGTGTTTATGTTCTGTATCTTTTTTTTTTTTTTTTTTTTTTTTTTTTTTTTTTTTTTTTTTTTTTCCAGATCCCCTATTTCTCTATCTCTTGGTGCGTATTTGTGTTTGTATCTTTCTTTTTCTTCTTTCTTTCTTGAAACACAAACCCAAACCCAGATTCCGGCCGGCGTCGGTTTGTGTTTCAAGAACACAAACCCAGATCGACACCGACGTCGATCTGGGTTTGTGTTCTTGAAACACAAACCGACGCCGGCCGGAATCTGGGTTTGGGTTTGTGTTTCAAGAACACAAACCCAGATCGATGTCGGCCGGAGATCTGGGTTTGTGTTCTTGAAACACAAACCGACGCCGGTCGGAATCTGGGTTTGGGCTTGTGTTTCAAGAACACAAACCCAGATCGACGCCGGCCAGAGATCTGGGTTTGTGTTCTTGAAACACAAGCCCAAACCCAGATTCCAGCCAACGTCGGTTTGTGTTTCAAGAACACAAACCCAGATCTCCGGCCGGCGTCGGTTTGTGTTCTTGAAACACAAACCCAGATCGACCCACCTCAACCAACACAAACCCACCTCAACCAAATCAACACAAAGCAACAAACCCACCCCACGACCCACTCCAACAACAAATCCACCATCAACCACCACCTCCGATTTTTTTTTCACAACTACCACCACACCGATCTCAGCCTCTCTCTAAACCCAGATCACAAACCCAGAAATTTTGAGTTTGGAGCTCGCCTTCGATCTCGTCCGCTCCACTCAGCTCACCTTCGATCTCGTCCGCTCCACTCGGCTCACCTTCGATCTCATCTGCTCTACGAGAGAGAGCAAAGCACCGAAGAGAGAGAGGAATCTTTGAGAGATCTCCATTTTTTGGAAGAGAGAGAGGAAGCTTTGAGTTCTGGAAGAGAGAGGAAGAATGGAGAATGTTTTAGAAGGGTTGGGGGAATCGGTTCTTGATAAGGAAGTTTTGGGTTGAAGTTTTGTCTGGGTTCGTGGATTGAATATTTTGGATTTGTGTTCTTTTTTTTCTATTCTTTTTTTAAATTTCTGGGTTTGTTGTTATTGTTGTTCTTGGATCTGGGATTGAGTGTGTTCTTGGATTAATTAGTTTTAGTTCTTAATTCTGTTCTTTTTTTGTGCTGAGATTGATTTTGAGTGGGATAGTCAATTGGGTTTGTCTTGATTTGGAGAAGAAAATGAAGAATGAGTTCTGGGTTGGAGGTTTCTGGGTTGGAGGTTTGATGATTTTCCTGGGTTGGTTTTCTCATGTGGGTTTGGGTTTGATTTTTCTGGGATTGATTGTTCTAGGTTCGGGAAGAACATGAAGAACAAGTTCCTGTGTTCTTCATGTTCTGGCAATAATAATAGTAATAATAAAATTAGATTTAAAAGTTTTTTTTTTAAATTAGTTTGAATTAAATTGAAATTGAAAAATATAAAATTTTTTAATTTTTTTAATTAAACTGACATGGCTTTTTTTAATTAAAAAATGTTGACCTGGCATTTAAAAAATATCAAATAAAATATTTTATTATTATTTTATTAGCCACGTCAGCGATTAACATGCCACCTATGCACTCCGTTTGCCACCTCAGATTTTTCTGTTACTGGGTTGACGGCAGGGACTATTTTAAAAACGATTTAAAAAAATCAAGGACTAACCTAGGAGTAAAATCAATTTAGGGACCAAATTGAGAAATGACCCAAAATGTAGGGACCAAAAGTGCATTTTCGCCTAATAATAATAATAATAATAAGCATGCAAAACACGTGTTGTCGAGGTCTCTCTTTAATTATTCAGTTATTTTATTCCTTATGTTCCTTCGTCCTCTATTTTTAAAGGAGTCAATGAAAGATAAAAATGCTTGGAGAGTTTTTAACTTTCAACAAAACGTAACACCAAAAACAGACTTTGCTTCGTGTAATCGTGCCTAGAGAAATATGAAAAGCAAGTTATTCTGTTTTGCCTGTAATATAAAGCAACAATCATGGAAACCATGCACGCCGAAGGTATCAAATTCTATAATATTCTATATATTTAAAATAAAATAAAAAACTTTGTGACATGTGTTACTCTCCTTTTAAAGGAAATAAATTACAGTATTTGTTTAACTTTCCACTTCAACAAATTTTTGTATTTATGTTAAATTATTATTTCATTACCAATTTATGTTAAATTATTAATTCATTGCCATATGTGTTAATAGAAAAAATACATTTATTTCCATGAATTAATTGTGGTAAATTAATTGTTTATTTATGTAATAATAATTGGGTTAAAGTTATGGGTATGTTCCATTTAAACCTTTTTTTTTTTTTTGGTTGAAAAACCCTTAAACTTTAAATGTTTCAAGTAAATCTCCTTCTTTTTTTTATTTTTTTTTATTTTTATTTTTATAGTTTCATATAGTTCTATTTAAACCAAAATTAGGGTAAGCTTCATTTAAACTCCAAAATTTGAATACTAATTTCATTAATTTAAACTAGTTCCTCATGTGATGTTTAATGGGATCAACAAAAAATTTAATAGAATGTCCAGATGAAATGGTTTAAGAAATTTTAAGATTTAAATGAAACATTTTAAATTTTAAATTTTAGACTTTAAACGAAACCTACTCAAAATTCTAAAATTAATTTACCCACTAGAATTTATATGATCTTTTTAATAGGATAACAATTCTTAATTCTTGGTGTTGTACTTTAGATTTCACAATTAAAGTCAACAATATAGTTGCATTGGCCAATACACAACATATATTGTTCTCTTTCCTGGACAAGAATAAAGGAAAATGCTAAACTATTATCAATTTTATTGTAAAATTTTTACAAATTGACGTGGCAAACTGGCAATACTTGTTATTGTTACTACTCCCAACAACATAATAAATAAATTTCTAAATTATTATTTTGTTATTGGTGACATATTAAATTGTAAGGATTAAGTGACAAAATTTATAACATCACTTTAACAATTAAACTCAATAATGTGGCTTATTGGTCAATAAAACCATATGAAATATGACATTTTTGCTCACATTTAGTTGCTTTGGGAACAATTGAAAAAAAAAGGAAAAAAAATTATAGCACATGTAATTAATTAGATTTGTAATCAAGAATATTTATTTTTAAAAAATGACAAATTAACCTTAAGGGTTCACAAGATGGCACTCCCTCCCTTAAGAATATTATAAATACAAATGATTAGTCCATGTAATTTGCCCCATAACAATTGTGTGCTTAAGTTTATCAAAATAATTCAATATGGACAAAATTTGGCTCCAAACATTGTTTGGAGGCAATGGCTACAACACTAACTAAAATCTTATAAAATCTTTCTCCTTTTTGTTTCTCTCTCACCTTTTTCTTTTTAAGAGTGTTCAATTCTATCATAAATAAACCCAAGTTGATATAATCTCCAAAAAAAAAAAAAAGAAGAAGTTAGAAAGTATAAGGAGAGGTGGTACCTAATTTTATGGGATATAGAGAAACATGATGGAAAAAAACTGGTTTTTTTTTTTATAATTTTTATAATTTAAGAGTTTTATTTAGTGTGCGTTTGGATACCGCTTATTTTGCTAAAAATTGAAAACACTGTAACAAAATAATTTTTAAATATGTGAATAGTACCGTGAGACCTATTTTTAATGAAAATTTTGCTAGAAAAAAAAGTTTATGAGTCCCATGAACAGTGCACAGGACAAACAAAAGAAGCCAGAAATGCGCTTCTGGTTAAAAAAAAAAAAAAAAAAGAAGGAAAATGCAGACGCGCTGGACGTGGATGCAATCCAAACGGAGCCTTAGAGTCTACGGTTTAAATGGCTTGGAAGTTCCTTGATAATATTATAGAAAAATAACATTATTATATATTTTGAAAATTTAACAATCGGAACACGAAATGAATTTTTTACAAATTTTGGAGACAAAAATAATATTTTAACCAAAATGTTTAAATATAAACCTATAATATATCAGTGTATCCTGTAAAACATCCACTAATATGAAATATTATCTATAAACTCAATGAATTATGGACAGATCATCATAGTGTTAGCAAGTAAAACGAATTAAGGTATCTCTAACATTTTCTCAAAAATGCAAAGACAGGTATTATCTCCAGCATAGTAAAATTGTTGTTTCGACTGTTTTGAGCTTCACATACACTTCATCTTACTCAAAAAGAAAAAGAAAAAATCTATACAGCAATAAGATTGAGCCAACTATTCAAGTTTTAATTTTCTTGCCAATTTTGTTTGTACGGGGAGTTTTTCCTTATCAAAATTGTTCTCTAGGTTTTAAAAGAAATAATTTGTGTAATTCTCGAAAGAAATAAATAATTTGTCAATTATTAGCATATAATAATAAGACAGGTGACATTCAAAAAAAAAAAAAAAAAAAGACTGGTGTAATACATTATTAGTACATTATTTCATACTTGTTACGTGGACATGCTGTTTTTAATTATAAAATTAATTTATTTCCAACTGATGTTTTCTTAATTTATATTTCTTTTTTTCTCTCAAAAAAAAAATTTATATTTCTTTTTTTTCTTCTTATTTAAATAAATTATTTCTGCAATTTTTTTTAAACATATTTCTGTAATGTTTCAAATCATTGTAACTTAGGAAGTTGACTTTGTACTCAATTAATTAAGGGGGAAAAAAAGGAACCAGTCCATTTAGATTTTTTTTTTTTTTTTTAAAGTTTCATACTTCCTTTTTAATAATTCATTGGATACATCAAAATGTGTCAATCAATTCAATAACAATGCTTTTTACCATACTTCTTTTTTCTCCAAATACAAAGTCATATAAAAGTTTCATACTTGAACTAAAATTTCCAAAATCATATACGTTTCTTTTAATTCTTTAAACACATAATCTGGTCTTAACTTAAAAAACAAAATCTGCAAACAATTGAACTAAGATTTTCAAAATCATATACATTTTATTTTAATGCTTTATACATAGAATTTGGTCTTATATAATTTTTTTTTTTAAAGAAAAGGAATTTGGTCGTATTTTCCAAAATTGCATGCAAAATTTAATGGGATTTGTTAATGAGTACATTCACACATTCCTTAAGGAAGAATTCAATGAATCCTATTATATTGGAAAACAACAAAAACAAATAAATAAATACTTTATTTAATTTTGTATCAAGGAGAATATAAGGTGGGTTCTAGTTGGGAAAAAATTATACAGTCTTCTGGGGGACCACGTCATCTGTTCACCATTCTACTAAAAAATTTCCACTTGTTTAAAATTGCTGAGTCAACGTTTAAAAAAAAATTTTAACTTAGCAATTTTAAACAGGTGTGAGTTGTTTAATGGAATGGTAGATCATGTTACTTATCCACCATGTGGACCTTATAATTTTTCCTAGTTGGGAGGCAACAAAAACAAATAAATAATTACTTTCTTCAATTTTGTATCAAAGAGACTATAAAGTGGGTTTCAGTTAACTCAACTAGTAAAGTTTCTCTTATCGGAAAAAAAAAAAACTAGTATAGTTTCGAATGATTGAATGAATTTCACCTGCACCAAAAACTGATTGATGTCTTAATCTGATGATAAAAAATTATCGTTGAAAGTAGACGCCATGAATTAAAACTCTTTAAAAAAAATATTAATAAAATAAAAAAAGAAAAAGACTATAAGAACCAAGAGCCCACGGTGACCACCAACACTAGCCCGCATCGTATTTTTTATGTCATCCAGTTCAACAATCCACGTGCCGACAAAAGGAAATCATGTGTGACAAGCTACTGCGGGATCTGCTGCCACGTGTCGTACCAGACCATCCTCCGCCGTCATTTAAAGACAAACCTGGGCCCCCACATTTATCCATTAAATTCATACGTGTCTGCCAACGCATGCTCGCACACTCTTCTATCAAATGACCAAACTAGCCTTCACAAAAATGCAGTACAAACTCCGTAGTACAAAACGAGTGAAATCTTGTGTACTTCTTTAACATGAATTTTTAGTAAGGAAGTAGAATTTCTAAATCCATTTTCTTACTGTCTAAAAGAGAATTTCTCACTTTGTGTATGCTATCTTTTTTTTGAGAATCAATTGTGTATGCTATCTATAAGGGAATATAAGAAAATTCTTCTCCTTATAAGTTTATATTGAACTTTTGTGTAGTTCAAAAATATCCTTAAATTTTATATTTAATAGGAAAAAAACTTGAGAACAATTCGGTAAAACTGTCTTTCTAACTTCACTTAAAATGCCTATAAAATAGGATATTTTCTTAATAATCTATCTCTTCAAAACAAACTTATCTAAATTTTTTTTTAAAAAGAAAAAATATGAAATTAGACACAAAAAAAAAAACATCATCACTCGTGTTTTAAATTACGACACTAGACCAACAAAAATAAAAACCTCATTTTAAAATAAATGGATTTGATATATTATCATTTCTGTTTAAAATATTGGTGATATTATAAAATTTTATAATGGAGTGTTATCTTACAAAATTTAAAAAATATTTTTTTTGATGAAAATCGAAATTGACAAAAAAATAAAATTAGACAAAATTTTCTTTCAAATTGTTTTGAAAAAAAAAAAATCTCCTTCGATTCATTATTTTACGGTCTATAAAGCTATTTACAAATATTAAATTATATTACTCATTAAATCATTTAAACGTGTTAAATGATCCATTAAAAATGACCAAAATTGCAGGATATTACTATCTTCAAATATATTTTGCTAAACTTCCCCAACCGAACTTATTTGGGGATGTTAGCCTCCATTTGAAACTCGGCTTGAGTCAGTCAAGCTCAAGGCCTAAATCAGTGCTAGCTAAATTCGACTTTTCTATATTTAAATAACCATCTACATTATTGGTTGAGAAATGCCAAATGTGTTAGTTTGTTCTTTGTGATCAAAATGGTACATTGAGATCCTTGAGAACAGTGGGAGGAATTTATCTCCCACAGTTGACTTCATTGTTGTAAATATTAATGTTTTAGTAAGAACTTAACTCCAGAAGAGTTGTACTGTTTAAATCAAACTTAAAACAAATATAAAGAACCTTCTCAAAAAAAAAAAAAAAAAAAACAAATATAAAGAACTTAACATTAAAAAGTCAATTTTCAGCTATCACAAATTTATAGAGAACTCAACTTTCTAAAACTCAAGTTCGTTCTAAGTTCTAACGCTCAGTTACAAGTGGACATTTAAAAAAATGCCACATTAGCCGCAACCACGTAAGTTAATATGTACTAAAACTTGACTTTTTAATTCTCAAATAAGTTTGGAGGAGGGCTATTTGGCAAAATAAGTTTTAATATGGTAATATCTTGCAATTTTGGCTAACATTAAATATGTCATGTGATTAAAAGTGCACACATTTGGTTGTTTGAATTCTTTATATAAAAAAAAAAAAAATCTCATATAGTTTTTTCTTTTTAAATTAATTTGTTAGTTGGAGGATGAATGATTTGAACTTAAACATCTCTATTATTTCTAGTAGGTGATGGTTGAACTACAATAATTTTTGGCAAGTCCTCCACTTTTTTGGAAAGTAAACTCTCATCTCTAATAATGGTTCTAAAATCACAAACTATTATTCTATTATATTATTTTTTACTATAATTTTGACGTGACAAATTATAAGTGGTTGTCAATTATTTATACATGAACCTATAATTTTTTATTCATTACTCACACTCAGATCATAATTGTTATAGAAAGTTGTAATAAATGGTGGTATTAGATTTTTTTTCCTAACAAGTAAATGGAACCTTCGTGATTCAACCAATTTCAATGAATTTTATTTATAAGCAACAAAGTAATAAGGAAAAAAAAAAAAAAAATCAATTCAGTAAAAGGGAAATAAACAACAAGGACAATTGGGTAATTTGGTCAGGGCCCATTCGAAACGACACGTGCTCGCCGTCAAGCCCACCACTCTCTCTCTCTCTCTCTCTCTAACACCGTTAAAAGATCGCCGAGCCATTTTTTCTCCCTAGGGTTTACAGAATCTCCAACTCCTTCGATCACAAAAAACTTTTTATACTTTCTCATTTCTGACTTTCTCGGGAAAATTTTATCGATTTTCTTTGTGAAAATTCCAAGAAAATTTTAATGGTACAGTTCATGAAATCGACGAATATGAGGCCTGAGCCCGAATCAACAACAACAACGACTACGACTACAGCGTCGTCGAAGCTTCCGGTGAAGTTAGAGATCGAGGACTCTCTAGAAGAAGAGCACGGACCTCTCAACAAGCGGTCAAAGCCTTCTCAATCTTTTCAAGAGGTACTGAATTTCATTTTTTTTTTTTTTTTTGTTGGCTTGGTTATTTGGTTTTGGGGAAAACGTAGGAAACGGTGAGAAAATCGCGAGACTTAGTCGGAGCTGAGATTAAATATATCGAAAAAGGCCTAATTTAAAGTGGTTATGCTTATTTGAGTGGATTTAAGTCTTAAATCGGAACTGCATGAAAGATCAGGGAGTCAAAAGTGAATTTTTTTTTTTCCTTTTGTTTGATTCTCTGTTTTCTCGGAAACCAAACGGTGGATTAGGGTTTGGTGATTTATGTATACGATCTTCTTATAAGAAGTTTGAGTTTTTATGATTGGTCTAGGATTTGGGGTTTTTCTGATTGTTCATCCTTCCTTGAGTTCTCAGCTTCTCTTTGACCTGCCTATGATTTTTTTTTTCTTCTGTTCCTTTGTGTTCATCATCGTCAACTCAAAGTTTATATTTTCTCTGATTAATAAAAATGCCTATTTACCTATACAATTTTTTTTTTTGAGTTTTGCTTTATTTGTGTATTGCTTTTTTGTATGTGATATGGTAATCAATAGAATTACTGGGTTCCCTGTGTTTTCTGTATAAAATATGTATTTTCTTTTGCATGAAAAAATACGAGTCAGATATTTTCTGTTTGATCCCTGGGAGATCGCAGGAAAGTGAAAAAATAGTTATATTGGTGATAATTTTGATGGGGTTTAAGTCTGGTTTTATTGGGGGGGAAAACTTAAGAACTTCGTTGGTTACTTTCTGGTTTTCTGACAAAATTTGCAACTTCTGAGATTTCAAGGTATCTTTAAATTACATGTGGCTTTCTATGCAACTATGTCAAGCATTAATAATTCTTGAGCTTGTTGAGGATTTTGGATTAAAATAATTTTGGTCACTCGGACTTTTTTATTATTATTTTTTTATAGATTATTATCAATGTTGAGATTTGGGTTGCATTGGAAATCTAAGAGCTTTTGTTACTTTCAGTAGTAATTTGGATTCTTTTATTGTTTTATTTATTTTTTGTCTTACACAATCTTGTTGCCTAATCAGCAATGGAGTTCAGGAACTAATGCATACCCTATTCCTCCTTCACAATACAACCCACTTGATGAGCCTAGCCCTCTGGGTTTGCGGCTGAGGAAGAGCCCATCTCTGTTAGAATTAATTCAAATGAAGCTTTCTCAAGGGGGTGCTTCTAGTAACGGAGCTGCTCAGAGTGAAAACTTTAATGCGGTAGTTAAAAAGGAAAGTAAGGGGGCTGCTTTATCTAGTGCTACGGACAAGCTAAAGGCTTCAAATTTCCCAGCTTCACTTCTGAAAATTGGCGGTTGGGAGGTATCTTATTTACTTTTGTGCTACTTTTCGCCGGGGGGTGGGGGGTGGGGAGCATAGAATCGAGAAAATATTTTAACAATCTTGTGCTGCTAACTTTCTGAAAATTTTAGAAAATTTTGTGGAATTTGGCATATAACTTGGCAGTACCAGCCATCTCTCTCAAATCCCATGGAAGACCTTATTTTTTTGTCATTAAACTCTACATTTTTTTCCTGGTGGCAGTATAAATCAAGATATGAAGGAGATTTAGTTGCAAAATGTTACTTTGCTAAGCATAAGCTTGTTTGGGAAGTTCTTGAAGGTGGGCTGAAGAGTAAAATAGAAATCCAGTGGTCAGATATTATGGCTTTGAAAGCAAATTGTCCTGATAACGGACCTGGTACATTGAATGTCGTGGTATGTACGGTATTCTTATGCTTTCTATCTATGTGTTTGTGGCAGCGTGTGTACCTGTTTGTAAGTTTTATGAATGTTTGTTAGAATGCTAAGGTGTGCGCACGTATAAATGGTTCATTAAGAAACTGGTTATTCCTTGTGCAGCTGGCTAGACAGCCCCTTTTCTTTAGGGAGACCAACCCTCAGCCTAGAAAGCACACCTTATGGCAGGCTACGGCAGATTTTACTGATGGGCAGGCTAGCATAAACAGGTAAGATTAGTTTGGTTTATCCTGTATTCACTCTTTATAATTGAAAGCAAGACTGCCAAAAAGTCTGCTGCTTTTGCTGCTTCTTCTATACTTAAGCCTTGGCTAGAGCCTAGAAAGTCTTGTGCTGACTTGGGTTGTTCTCGGTGGCTTATTGTTTCCTGGATGGTGTTCTTTCTCTTATCCATACTTGTTCCCATATTCTTTTACTATTCTCATAACTCTATGCAATCAGGTCTATTGTTTCTTTTATTTTCCCTTTTGGTTCTAGCTGCTTGCAACTACATTTTCTTGTCCTTCTTGACTGTGTGTGCATGTGCATCTGAAGCATTTTTTTAATTGATCTATCCCACAAGCAGGAGGAAACATTTATAGTAAATAGACATTCGTGCCAGTTGTGCATTTACAGTTTCATTCCTTTTGGTTGGGTGGAAAATGGGGAGGATGGAAAATGGAAGTTTTACTTTGTTTGGTGTGGTGGAAAAGAGGGAGGATGGCAAAGGTGCGGGCGAAGTTTTCTACCCAGGACCACCAAAAAAATCCTCCCAATTTGGGAATAAAAGTGGGGGAAAACTGTTTTTTATGTTCTCTAATCTTTTTTATCCTCTCCTTATGTAACAAGGGTACTTTGTGTCTATTTTCATGAAGTAGTCTTTCTTGAATAGAATTTTCTTACCTATTAAAAGAATAAAATAAAATAATTCTATCCTTTATACCAAACACGTGCTAGGGAAAATTGAAACCTTTTGTATCCATCCTACATTTTCTGTTCTCTCACTTTTCCTTAACATATATGCTCATTATTGATACACACAGAACTCCTTACCATTTTTTTATTAGTAATAATTTTTTTGAAAAGAGGAAAAGCTTATGTATCCATGTATGCACAAAACTCTCCTAAAGAATTACAAAGAGAAAAATTACCATCTAAAAGAAAAAGAATTCTACAATCAAATGCTAATCACTGGTTCCAAGAGTATGAGACCACTTAAACAAACATCTCATAAATGAAGATTTAGTTTTTTGTAACTTTGGTATTGATTGAAAATTTTACTTCTATGGTTTTTTAGGCAACATTTTCTGCAATGCCCACAAGGGTTGTTAAATAAGCATTTTGAAAAGCTTATCCAGTGTGACATGCGCCTAAATTTCTTAAGCCGACAACCAGAGATAGTTGTGGATTCACCATTCTTTGAACCGCGACCTTCTGTATTTGAGGACCCAGAAGAATCTAAAGAGCATAGTTTTGATCAAATGGATAGTGGAGGATCCATGTCTGGTTTCCAGGATGTAGCATCACCAACTCCAACACAATCATCTTCGCTGAAAATTGAACATAAACAGGATTCTACTGGTTTGGCATTGGAAAATCGGTTACGAGAAGCTCCTTCTCCCAGTTCAGGTACAAGGAGTGTTGTTTTGGGCATGGTGATCGATTGTTTTCACCTTTTTTTCTTGGGCTTTTGTAATTTAACTTTGGGCATTATCATATGGTGGCATGTTTGATAATTGCTTCTGATGATGCTTCTTATGTCCTAAATTATTTGTTTTAATTAACATCTTGTGAAATCATTGCTACCCAAATTTGCTAGGTGCATAGCTTAATGATGGCACACGCTCCAGTTAGAAGTTTTGTTTAAGAGCCCTTATGTACTAAAGTGTGTAAAGAATGATGCATAGCTTAATGGTAGCTTAACATATGAATATTTCTAGTTTAAAATAATTTATCCTGTTGGTAGCAAAAAAAAAAAAAAAAAAAAATTTATCCTGCTCTGCTTCCACATTTATGTGGTTATTTGTTATGGTAGGTGCATGCCTGAATGATGTGCTGTCTAGATCTGTTCTTGTCAAATCTGAATGGATCTTAAACATAACATTGGCCGTTAAGGACCTGCATGCATGTTCTGAAAGGCGATTTCATATTTTGTGTTTTATTTTATATTTTTGTGTGTACTGCAGCTTATTTATAGAAAGCTGAATGTTTGACATGTTTACATTTTAAATTTTTATGCCATTATCATTTTGAAAATGTTACAACTTGAAAGTGATTATTTTTTTGGTAAAGACCTTCAGTTTTCCATTTATATTCTTCTAATGTTTCTGAATACTAGATTCTGCTTCGCCCTAGGGTTTGAGTGCATAAATTTTATATTTTGAGTAGGATGTTTGGTATAGTTGTAAGCTGCAAGTAAATAGTAATTACATAACTTGCTTGGCGTTGTCCATTGGTCTCTGATTGTCATTCTGATATTTAGTGATGGACGCTCGTGCAATTGAAGGTAATGGAAGTTCTGAAGCTGTTGATTCTGCGGCTTCAACAAACTGGGACCAGATAAAACTGCTGCCTGGGATCCATCCATCCATGTCAATGAGTGATCTAATGAGCCATATTGGACAGTGTCTTTCAGAACAGATGACTTCTGGAAATCCACCCGCTACTAATGAAAGTCCTGAATACCAAGACATACTGGAGGACATTGCTCAGTACCTGCTCAATGACAATCAGTCTACTGCAGCTTCTGATGAGAAATCCCTCATGACAAGGGTCAATTCCTTATGTTGCCTTCTGCAGAAGGACTCTGCCACAGTTCAGAATTCACAGGGTAGTGGGGGAAGTTGCGCCAATGGGCCTGATGGTGGGACGAGTGTTCAAGTTAAGAACAACCCTGAACAAATACATGATACTAAATATAGAGCTGATTTGAAGCTTTCTGACCAGGATACAAGGGATTTATCTGGCAGCAAGCAGGCAGCCGGTATGTCAAGGAAAGACTCGTTTGGGGAACTGCTACTTCATCTTCCTAGAATTGCCTCCCTCCCGAAGTTCTTGTTTAACATTTCCGAAGAGGATGCGGAGAGCTAATGTGTACATAGTTCTGTTGTTTTACATTCCAGAAATTGCAAGAATCAATCTAAGATTGCAAATTCGCTCTCTATCTCTCTCTCTTCCTTTCTCTCTGTCTCTCTCTCTCTTTCTCTCTCTCTCTCTCTTGTTGAAGATTTACTGGCTGTTTAAATATAATCTGATCACTCCAATGAGGTGATTGTCCTTTACTTGAACCCCGGGAAGTTTTGGGATTCTGAAATTTGTTTTGATGAAGAATCCTGCTCAAGTCCCTTGTAAAAATTACTGTATTAGGTGTAGCTTCATTACTGTATGTTTTCATGTTCTATGAACAGCTTGCTACATCTATTTGTACAAATCGTGCAAAGATCAATGTATTTTAAGGTTCTTATTAAGCAATTTGTCCTGTGGTTTCACATGTTTTCCGAGGATGGTATATTCTGGTTTGAACAAGGAGTAACCGATACGATCTCACACCCAGGACACACCTATATGTTTTTAGCTTTGAGAGCTTTGAACCCTCATCATTTAAGTATGTTTAATCAATTATGTGCGGAAGCCCTTTCCGGCTCTAGGCTGATTGTATGAAAACATTGACATAAGAAATCTTCCTTTTAATATTATTCTTATTTATAGTGTTTTCAGTATTTCGTTCTTAATGGGGTTCTGACATTTTGGCCGGATGAATTAAGAAATAAATACACGAGGAAAGAAACACTGCTCTCTCTCTTTTTCTTCATCCCCTCGCAAATCTTGTAAAGCTTATCTGGAAGCATGGGCAAACCAACTATGTAAACAAAACATTCTTTTCACCTCCACTTGAAGAAAAGAAGCTCGACTTATAGTTATAAGAGATCTTATTGGGACTTAGACATGACCCCACATGGTTTATCAATTACAGAATTCAAAAAAAAAAAAAAAAAGGAAAATATAGTTGCAACTTTGAGAGATTGATAAACGTGGGCAAAGGGTACATGACAATTCCATCAGAGAATTAAAATTTCTAAATGCTAACACTGTAAAGATCAGAAATCCAACCAATATTAAATAGTGACAATTAATTGAGGCTAGAAGGGTTCTAGATCAGTGGTCAAGCCACTGGTTCAAGTTTTGTGGATCTGAATTTAATTTCTCTTGCCAATTTTCTAGGAAGCCATGACCTGATTGGGTATGTAAACAAGTTGAAACAACGAATATTTTGATGATCAAAATATCACCATAATGAGGACTAGGATACCTCACTTCCATCTTAGGAGCAATCAGCAAAGCAGGACATGGCCTTCAAGTGCCAGGACAATTCAGATTCACCCTAATTCAAGACCTTCAGTTCATTTTTATTATTGGTCATGATAGTAGTACACAAACAGCACTAATTTCATCAGTTTTAGTTACAACTTACAATGAAGCAGGGGCCACACGCCCTTGTAGGCAAGGACGGAATTAGGGTTTCGAGTTACGGGAGGTCGATGATCTATGGATTGTGGTGGTTTGAGCTGATATGTGGAATGTGGTTGTTAAGTTGTTTGAGCTGATTTGAGGAGGGAGGACAAGATTTTGGAGAGAAGGAAGGCCAAGTTTTTTTTTCCTTGAGCCTAATTTGAATTAAGCCTTAATATATCTAAAAAAAAAAAACTTGATGGGCCCATGTTTGGGGCCCAGTGTGGCTCCATCCCTGCTTCTAGGCGGATGAAACATTTTCATGTATGGGGTGCATGGGGGAGACGTTCAGGTTGCAAGGTCAGCACCCCAAAAAAAAAAAAAAAAAAAACTTTCTAACCATCTCACCCAAAAAAAGAAAAAAGAAAAGAAAAAAAAGGCAGAAGAAGAAGCCCCTGTGGCACCAATTTTTTTGGTGGATTAGCTAATCTGTAAAAAGTTATATTATAATAATCAATAATTGAGCTAGATTTGACACCAAAGTAAAATACATCATAATTATCTGTCACTTTTATGAATCATCAAAGCTCCACGTACATTAGCAATAATCAACCAATGACTGTTCAAACAATCCTACACTAATTTTTCTTTTCTTTTCGTCTGCTCTACTTACATTAGGAATGTGTACAAAAACATAACAGTAGAATATCAGAAAGAATTGCCCTGATTTGTTAGAGGCAAGCCATTCACACAAATAAAACATGGTGGATCCGTGGACTGCTCTTCAGATGAGACAAGCAGCAAGCACTGGCAATGGAAGGAATGTCCACATGAAAGAACAGCAACCTCTGGGAGAACAGAAGAATATAATTCTTCTTCATCTGCGGGTGAATATGCAAGATCGTCATCACACAGAGGACAATTTTGTCCAAATGGTTCAGTGATAGAATCATCATCATCATCATCAAAACCTGCAAATGGAATTCTGATGATAAATAATGGTACCAAAATAGGAAGCCTGATATCACAATATTGAACATAAGAGCATCAAATTGATAATTGAGGTTATAGAACAACAACACAACTATGAAAGCTCCTCCTATGTTATATTTTATTGAGCTGATGAGAATTAATGAATTTGTGTTTGTAATTTGGCATCATCCTATTAAAAGTTGTATAGAACTTTGGGTTCTGTAATGCCATTATGCCACTCACTTTATATTTGTATGCGAGTTAATCAAATTTAGTATGTCAATTTTTTAAGTAAATGGACCATACTCGGTTTTTCACATACTCATAGATGACCTAATTTATAACAAAAATGTCATGATTCACTGGTAAATCACATTTGTTTAAATTTGTCAAATCATGCAACTTAAATTTTCCAAAAAAGCGGCATATGCTTCTTACATAAATTGTTATAAAGCAGCATAGCTTTTTCACCCTCCCCATTTCATCATCCATATACATTACAAGAATTATGAAGCTGTTGATGTGCTTATCTGTTGTTATGTACTTTGCTTATTCAGGAAAACAGTATGCAAGAGGGTGGTTATGCAAAAAGGTCTTGGTTCTCACTTATGTAACCATGTCTAGTTTAAAAGATACTGTGAAATATAAAGTTATAGACTCAATTAAGCACAGACCATGAAAGCAGATGTGAACATTTGGTACCTAAGCTTAAGCAAAAAGGACTAGTTAGACATTCTAAGCATGGTATTTCTCCAAGATACAAATCGCATCACAGCAAGTACAATGCATAGTACCAAAATTAAAGCATAACATTCTTTCCAAGACACATCAGATTGCAAAAGTAGGCACAATGTTGGATATTCTCAAGAGTAAAATTTTAATTAGAAAGAAAAGTAAAAGGTTTTGTTTAGACATACCATCCCACACAATATGATATGATGGAACATTTTGTTTTGACTGCTGTTTGGATGGCTTTTTGGAAGGCTGCTTTTTGACCATAGATTGCTTCTTGGAAGGTTGCATCTTGACCTTAGATTGCCTTTCAGAAGGATGTGTCTCTACTTTTTTTCGCCAAACTTGGCGGTAAGAAGGAGTGCTATGGCTTTGTCCAGATTGGTTTTTGGAAGGTTGCATCGTGACCCTAGATGGCCTTTCAGAAGGTGGTATCTCAACTTTCATTTGCCAAACTTGGGAAGATGGAGTGTTATGTCTTTGCCTATTCTTAACAGGTGGCATAAAATCTTTGCTCTTCTGAGTAGACCGATGTTGTGGAGTGTAAGTTGTTTTATCTGTGGAAAACAGTAACAGCAATAAAAAGCTGCTAATTTTTCAAAGGATGATCCTAAATATTATGTTTTCATGCATGTGAAGACTAATGCTGGTACTAAACTGTAACAGAACAATGCTCAACAATGAGTGCATTGAGCTAAGCTATCTCATGTTAACAAATGACAAATACTGGTAGATAAATTAGCATAGGAGCACATGTTTATGTAAGGGATGTTAAAGATATGACAAAACAATAATACTGGCATATATATGTGTGTGTGTGTGTGTGTGTGTGTGTGTGTGTGTGTGTGTGTGTATTTATATTTATATATTTTTTTATAATATATTTAAATTGGGGGTAATTCTAGCTATGAATCACCTCTCAAAAACCCTGCAAAAGTGAGAGCTTTGGGCATTGGCATCTTTCACATATTTATGTGTTTCTTTTGGGAAATTGGGTTGGACGTGGCTTGAGGTTAAGGTTAAGATTGTACACTACCTGTCTGAATGTAAGCTTTAATGAGTCGTTTGGCCCTGGCTGTTGGAGAATCTGAGGATAATTCAGCTTGGGAGGTCTTGACTGCATTCTTTTCATCATGCTGCTGTACTTGAGAAGGATTTTGTTTATCTAGTACTGAACTCACTTTAGACACATTAACTTGATTCTTTGGTCTAACTTGGGAGGTCCCCACAGTATTGTAATTGCTAAAATGTACTCCTGAGGGTTTTTGTCTATAAGAGACGGAGCTTATTTTAGACACATTACCCTGATTATTTGGTCCAGCAAGGGAGGTACTGACAGGATTGTTATTGCTATAATGTATTCCTGATGATTTTGCTCTATTAGGAGGAACCGAACTTAATTTAGACACATTTCTTTGATGCTTTGGTTCAACTTGAGAGGTTCTGACAGTACCATTATTGCCAATCTGTAGTCCTAAGGATTTTGGCCTATAAGAAACTGAGCTTATTTTAGACACATTGCCCTGATGATGCTTTGGCGCAACTCGGGAGGCTCTGACAGTAGTATTATTGCCATTTTGTACATCAAAAAAATTTTGTTCATCAAAAAAATTTTGTTCATTGTTTTTCCTTGTAACAATATCCTTTGAAGATCCCATCCTAGACATATTTACCTGAAAATACATTGAAAACAACAACTGCTTAGAAATTATCATTCTGAAACTACAACATAATAATATGTTTGAAGTATAGCTGTAAATACAAAAATTATATACAAAAACAAAAAAGAAACCACAAAGGGTATGTCTCATACTATTCAATTTATTAACTACAAAACAGAACAAAAATATTCAAGAAGAAAAGACAAAATTGGTATGCGAAAACAGGATTTCTTGAAAATGTTGATAACAGTAGGAAACTAAATTCCCTGTGGTTTGTAACATCACGGAGATATATGTTGCTTCACTTCTAAAATTTATCTTCTTGTAAAAGTATCCTTGTTGAACAATGCATAGAATCATATAGTGCTAATAAAGACAAATTTTTTCAAAGAAAAAAACAAACGCAAGAACAACCCAGAAACATATACCAACAAAAGAACCAAACTTTAATATGCTAATAAGAATAAAATTTACCCACAATCCTTAATGCCCTTTAACTACAAAATTTTCAAATAATACAAGAAAGACAAAGCAAAATATTTTAGTCAGAACTTAAAAAAAAAAAAAAAAAAGATAAATCTTTAACACGAAATTCCAGAATTTAGAGAAAAAGATCAAAAGCAGTAGCTAAAGTAGTATGAAATTCTTTATAAGTTAGGGAAAACAATAGAACTGGAGATTATGGATGTGGGAATTGAAAGTTGAAGATAAAAGAGAGAATAGAAGAGAAGAGAAAGAAAATCTTACTTGGTTGGTACTATTGAACTACGAAGAAGAAGACGAAAGTTGCGGCGTGAAAGAGAGAGAGAGAGCGAGGGGCTTTGGGTTTTAAAGGTTTTTGTTTGGCGTTGGGGTCCACGAAGTATTTCCTAAGTCTAGTCGAACTCCACTAATGAAACCGACTTTGAATGTTTTTTTATATATTGAGAGCCGTTGATGTTAGGCGGTGTGACTTGTGAGTTTGCCAGATCTTAGAGTCCTGTGATTGGACGGTGCTGATACTATTGATTCATACAACCACTTCAATCCTGGTCGTCTTCCTACGGAAGATTAATAAAGAATCCGCCGGAATTAAAAAATAAAAAATAAAAAGTGAATAAATTGGATGATGTGGCATAACACTTTTTTTTTTAATAAAAAAAAATAGTGTTTATTCTACAATGTGTGGAACAGGTTTTTCCCAATAAAAATAAAAAAGAGTTGATGCATTATGTAAAGTACACGTCTAAGTTTCTTAAAAAAAAAAAAAAATTTATAATGATGTGAATTTTTTTTTTGAAAGAATAATGATGTAAATTTCAATTAGTTTAACTGATAAAATTTTTTATTGTTCTACACAAAAAATCAATTAGTGTTTTATTTTGATAAAATGAGCAATCATTATAGAGTAAATTTTACACCTTTCAAATTCTACCCCACACACAGATGTTCTTGCATTTTTAGGGAAAGAGGCATTTGTTTGTGTAAAGTGTGGATAGTACAATTTTATTTTGATCTAAGTTATGTGTTAATTTTGAGAGTTAAATTTCATTTATCTTTAATTGACTTTAATTTTTATTATGAACTAGCCGCAGACCCGCGCAATGCGTGAGATAATTTTGATGTCATATTATTTTTTGTTAAGTAAAAAATGAGAATAATAGTTGAGACTGATTAATAATAGTCTCAAACTCATCTCACAATAATGTGATTATATTGTAATATATATAATAAATTTTATGTAAGTAAAGAAGTCTTTATCTTGATTTTGTGTATGTGTGTGTGTGTGTATATTGGCGAGGAAACATATTGCATTTTACTTTCAATTATTATATATGACAAAATATTTTGTAATACGTTGTTGAGGACAAATTTTTCACATCACATGGCTTCATTTCATTGGCGACTTGTACCTCATCAACACTATCATGCATTTTGAAAAAATCTCTTTTAAAGCCCAAAAGAGTCCATATTCACAAAATGACGCCGAAGCTCATGGTCCAAAACTCATGGCAATATAATCTCATCGAAGCCCATAGTTTGAGCTCATGGCACAAAATCTCATTTTTGGCTCATGATCCAAGCTCATGAGTCCCATCAGGGGAATTTTGGGAGTCGTGGTTTGGAGGGCCAAGAAGTATGCTCAGTAAAATTCTAGTGGTTTAAAGTTGATAAAGGAAAGCATGTTGCTTGGCATGTCTTTCCCAATTCCCTAAACTTTGACAGGTCAGTGTGCAATAGGTAACATTTGGTAAGCCTCTCATATCACATAACACTTAAAATGATAAAACTCCTCATACTCTTTACATAAAAATTAATTTCCATCATATAATATAAGTTTTAAAATAATTATATCATATTATTATTTTCATATAAATCAATTCCAAGTACATGGCTAATATATATTAGCATCTCATATCTAGCATTAAATGCTTTCTTTACTCTTCAAGATTTAGTTAAAATACAAAAAAACTATAATTACATCTCTAAAACTTCATCAAATATCAACCAACAAGTCTATTACTTACAAAAATTATATATGGACTAAACATATAATTTTTTTCAAGAGAGAAAACTTAGCTGAAAATACCAAAAAATAGCTTCAGCGGAAGCTGCAACAGCTTCTACAGAAGCTGTAACAGCTCTAGCGAAGCTGCAGAAGCTCCAACAGGTTGACACATGTCTTAAAATGATGTCATTTGCCCATTAATGCCCAATCCCAGCAATTTGCTGTCATACCCAAAGAAACAAAAGGATTCCATAAAGATATTAGCTTACCATTTTTAACTTAACCATGAATTTAATGCCAAGTATTTTCTTCTAAGCAAATGATGTCATTTAGATGACATCATTCAACTGTGTCAGCAACAATGATGTCCCAAAATTTCTTCTTTTGGTTGAAAACAAAAGACCACTTACCTTGTCCAGGATTTTGACTTATTTGCTGATTTTCCCTTTAACTAAGTTTTGATTTAGTTACATAGCTTGACTCTATATAAAGAGGATCAAGCTACACACTAAAGGAGGCCTCTCTCCCACTCCATGGTTCTGAAATTTCACTCATTTTTGCTGCCATGTACATATTTTTCTATTTCCCAATCTCTCTTGCCAAATTCCTCTTCATAGATAACAACACAACACACATATTACAACACATCATTATTCATTACCCATCTTTCCCACACTCCATGATTCTGAAACTTCATCATTTTTGCTGCCCAAAAACATATCTCCATCTTATTCTTTATTTCTCATACAAAATCTCCTTAGAAAGCAACATAATCCATAACACAAATAATTTCATGTATTTACTATATTTAACCTTTATATTATTTATCTCACACTTCCATATATTTTACAAACTCATTTCTCACAAAATAACCATACATACCTCTCATATATTTTTAGACTCCATGTCTCACAAAGTATACATATACAAGATCCATGTCCAACAAAGTGTTTACATATAATTCCTATACATATTACAAACATCATATCTCACAATATATATGTTTCTTACCATCTCTACATATCTCAAAACATATTAAAATATTCTTCCAAGAACACATTACAAAAGCCCTTTCCCATGGAAGGCATATGAACATCAATATTAAGGCCTTTCTCTTAAAAGATACAAAGGCTTCACATTAAAATCATTCTCATTAAAGACATACATTTCTAACACTTAAAGCTACTCCTATGAAAGGCACAAACTCACTCATGTTTGATTAAGAAACTAAAAGGGCTTTACATGGAAAAATTCGTTTAAATGCATGATTAAGGAGACAAACTTAACCAACCAATGCACACGGCTGGACATGCTCTCTCTCCCTCCAGTTGCACCCATTTTTCCCTTTCAAACATGAAGTTACCATGAAAGGATTCACTTCGCCATGTTGTTGAAACGTTAAGCCCACTGGTGTTGTACGACTGGAGCTGCAAAGTCTGAAGTTTGCTGAAAAGACTAAGTCAACTGATGTTATGGCTAGAGCTGCAGAACATGAAGTGATGTTACGGCTGGAGCTGCAAAATATGAAGATAAGTCATTACATTTTATCCTCAAATTTATATTATTAAATATATTTTATTTATTATCATTTTACTGTTGAATGCAAGCCATTTTAATATCATCTCATTATTTAATGAATATGATCTCACTAATACTTCATTAATGAACGTACATATTAATAAATCGATCTACCACCATTGGGCACATATTATTTGGACATGAACTACCATTGGACATATATTATTTGGACATGAACCATTGATGGACATACATTACTTGGACATGAACCATTACCGAACATACCTTATTATGTTAAACATGAACCATGAACCGCAACTTGACATGGACTATTGGACTCATCCCATTGTTGGACATTTGACACCTAATTAATTATTTTCTAATATTGGACATCACTTGATATACATAATAATAACGTATCAACTCACCATCTAATTAAAGCTATCATGCTTAGCATATTATTTATTTATTTATTTCAACCATTATCATGATTCTAAGACTTTGGGTTTCATCTATTTTGTAGGCTTAAAAATACGCTGGAAGCCATTGGTCTATGCGGCCCAATGTCGAGTTCCGGGTTGGACTCCTCAAAACAAATCCAGGTTTAGCAAAGTCACACCTCCACCAAAGACACGTGGCTACGCGCAAAAAACCACTCTTGACATACATTATAATAGTGTAAGATATGTATCAAAACACAACACAATTAAAAAATAAAAAATGTATAATTTTTATTAGAACATGAAAATGAATCTTGTTGGTTTCATATGAAAGCTAACATTATTTTGCATTTTTGAAGAAGTTATTGAGCAATTTATCCAAACTTTGTTGGCGTAAATGCACTTTTAGTTCCTATATTTTGCACTTTTTCCATTTTGGTCCCTATATTTTATTTTTACCACTTTTAGTCCCTAAACCAATTAACGACTAACACTTTGGTCCTTTCCGTCACCCAATTAACAGCAAGTGCTGACATGGCTGACGGTAGAATAAAAAAATAATATAATCACATATTAATTAATTAATTAATTTAATTAAAAAAATTAAAAAAAGGGAAGAACATGAAGAACTCAAGAACTGGAACCCAGATCAAAGAAATTTTCTTTCTCCAAACTCAAACCCAGAAATTTTCTTTCTACCCAAACAGAAAAATCCAGCCACCACCTCCACCGATCAAACCCAGCCAACAAACATAGACACAAACCCAACCAACAAATTTAATCACAAACCCAAAAATTTTCTTTCCCTAAACCCAAACCCATAAATTTTCTTTCTAGCCAAATAGAAAAATCCAGCCACCACCTCCACCAATCAAACAACCACTACCCACCATCACAGCCGCCACTACCCACCATCCCAACCGCCACAACCAAGCCTAGGTCTCAACCCCAGCCACCCCAGTCGGTCTCAACCCACCCACCCCAGACCAACCTTAACCCACCCCACCTTGATCTCAACCCACCCACCCCAGCCGGCTCACAACCCACCCACCCCAACCTCAAACCCACACACCCCGAACTCAACCCCAGCGACCTCGACTCAAGCCACCCTAGTCGGTCTCAACCCACCCACCCCAGACCAACCTCAACCCACCCCACCCCGATCTCAACCCACCCACCCCAACCACCACCCACCACAAGCCACTGCATCGTGAGAAAAAGAGAGAGAAGAGAATGAAAAGAATCCATAGAAAGTGAGAGACACAGATGAGAGAGAGAGACAATAAAAATTAATCTAATAAAGTGAGAAGGAAGAGAAAAAAATTTGAACCAAAGAAACTTTTTAAATTTTAATTTTAATGATTTTTAGTTTTAATTCTGTTTTTTTATTTAGTTAGAATTAATAAATTAATTTTTCAAATTTATAGGCTGACGTGGCATTATATTTTGTGTGATTATAATTTTTTTTATTCCACTGTTAGCCACGTTAGCACTTGCTGTTAGTTGGGTGACGGAAAGGACCAAAGTGTTAGGTGTTAATTGGTTTAGGAACTAAAAATGGTAAAAATAAAATGTAAGGACCAAAATGGAAAAAGTGCAAAATGTAGGGACTAAAAGTGCATTTACGCTAACTTTGTTTCCATTTTATCACATAAAAACTATTAAACAAAATTATAATAGTTTCTATTTTGATAATCACTAAACTCATATACGAGAATCAACTATTACAAAAACTTTTCTCCCCAAAACATATATTGATTTCTATTATTCCTTTCCATACAATTTAAAAAATGTGAAAAGTAAGGAAGCTAAATGTGTAGTTGATCGTTTCTTCAAAAAATAAAAATGTGTAGTTGATCTTGGTCAATCAATAAATAGCATAAAAAGGGTAGGGGAAAGCAAACGTATTCATAGTATAATTGTTTATATATGTCCATAATTGTTTTAGTATAATAATACTCTTGCTTTCTAAAATATTCATGTGGCAGCTGTATCTTGTTTGATCTCTCCCAGTTCTGCAGCTTTAACCCAACTCGCAGCATATAAACCAATGATCATGAAAAAGAACCTAGCAAAATGAAGCCAAACGCAATTTTTAAATTTTAGTGATAATTAATAGAGAGATTAAAAGATTTCACAAATATTTATATATATATATATATATATATATATTTGTGTGTGTGTGTGTGTGTGTGTAGGGGAAGGGAAAAATGTATATACGACACATAAGTGTTGAGGGAGGGGAAAGGTTGGGCAAGAGGAAGAGACTCTGTATGTTTTGGTAACTGAAAATTTTATTTATAGCTGCTAAGTTGCATAGTCAATGTTATATATACATACATACATATATATAAATTTTTTTTTTAAAACTCATCAAATCCAATGTAGTAACATATAGTAAGCCTGAATAGAGGACTTTTGGGTTACCATATAGGTTTATGAAAAATTTAAGACTTTCCATATTCATTATTTTTTTTCCCAAAAATTTTTTATCAGAGAAAATAATTTCCTTCATAAATGAGAATTTTATGGATTTTTTTTTTTCAATTAGAAAGAAGAAATATATATATAAAGGCAAAAAAAAAATATTGATTGTATTTCTAAAAAAGCTTATAGTGAATATTTAAGTACATATTATTTAAGAATTATAATAGTGAAATTTGTAGTACAAAAGAAATGCCTAGTTGATTTCCTGTTGTATTTATCTATTATATTTCTTATGTTAATTCTATTATATTTTTAAATATTTAAACAGTATGATGGATTGAAGTGCAACTTATCATAGCCAAATCGAACAATAAGATATAAGATATAAGTTTAAGGTTTTTTTTTTTTCTCTTGAGAATTAGATAAGCTTAATTAATTTAATTACTAAGGTAATATGATTTAATTCATTATAGATTATACAAAATCATTCTATATATATATATATATATATATATTGTTTAGCATGATTTGAATTAAGTTGCAGGATTTCCTAAGAATGAGATCACATCAAGGCATATGCTTCAATTGAGAGAATTTTTTAATTTAAAAGTAATAGACATTAGCATTACCATGGAAACATAAAGAAATATTACATGCATGTCTACAGTCATAAAATGGATGCAATAGTTATAAATTGTAAGAATTCTTTTTTTTTTTTTTTTGAGAAGATAAATGGTACCCAAATACAAAGAAAAAGAGGAACACCTTACGGTCAATACCTATCAATCATAATATTTTATTTCCTCTTCCAAGGTGTCCTAAGAAGATATAAATTAGCATCGATTTAGATGAGATTAAAAGAAAATTAGCAAGGATTTATGCAGTATTTAATTTTAAAAATTATAAAGCTCTTTAGAAAAAAAAAAAAAAAAGATGAAAGGCAAATGATCATGTACTAAATCAATAGAACGTATTCCAATTCTTTAAACACAAACAATTTTAATGGGTAAAAAGAAATTATTTAAAAAAAAATTGTAAATATGAATACAAAGAAATAGAATATCAATTGAAAAAAAAAAGAAAAAAAAAATAAAAAAAGAAACATGGTATTTACAACCCTAGAAAAGAAAATCCAATACAAACCTTTACATCGTAATTAGTCAAATAATTAATGAAAATAAGAAATATATATAAAGGCAAAAAAAAAAAAAAATATTGATTGTATTTCTAAAAAAGCTTATAGTGAATATTTAAGTACATATTATTTAAGAATTATAATAGTGAAATTTGTAGTACAAAAGAAATGTCTAGTTGATTTCCTGTTGTATTTATCTATTATATTTCTTATGTTAATTCTATTATATTTTTAAATATTTAAACAGTATGATGGATTGAAGTGCAACATATCATAGCCAAATCGAATAATAAGATATAAGATATAAGTTTAAGGTTTTTTTTTTCTCTTGAGAATTAGATAAGCTTAATTAATTTAATTACTAAGGTAATATGATTTAATTCATTATGGATTATACAAAATCATTCTATATATATATATATATATATATATATATTGTTTAGCATGATTTGAATTAAGTTGCAGGATTTCCTAAAAATGAGATCACGTCAAGGTATATGCTTCAATTGAGAGAATTTTTTAATTTAAAAGTAATGGACATTAGCATTACCATGGAAACATAAAGAAATATTACATGCATGTCCACAGTCATAAAATGGATGCAATAGTTATAAATTGTAAGAATTCTTTTTTTTTTTTTTGAGAAGATAAATGGTACCCAAATACAAAGAAAAAGAGGAACAACTTACGGTTAATACCTATTAATCATAATATTTTGTTGTCTCTTCCAAGGTGTCCTAAGAAGATATAAATTAGAATTGATTTAGATGAGATTAAAAGAAAATTAACAAGGATTTATGCAGTATTTAATTTTAAAAATTATAAAGCTCTTCAGAAAAAAAAAAATAGATGAGAGGCAAATGATCATGTACTAAATCAAAAAAACGTATTCCAATTCTTTAAACACAAACAATTTTAATGGGTAAAATGAAATTATGTAAAAAAAAATTGTAAATATGAATACAAAGAAATAGAATATCAATTGAAAAAAGAAAAAGAAAAAGAAAAAAAGAAGCATGGTATTTACAACCCTAGAAAAGAAAATCCAATATAAACCTTTACATCGTAATTAGTCAAATAATTAATGAAAATAACCATATTAAACTAAGTTATAATCCCAAATACAAAGAAAAATAGGAACAACATATGGTCCATACCTATCAGTCATAATATTTTGTTTTCTATTCCAAGTTGTTCTAAGAAGTTAAAAATTAGCATAGATTTAGATGGGATTAAAAGAAAAGTAGCAAGAATTTATGTAGCATTTAGTTTAAAAATTACAAAGCCATTCAGAAAATAAAATAAACAAATAGGAGGCAAATGATCATGTACTAAATCAATAAAATGCATCCCAATTCTTTAGACGCTAACAATTTTAATGGGTAAAACATAATAATATAAAGAAAATCATAAACATGAATACAAAGAGATAGACTATCAATTGAAAATTGGAAAAAAAGAAAAGAAAAAGAAACATGGTATTTACAACCTTAGAAAAGAAAATCCAGTACAAATCATAAAAAATTGCCGCAAAAAAGCAAAGAAGTTCAATGGAAGAAAAAGAAAAACTGACCTCAAATGGACCTTCCAATTCTAGTTGTAATTTGGTGATTGATGGGTTGGAAAGAAAGCAATTCAAAACCTATATATAAAAAAATTAAATCAGTGGGTTTTAAATCCAAAAGGAGGCAATTGAATGTTTTGATAGGAGAAAGAAGCCGTTTTTTTGATAAGGAGATGATGAGTCAAAAAGAGAGAATGATTGATTGCTGAATTTAAGGGAATTTTGATTCAATGGGAAAGTCACTAATAGTATAAATATTAGCTATTTGTTTGATAGGAAGATGATGAGTTGAGAGAGAGAATGTGATTGATTAAAAATAATATATGAAGTGGAAACCCAAAAAAAAAAAGGAAAATAAAAACTTTGTACATGATGATGATGTGGCTCAACTAGAGCGTAGCAACAATAACTGCTACGCTTCAGTTTTTAGATATATATATATATATATATATATAGATATACATGATACACGTGACTGTTGTTTGGTTCTTTTTTATTTTGATTTCATGGATGTTTTTAATTAATTATGGGATAAATTGATAGACTATTTATATTGCCCATTGTTAGAGCTTGAAAATTTGAACCCTAACCCAAATTTATTGATTTACTTGAAGCTGAAGAATGAAGATGGATATGAGTAAAAATGTTTCGATAGGTGGATAAACATGACAACTCGTACTTGACTCTTTAAAGTGATGGGTTGGGTCAGGTTGATCGGTAGTTTAGAAGTGTTTGTCCCCTTTTATTTTTCTTTCTTTCTTATATTTTGTAAAAAAAAAAAAAAAACTCATTATTGATATTTAATCTATTTATAGAACAATCATATTTTTAAAATTTAAAATTTTAACGTATTATTGGCTATTTTCATTATATACTAAAGTTGCATTAAAATTTCTATGTGGTACATATAAAAGATACTAAATTGAGGTGCAATTATTAAATCTAAATATTTCTAAAATAAAATCTATTAGTTTTTCATAAAGTTATAAATTTTTTTATTAGTTATTTACTTTTTTAGCTAACATTTTAAATTTTATTCTTATAAACTCTATGTATTTAATTATTTTAATAGGTTACTTAATTTTATTTTTATGTTTCACATATGACAAGGGCACCTGAGAGTCTGAGATTGGCCATTAGATTATGGCATAAATTTTTTTTTAATTTCTGTAAAATTATTAAATTAGTGAGCTACTAGAGTAAATTATCAAAATGTTAAATTAAGGATTAATTATTATTTAAATTTTCTCTATTGGTTCCATTTCTTTGTTCTTTTATTGGTATTGAAAGAAAAACAAAAAGAATATTATCAAGTTTCATTTTATTTATTTATTTAATGTGAAAAAATAAGGACACTCCGAAGGCTGACCTGAACTATCAAAAGATTAGATAAGAGTAATAAAAAACATAACCCATTTTTAACAAGTACTCATTTTAACTAGTACCCAACATTCTATCCACAAAAAAAAAAAAAAAAAAAAACCCTCTGTACCCAACATGGTCAAACTCTAACATATATGATCCGAACAATTTTCCAAGTCTAACCATTGAATCCTAGGAGATTGATTCTCATACTAGCTGGAGTTGGTCCCTAAGGGCGTGTTTGGTTCGCTGTAATATCACATTACATCGTAATACTTCATTATCGTAATCTTACATTAATATAATCTCAATACAAAAATATAACATTATATTGTTTAAAAAAGTGATAAGATTAAAGTGATGTAATATAATTTATAATTTTGAATTATGGTAATGTTAGGAAAAGTAAAATAAACCAAAACCCTTAATGTCACATCATCGTAATGTGCATCACATTAAGGTTATATCATACCAAACCAAACTCCCCTAATATATTCCAACTCCATCACTTAGCCCCAAACTTAGTTAAGGGAAAGTAGCTTAGGTTTTGTTCATTGAATTCTCTCCCACACAAAAGGATTTTAACATGATCGTGTGCACACTAGATTCAACAATATGGCAAGACATACCCTCTAGTTCATCACAATGAAGCATATCCAGATGTCTATAAAATATACCAAAGGAACAAAGGAGCAAAGGGAAAGAGACACCTTCGAAAATATCAATACCAAGCCTAAATAGTGTAGGCTTGTGATTTGTGAATGGGTAAATACATCTCTAAACACGAATTTTCTAAGGAACTAATCAATGAAAGCCACTCTGCATATATGATTCCACAAATCATTGTTCAAGCAATTCCTACACAGATTTTCCTTTTCTTTTCACCTCCATTTTAAATGAGCTGAATAGCTGAGAAAATAGACATGATACATTCAAGACTAGCCATTGACACATATAAAACATGGTGGATCCATGAGCTGCTCTTTATATGTGTTGAGCAGTAAGCATTGGGAATGAAAGACATGTCCACATGAAAGAACAGCAACCTCTGGAAGAAGAGAAGACTATAATTCTTTATCATCTATTGGTGAAAACGCAAGATCGCCACATAAACGACAGTTTTGTCCAAATGGTTGAGTGGCAGGATTATGAAAACCTGAAGAAGGAAAAAAGAAGAAGAAGCACTCTTATGATAAATTATGGTGCCAAAACATAGAACCTTTATATCACAATAAAGAAGATAAAAGCATCAAATTGAGGTTTCAAAATAACTATGTTAGCTAATTTCTGCGGAATATTTTAATGAACTGATACGAATGAACGTGTTTGTTGTTGTAATATGGAAACATCTTGACCGAATTTGTATAGAACTTTGGATTCTCTAATGCCACTCACTTTATGTTTGCATGCTTTTATAAGTAGAATGACATTTTTTTGAAATCACTAGACTATATCTAGTTTTTAATTCACTTTTTAGACTACCTGATTTATAACAGAAATTTTATGACTATTACCACTCACTTCTACCTATATGTAAAAATTTCCCAACTCATGGTTCATAGTTCCATAATAATGGCCTATTCTTCTTTCGTAAATTGTTATAAGCAGCATAGCTTTTCTACACTCCCCATTTCAGCTTTACACATCAAATTCTTGCTAAACTTTGAATCTACTTGAAGAGACTGGTCTCCAACTTTCACTAAAAAATGAAATTATTTTGATCATGACTTGAGGTCAAGACTTGTGTCAGTGTCCTTATAGATGCATGAAGCTGTTCATGTGTTTATCTAGTGTTACCCATCCTTATACTGGACAACATTATTAAGGGAGGCCTATGCAAAATGGTCATGATTCCCACCTACAAAATTATTTTTAGTTCATAAGATAATATGAAATGAAGTTATAAACTCAACTAAGCACTGACCGTTATAGCAGGTTGTGAACATTTGGGAGCCTAAGCTAAGCAACATTCTAAGCCTGTTACTTATCCAAGATACATATCTCACACAAGAAGTAAAATGCATGGTACCAAAACTAAAGTGTAAGATTCTATCTAAGACACAACCAGAGCACATAACTAGGCACATCATGAATATTCTTTGGGTAAATTTTTGAACATGGAGAGAAGTAAAATGTTTCCTTTGGACATACCATTCGACATGATATGATGCTTCAGAACCTTCTGTTTTGAGGGCTGTTTGGATGGCTTTTGGGAAGGTTGGCTCTTAAATTTTTCCGAACTTGGTGGGATGAAGGAGTGCTATGGTTATGACTCTTAACAGGTGACATTAAATCGCTCTTCGGAGTTGACTGACACTGCAGAGCATGACCTGTTTTACCTACAGGAAACAGCAACAACAATAAAATGCTGCTTATTATTGAAAGGGCGATCCTTAATAGTATGTTTACTTGCAAGTGAAGATTAATTCTGTTACTAGACTAAAACAAAACAAGGCTTGATATCTAGTGCATTGAAATAAGCTAAAGATGAGTGCTCCCATTCATAAGCTTAACAAATGACAAAAGGTGTACATAAATTACTATAGGAGCATATGCGATTGTCATACCCCAGTACAAAAATAAACTCTTGCATGTGTAACGGATACTAAAGACATGACAAAACAATACTTGTAGTATATTTTTCTTTTGGGGAGGAGATGTTGGAGGTGTTCAAGATTTTGTACACTACCTTATGTGAATGTTAGTGTTGATGCCTGCTTGGCCCTAGCTGATTATGTTAAAAAATTACATAAAAAATTATTCAACAGCAATATTGTGGAGCATGAATTGGTTTACCTAAAGGAGAAATGCAATAAAAAAGTTGTTAGATGAATAGAAGCACATGTGATTTCCCTATCAGTATAGAACTCAAGCGCCTATGTGACGTAGGACAACCACCAAAAACAAGAGAATAAGAATAAAACCCTAGGAGTCAGCACCTAAGGGTTGCTTGGAGTCAGCACCTAAGGGTTGCTTGGAGTCAGCACCAAGCGTAAAAGAAAACTCAATAATTTTTATTATCTCAAAACTGTCTTACAATAATCAGAAAAAGGTGCTTAAATAGCTAAAAAATAAAGTGCATAAAGAAACCCTAAGCATTAAATGTTTGGGCTTGCTTAGTCTCAAGCCCAATAACTAATAGGCTCCATCCATAAGGCCACAGGTTGGGCCGTCTTCTTTTTGATCTTCCTCCCATACATGCGTATAATTGGAGGCCTATACCTCGTGTCCGCACCAACTCCCCCGGGGTGAGAAGAACTCGACCCTGTCAAGTGGAAATCTGAAGAGCTCTGATAGTACTCCAGCAAGTCAGGATCCAGTCGCTGTAGCTCATCTCGAGTAATCCATGTGCAATCAGAATCTGCTCGCCCTCGCCACCGAACTAGGAAACGGTGAACTCCTCCATCCCTGGTAGAAACAATTTGCTCATCTAAAATAGCATCAATAGATTCTTTATGTGCATAAGGTAGATTTAAAGGTAAAGGGGTAGGAATAGGGGTATCAATAGAATCAAGCAAAGGCTCATCAAAAGGAGTATCAGGAATAGCCATGGGGCTGTTATAAGCAACTAGATCCTCAATATTAAAGGAGGAGCTAATACCATAATCATGAGGAAGGTCAATGACATATGCATTTGGACCCATTCGTTTCAATACCTTGAATGGACCGGCACTACAAGCCTGCAATTTCTTAACGGTCCCAGAGGGAAACCGCTCAGGTCGAATCCGAATCATGACATAATCCCCTACCTGAAACTCTGCATGATGCCGATGAGTATCAGCATGAATTTTATATTGAGAATTACTTGCCTGAATTTTTTTGCGAATCTCATTATGCAAATCATGAATATGTCGTGCAAATGTCTCAGCAGATTCAGAAATCCTAACATGTGGGGACATGGGCAAAAGATCTAAGGGCTTTCTAGGCGTATATCCATGCACAACCTCAAAAGGACTAGCACCTATAGACCTATTGACAGAGCTATTATACGCAAGCTGAGCTACAGGAAGAATTGAATCCCAGTTCCGATTGGCTTCACCCACTAGGCACCGAAGGAGGCTGCCTAGACTACGGTTAACTACCTCAGTTTGACCATCAGTTTGAGGATGAAATGCCGTGGAAAATTTCAATTTGGTGCCCACTAAATGCCACAAGGTCTTCCAAAAATAACTCATGAAGCGAACATCCCTATCAGACACTATGGTTTTGGGGAGGCCATAAAGCTTGACAATCTCATCAAAGTAGAGCTTTGCAATCTTAGAAGCATCAGAGGTCTTAGAACATGGTAGGAAATGAGCCATCTTAGAGAAGCGGTCAACAACCACTAGGATAGAGTCATGCTTCCTAAAGGTGCGGGGCAAACCTAATACAAAGTCCATACTCACATCTTGCCACGGGCGATTTGGCACAGGGAGAGGCGTGTACAGGCCAGTGTTTTGCTTGTGATGCTTGGCTAGTTGACATGTACGACACTGACCAACTATCTTGGCAACGCCCCTCTTAAGACCAGGCCAATAGAATTGACGTTCCACTTCCTCAATTGTTTTATCCCTACCGAAATGACCTGCAAGGCCTCCTGCATGCACCTCCCAAACTAGGAAATCTCTCACTGAAGACCGAGGGATACATAACTTGTTGGCCTTGAACAAGTAACCATCTCGAAGGATATAATCATCTAGGACAGGCTGTGAGGCATTACTTAGGTTAGTGTAGAGTTCCCCAAAGTCTGGACATGACTCATAGTCATCCTTAAGTCGTTCAAACCCAGTAACCTTAACACTCATGATTGATAGCAAAGACACCTTTCGACTTAGGGCATCAGCAGCCTTATTCTCAACTCCCGCCCTATGTTTCACTACAAAGTAGTAGCGTTGTAGAAATTCAACCCAACTACCGTGCCTAAAGTTCAGCTTCTTTTGGGAATGGAGATAGCGCAGAGCTTCATGATCAAAGTAGATAATGAATTCTCGAGACAACAGGTAATGGCGCCAATGCCAAAGAGCTCGAATAATGGCATAAAACTCTTTGTCATATGTGGAGTACTTTTGTTTGGCATCATTCAATTTCTCACTGAAATAAGCAATTGGGTGGCGCTCTTGACTAAGTACTCCCCCTATACCTATACCTGAGGCATCACATTCCACTTCAAAAGGCTTGGTAAAATCAGGGAGACGCATGACAGGTGCCTCAGTCATCTTTTGCTTTACCTCATTGAAAGCCTTAGTAGCAGCTTTAGACCAAACAAACTCCCCTTGTTTCATGCAGTCAGTGATGGGGGACATAATGGTACTAAACCCCTTGATGAATTGGCGATAAAAGGAAGCAAGCCCATGAAAGCTTCGAATTTCATGGATATTTTTGGGCTCAGGCCAATCCAAAATCGCTTGAACCTTTTGGGGGTCGGCAGAAACTCCCTCAGAGGATACTATGAAGCCTAGGAAGACGACGTTACCGGTGAAGAAAGAGCACTTCTTGAGGTTACCATACAAACTCTCCTTCCTAAGGGTGGTACAAACTTGAGTTAGGTGGTCTAAGTGCTGCTCTCTAGACTTACTATAGATGAGAATGTCATCAAAGTACACAACCAAGAACTTCCCCATAAAGGGCTTGAGTACTTGAGTCATCACTCTCATAAAGGTACTAGGAGCGTTGGACAATCCAAAAGGCATGACCATCCATTCATATAAACCATCCTTTGTCTTGAAAGCAGTTTTCCATTCATCACCAGAACGAACCCTAATTTGATGATAGCCGCTTTTCAGGTCTATCTTGGAGAAGATTGTAGCTCCAGCCATCATATCTAACATGTCATCCAATCGAGGGATAGGAAAACGATATTTAACAGTGATCTTGTTGATGGCACGACTATCAACACACATCCTCCAAGTCCCATCTTTCTTTGGGGTTAAGAGTGCAGGGACTGCACAAAGACTCATGCTTTCACGAACAAAACCCTTCCTAAGTAGTTCTTCTACTTGCCTTTGCAACTCGGCATGCTCTGCAAGGCTCATCCTATAGTGAGGCAAGTTAGGTAAGGTCGCTCCGGTCACAAAATCTATGGCGTGTTGTATGTCACGCATGGGCGGTAAATGATCAGGGAGTTCCTCAGGGAAAACATCCTTAAATTCTTGGAGCACTAACTTCACTTCTTCAGGTTGCTCCTCACGGGTCTCTCCGTGAAGCTCCCTAGCAAATAAGACAAACACGATAGATTCTTGAACGGCTACCCTTTCAAATGCCTTTGGGCTTATGATGTTCAGAAATTTCGCCTTTGGTGCTTCCGTCTTCTTGCTCATGTCAATTGGCTTGGGTTTCAAGGGATTGAGCACAATCTTCTTACCCTCAAACATAAATGAGCAAGAATTGGATCGCCCATGAAGGGTGACATCCAAATCATAAAGCCAAGGTCTACCCAAGATGATATGCCCTACATCCATGGGAATTACGTCACACCATATTTCAGCCTTGTAGGTGAGGAATTGAAGTGGGACAACACACCTTTCTTTTATGGATATGGAGGAGGTATCCACCCAAGAAACTTTATATGGGTTAGGGTGTGGGGTCAATTTCAAACCTAGGCGGGAAACAACATTAGAGGACACTGCATTAATGCAACTCCCACTATCTATGATAACCTTGCAAGTCTTGTCGCCACACTTAGTGTAAGTTTGGAAGATGGCACTCCTTCGCCAATCATCAGTGTCCCTTTGCTCTGCTAAAGCACACCTCACAACATTCACTCTTGGGACACCAAAGTCCTTGAAGTCATCAGCCTGGGGAGAGATGGCTCTAATGCATGTGAGATACCTAGGATCATCTTCCCATTCTGCCTCAACATCCTGGGTTTCTTCAACATTTGGATCATACACCAACTCCTCAACATCTCCTACCTTTTCATCGTCCTCTTGGATGACAAGGGTCCTAGAGGGACATCTAGCTGCGATGTGTCCAATCCCGTTGCATTTGAAGCATTGGAGTCGAGAGCCTAACCTTGAAGGTTCATTGATCACGCCTTTTCCCTTGTCCTCTTTATCTATTGGAATACTATTGGGATTGACCTTAGGGGGTAAGGCAAGTCTAGATTTGCTACTAAGAGGTTGAGAGTTGGGAGGAACATTCCGGAGCTCAGAACGTCGCCAGAAGATAGATTTAGACGCTAACTCACAATTCCTAGCAAGGTTATATGCTTCTACTAAGTTAGTGACTCCTCGGGTGATAATCTCACACAGTAGGTTAGCGTTTAAACCTTTCTTGAACCTATTGAGCGTGACAACCTCTTCCTCGGCTATTCGAATTCGCCTCTTGAACTCCTTGAACTTCTCTATATATTCAGTCACGGGAGCAGTGCCTTGCTTTAGGCGATCCCATTCCTCGAGGAGGGAGCTCCTATAAGTTGGAGGAAGATAATTCCTCGAGAGTGCATCCTTCATCTCAAGCCACTCAGCAATGGGGGGCTCACGTCGTTGCCTAAGGGTTTCCTCAAGGTCCTCCCAAAAAAGGTCAGCTCTTCCAATTAACTTCATCCTGGCATACCTCACTTTCTTATTCTCTGCCCAATGGTAATAGTCAAAGAATTTCTCCATTTGACGTAACCAATCAGTGAAAATCCATGGGTCAAGGCAGCCATCAAAGGTGGGTGCTTCTATCTTGTCCTTGAACATCCTATCATCATAATCCCTAGGGCCATTGTGAATATAGTGGTCATGTTCAAAGTTTGGAGCCCTATTAAAGTAACCATGATTATTTTGCCGAAGCATGTTATCTCCTTCATGGTTAGTGGTCTCTCTCTGAGATGTTTCAATTTGCTCTACCCTATCCAGTAAATTACGGACACTCTTTGCTAAGTCTTCTACGGTTTGCTCTAAGGAAGGCCTAGGCTCAGAAGTGGATTGATGCTCAAGGTTTGACATGATGCGACCACTACGTAGATACATGCAACACTATTTATGAATGCAGTTGAGATTCCCAAAAATTTCCAAATAATCAATTCCAAATATAAAAATTAAAGTCAAGCAAGAGAGCATGTAGAGACTAGATCAATGATTCAAAGGAATAAATTGCAGTCAAGTAATAACAGTGTTCGCAATATTGAGAGATAGCCCAAATAAAAGTCAAATTCCAATAAGCTCCACAATTAATAATGAGAATCAAGTATTTCGAAGAAATTGGTTTTTTTTTTTTTTTTTTTGAATTTTAGAATAGGTACTGAAAGAAGGCACAAATAGTAAAATAGTTAGCTTGAGCACAACATGGGTAGGCTAATGGGGTATGGTGGGATGTGCACATAAAAAATATAAAGATAATATTTTTTCAATGAAACAAAATTGAACCCACCAAAAGAGTGTAAGAGTTGTACCCTAGCCAGTTACTGCACCAGATAGTGACAAGCTTTGCTCCTCAAGTAAATGGATCTGATTTGAGCTGATGGACCTGGGAGAACAGTTATGGCCCAATGTATACGGGCTGTCACAGTACAACAATTTTTTTTTTTTTTTTTTTTGTGGAAATGAAAATAACAACAACAATAGTCAAACATGATGGACTCAACAGAATAGAACTCAGCACTGTCAACTAAACTAAACTCAAAAAGAAAAGAACAAAGGAGGTGGCCGCTGCGCTGGATGTCGCCCCGCTAAGGATCGACGGCCGGTGGCGGCGCTAGGGTGGAGAAGACTGAGGCGGAGAGGCCGCTGCTGGTCTCGGGGCTTGCATCGGCAGTGGCTAACGTCCTCAGTGGCGGTGGACTGGGGTGTAGAAGATGAAGCAAGTGGCTGGTGGTTGATGGGTCTGCGGACTCGGCGGCTGAGGGTGGAGGTGTGGGTCTCGGCGGCTGGTGACTACTGGCCTGCGTGGATTGCTTCTTTCAATCTCGGTGGTGGTGGGTCGGGGTTACCGATTGGTCTCGGCATGATTTTTTTTTTTTTTTTTTTTTTTTTTTTTTTTTTTTTTTTGGTTGGTGGCTTGTGGGTTTGTGATCAGAGGCGAGCACGGATGGGGGTCACTGGCTTGGAAGGGGCTGTTGGCTTTTCTGTTGGTTTGGAGGTGAAGAACTCATGTGGGGCTTGGGGAATATGGATTGCAGGGGCTGGTTTGCAGATTTCGTGGGGGAAGAGATTGGGTTGCTGAGGTTTGCAAATCTCGTGGGGTAAGTATTTGAAAAAGACTGACATATTTGGTTGATTTGTGCTTTTGCTGTATTTGCTTTCAACTGGTTGCCTACGGTTGTATTGAATGGATCGGAAGTTTGCTCTGATACCAAAACTGACGTAGGACAACCACCAAAAACAAGAGAATAAGAATAAAACCCTAGGAGTCAGCACCTAAGGGTTGCTTGGAGTCAGCACCAAGCGTAAAAGAAAACTCAATAATTTTTATTATCTCAAAACTGTCTTACAATAATCAGAAAAAGGTGCTTAAATAGCTAAAAAATAAAGTGCATAAAGAAACCCTAAGCATTAAATGTTTGGGCTTGCTTAGTCTCAAGCCCAATAACTAATAGGCTCCATCCATAAGGCCACAGGTTGGGCCGTCTTCTTTTTGATCTTCCTCCCATACATGCGTATAATTGGACGCCTATACCTCGTGTCCGCACCACTATGCATGTAAGGAATGTTAAAAGACATGACAGATTTTTTATTTTTATTTTTTTTGATGAGTAAACAGAGTAATTTTTATTTTTCCACTTTGGAGGGAGGGTGGGGTGGGCAAGGTCTTCTAGTTTTGCAAAACTAGAAGACCTTCGTTATGTTATCAAAGTCAAACATAACTGATACATAAAAAGGTTTGATTAAAGTTACAATAAAATGGACTGAAGATTAAGGGTCAGTTTGTACATTACCTTCGTGAGCATTCAACTTGGCGCCTCCTTTGGCCCTGATTATTAGAGAATTTAAATATGATTCTATTTGAGAGATCTTGGCTGCATTGTCATTAACATGTGTATTGGGGACTGAACTTATTTTAGACAGATTTCCTTGATTCTCTGATCCAACTAGGGAGGCCCAGACAGTATTACTATCTCCATACCGTAATCTAGAAGAATTTTGTTTCTTGAGAACTGAGCTCATGTTAGACACATTTCCCTGTTTACTTTATTCAGCTTGGGAGGTCCTGACAGTATAGTTTTGTCCATTGGCGATACTTGAAACAGTAGCATATTCTGATCTGATCCCATATAAATTAACCTGCTTCATATTTGGCAAAGTAGCTTCTTGGTGACTATAGGGTCTTGAAGCAGCTTCAGGGCCTTGAAGGCAATTGCAATGATCTGCCTTTACCCAACTTGCATCTCCAAAACCTCCTAAACTGGAATCCCCACTGTGAACTGCACCATTAGTCCTTCTACAATCATTTTTAGATGAAGTCTGGCCACCCATGTTAAGGCCATAACCATAAACATTACGTTGGTATCTATCTTCATTGTTACCTCCACAGCCAAGGGGAGGACAACTGAGATCAATTTTCTTCGGATGGTAAAGGCTACCATTTCAAAATGAATTGTGGGCATTGTAGGCACTTGGTGCCCCGGAATTTCTTTTCTTGATGACTGAGCTCATTTTAGACACATTTCCCTGATCACTCAATTCAGCTTGGGAGGTCCTGACAGTAGAATTTTGTCCCTTGGCGATACTTGTAACAGTAGCATTTTCTGATCTGATCCCTTATAAATTAACCTGCTTCATATTTGGCAAAGTAGCCTCTTGGTGACTATGGGTTCTTGAAGCCGCTTCAGGGCCTTGATGATAATTATAATGATCTACATTTGCATATCTTGCATCTCCTAGACCTCCTAAACTATGTCCCAATTGTGAAATGCACCATTAGTCCTTGTAGAATCAATGTAAGACGAAGTCTGGCCAGCCATGCTAAGTCCATAATTGTAAACATTATGTTGATATCTATCTTCATTGTTACCTCCACAGCCAAGGGGAAGAGAACTTACATCAATCTTCTTCGGATGGTAAAGACTACCATTTTGAACTTCATTGTGGACATTGTACGTGCTTGGTGCCCTAGAATCTTGAAGATAGTATGTGGCTGGAAAATGACTTCCAAAGCTCATATTTTTATCAAACTGTGGCTGCTGAATATAATTTGATTGAGCTTGCAGAAGATTAGCTGCATTCACTATTGTACCAGAAGGAGACTGATATGTATTGGCCATGTACCCTCTTGGATGTGGACTAGCAATTGCTGGTATGTATAAGGTAGGTCTTTGGACATTGTCAACTCCCATGGAATACATTGGCTTATAGTAGTCTTGTCCTTCACTTTGTAAAATGCGAATCTCTTTAGCTTGGTAATCTTCTTGTGCAATTCCTACTTGGTAAAGATCACTCCACTCCATTTAAAAAAATGAATTCTGGATTAACATTAATACATAAGTGATCAGATACTCCTTTTCAAGCCGCAATATATTACCAAAATTTTAAACATTTTTTTTTTAAGTGGAACTTCATTAAAAAAAAAAAAGAGAAGAAGAGGAAGAAGAAGATTTGTAACAGCATTAAATCCAGTGAGGCAAGGCTACCAATGATTTTTCTGCACTCTAACCAAAATTTTTCTCGTAATGCTTAAATTTTTCTTGTAAAAAAAATCATTGCAACCCACAATAGTTTCATATTATTGCTAATAACAACAACCAAGCCTTAGCTCCAAAAATTTGGGGTTGACTATGGATCCTCAATAGACTACTTAGGATCGGCTATATTTATTTATTTTTCTTGTCATCCTATTTTAGTTGAAGTCATATCATCTATTACTTCCTTAATTGAAGTATCTTTTTTTATTAACTTTTACTAATGTTATTTTTTTTGTCTTCCTCGACCCTTTTTTTTTCCTTTTTCTTTCTCCAACTTGATTCAACTCACTTTTTCTCATTGGTACATTAATCGCTCTCCTTTGACTGTGACCAAACTATTTCAAGCGACTCTCCTTCATCTTTTCATCAATAGGCCACCCCTTTCTTTAAGCAAATTCCTGCATTATCAAATCCTATCTTTCTTAGTATATCTACTTATCCAACTTAACATTCTTATTTTAACTACACTTATTTTATGAATAAGCCACTTCTTAACAATTCAATATTCAGTACCATAGAATTATGAATATGCTACTTTCACATCATTGAGCAGCCAAAAAAAAAAAACGTAAAAAACAGGTTTCCCATGAAAATATTGCTGGAAGTAGGAAAAGATCTATTGCATCACTCCTAGAATTTGTTTTTCTCTTGTGGGAAATTTTCCATTAATAACAAAATCACAGAGAGCCGGAGACAGCTGTTGTAATTTTCTATTTACAGCTTTTGTAATTATGGTGAAAGAAATCAACCCAAATCCCACAAACCAATAGACATACTAACAACAAATAAAGGACAAAAATTTGAACAGGATGCAACAAAGATAAAATCACCCACAATATACTTGGTATAATTCTATGAATAATAACTAGTCAAGTAATATGCTTTTATTCCTCTTACACAATTATTATGACCCTCTAAAGCCTTATAAAAATCTCATAAGTATTTTTTTTTGAGAGGAAAAAAAATCTCATCAATGAAGAACGAACATATATATAAGTATATTAGAAGAAATATAGAATACCTGTTACAGAAAAAATTTCAACCCAAGCTGGGTTTTTGACACACAAACAGATAATTTTGTTACTGGGAGCTCTAATATTATAGTACTAAGTTTAGCGGCAGTCAGCAATAGAGTGTGATAGGTTAGGTGCCGAGGCCTTTGGCCTTTAAAGGTTTTGGTGTGGGGTGCATACCATAACATTACCAAAAGTCGGTTTAGACAAAGCAAAAGCATTCAGACCGACCTATTTTTCTCTTACCTTTTTTTTTTAATTTTTAAATTTTTTTTAAAATTTTTTAGTCTTGTAGCTCAAGTAGAAATTCCTGGCTTTCTCAACATATACAATAACACATTTTACTTCTCATCATTGGATGGTATAGGAAGACAGAAGAATGAAGTTCATTTATTAAATCTTGGTCTAGAGTTTAGATGAGGAAGTGCAAAGTTGTTTGGAGAATGGGGGGATTACCAAAGGAGAAACAGTTGTCTGAAATATTTCATTTATTAATGCTCTTTGAATGGATCACCTTCTAAACCAAATGTTGTCATAGTTTTTTAAGTTGAAAAATGTTAGATGAGTGTCTTATCATGGAACAAATATGAAAAAGAAAATTGTAATAGCATTGTCTTCATTTTTATTTTTTGGATAATTTGATAATAGAGGAAGGAATATTGACGGTTTGGCGAAAAGAGATAACTGAATTCCATTCCTTTGCCAAAATATGACAGGTTCTTTTGAAAAATATTACCAAAAGTATTTTTATTCCAACTAATAAGTCAGTCTTGTAAATGTGAAATCTTTTTATATATAAAAGTTTTTTTTTTTTTTTGGAAAAAAAATACCTAAAAAGAGAAATCAAGTTAGGACCAGAACAGTTTTTAGACAATGTATTCAAAGAGGCCCTAAAGAACAGTTTTTACACACTGCATTCAAAGAGGCCCTAAAGCTTCAAAGGCTATATATATGCGAAGTTATATTACAAGTGGTGTAAGATGTGCTTAAATGAACATAATGCATCATAGGTGCTGCACATCTTTCTCGCATGAGACGGATTTAATTTACAACTCCTAAATAATTGAATGATCATGTTTTGACACATAAATACCAAATAAAGATCAAGAGCTGGATAATATTCACAACTTTTTTCTTTCTTTTTTTTTCTTTTTTTTTAAGATACGAGTAGCTATATACACAAAAAGGGATATTAACTTAATTGGATGATCAGCTATACAAAGGAGAAATCAAGTTCCAAGTCCCACCAGGTTGGTTTAACTTTTGAATGCTATACTAAGTATGTACACTTGGATTCTTCCATCACATCTATCTGACTGAAGCAGGGATCAGGAAGTAGGTGGTGAATGAATGGTAGTATCAGGTAACATGGCTACCGTCACCAAGAAGTATTCACAGCCAATGGGGAGACCATATGGGTTCAAGGTTGATCCTGAATTCAAGGTCAACCGATCGGTCCCCGTGTCAGAGGTCAGGTTTTCTGCTTGATCCATCCTACCATGCTCAGGCCGAGTTGGAGTAGGGAGCAACGACTTCACAATTTGGCGTTCAATATGCACAATCTGCCCAACAATGTAGTTAGGTCTGCATGGGATATGGTCAGCAAACAAGGCCACAGATTCAGCAGACAAGTAATAGTTCAAACAGTTCCGAGTGATCGCCTCATAATGCCCGGCAGAGTTAAGAACAAATGCAGCGATCTCATGAACTTCCAAGCGGCCAAAAGATATCTTTTCCTTGTTCGCCTGTAACACAATCACAATCAAAATATAACTACCAATTTTAGTTGGTGGCTCAATCAGAACCGCATCCCATTGTTTTCATTCATTTCAATTTTTTCTTTTCAAGTAACAATGAAGAAACCATAAAAACACCACGAACAAATCAATTAAAAAATTACCTGCTTCTCAAGTTGATGCTTAGTGTATAAAGTTTTAACCAGCTCCTTCTTCTCATCCAATTCCTTTCTAAGTTGTTCAACTGCAGCTTCAACCTTTAGGTGCTCTTCACGGCGCCTGGATAAGTAACTAACTCTCTCTGCAAGGACCCGGATGCATCTTCGAAAATCGGCAGTATCATCATCTTCATTGTCATTCATGGAACTGAAACAATTCAAACCAAACCAACAAAAATCAAAATTATAAGGATGTCAGTGCAAACACCCCCCACCTCTCTCCTTGCCCTTTTTTTTTTGGGAGGAGAGAGGGGAGGGGACATATTTGACAACAAAACATAAACTCATCAGAAAATTAAAATCTACAAAATTGATGTACCGATTGTTTTAGAAGAGGCACTTATCACCCCCTCTTTACTTGCAAATTAATTAACTGATTTTAGCGTCAGCATGATAATTGAAGTATTCACACATAATAAAGTTTAGTGAGGCATCCACAACAATTTGGACAATATGAGAATCCCTCCTTTGAAGGAGGAATAGAGAAAAATGGGGAGGGGGATCAATGGAAGCTTTTTCACAAACACTAATATTAGTCTTCTGGCAAGAGTCTTACTTAGCCAAAGATTGTGCTAAGGTCTGCAAGGAATCTGCAAAAGCGGCCACTCCACCTGGTGGATTAATACAGCTTCGAAGTCTTTCAAAAAGGCCACGCATTTTCAAAGCAGATGCACGCAGTGCACTATACTCTGAGGCCCTCCGATCAGCTGCACAAAGATGGGTCTGGGCTTCCTCTCTTGCCTCATGCAAGCAGTTTTCCAAGTGAGCACAATTCATCTGTCATGCAGGGGAAAAAATGTAATAAGAAAAAACAGAGTCAGTGGGATAAAAAATTAAAATTATTAAAAGCATGTTTCTCTAATAGACAAGAAAATTACAGTTGCTTGAAGATGATTTACAGGAGACACCAATAACGCAACCAGACAAAGGCGTTTGGTTCCCAACCAAAAATTTCATATATACATTAATATATAAAAAAGTACTACAGATTTTCCCTTGCATCTAAAGACTGTAGTAAATTAAGTTCTCCAAATGAGCTGTTCCATCAATAGACAACTTTGATTTATAATTCAGTAGTTCCAGATACATTAGTCAAATGCTGTTTCTCTTTCTTTTCTGTTCTTTTTTTCCATTTACTTATTTTACCATATGTGAAGCAGCAAATGGCATTAATTAGAAACTCTAAGTAAGTAGGTTATCTAGTTTCATTGTCCTCCCTTTTCCCTAGGATTCCAAATCTTTTTAGTTCAATTCAAATCAGTTGCCTAAGGATCATTTTTGAAATTCTGAGAGCTAGAAAGCAAAAACAATAAACAACTCTTCTATTTTTCCAGCTAATGTTTTCCAAAAATGCTTCCTTTAAAACAACAAAAAACTTCAAAATTTTTTTTATTTTACTAAAAAAGTAAAAAATTCTTCCATTCCTTCAATAGATAACCCCTGATAAGGTTTTCATTTAGAACTAGCAACATAGCCATCACCAACCTTTCTTTCAGTGATCTTACAACAAACAGGGGTTTTTTGAATAATTCAAATAATCCTATAGAAGATCTGTAGAGGCATTCACTCGGACCAACTAATGATATTCCTATTCAGGCAAACCAATATTGTCATCCCACAGGGCCACAATATCAGGAAAGGCAACCTGAAACCTTGTAAGTTTCACTTTTAAATCATTTTCATTCATGCATAACTAAACATCATGCCAAACTTCACCAAAAATGTAATAATTTTCCATAACAAAGAAAAATGTCAAAGTTACGAGGAAAGAATATAGATGATAACCTCTTCATAGAGCCAACCAATATGAACAAAGAATTATTTTAGTGCAAAAAATTTCATTCGCCTGTAATAAAGATTAGTTACAATCTTTAGTTTATCCAAAGGACTTGACTAAAGTCACTGTAAGACAATAGGAACCTATAATTACCAATTCAGAGGGCAAGGACTAAAAAAGAGGGTAAAGTTTCAGCCACAGGAATCCAACTCAGGGAGCTGAAACTTTTGTTATTGTTTCAATTGTACATTGTTCCCACTTCAGAAAAAAGCCATAGAACAACTAAATCCAAGCTGAACAGACCGTCAATCATAAACTTTCCTACCTCACCCCTTTCACAATTTCCTAATATTAAACATGTTGAAGATCTCTACAATTGACAATGTAGCTCCTTAACCCTCTTAGCATATCCAAATTTAATTGGAATCTAACATCACTCTTTATGAGACAAGGTGTGTTAAAGAACAATTAATACTTAACAGGCTATGCTACATTTTCACTTCCCCATTGCAACTAAACCTAACGACCCTAACCTAGTCATAGAAAGTTCACAAGTATGCATCATGTTATGGCCCAGAATTTCAGTGTCAACACCAAATGCTTGCAGTATCATTAGAATCTAACCATACACAAAACTCAATTTCCAGAGTAATCATGATAATCTAGTGTCATTAAGTGCTAACATATTCAAAAAAACGGACATTTAACTATCCTTTTGGAGGCAGACTCACACATACTTTAGTTTGAGTGTGTATATATGCATGCCTAATGGACACTCTATACTAAAAATGAGTATATGTAATTCAGTCTGTTATATATCAAAGATAACAGCATTCAGTAGAAATTCAGAAAGACAAGAATGTAAAAAATTAGTGGGGCAGAAATGAGGAAATCATCTAAGAACTAGTTGTAATTTGTGTGTGTGTGTGTGACTGAGAGAGAGAGAGAGAGAGAGAGAGAGAGAGAGATTAAATTTGACAAAGAAATAATGAACATTTCTTCATAGAAATTTGAATCAATTAATACTTACAAAATCTCCTAAAATGGAAACACTGAGAAACCACAAAAAAATGTTAAATTTCAGCTAGCTAGTACCTGAGATTCATCAAGGAGCTTCCGACTCGTTTCTAACTCCCTCCTAAGCAAGGAAAACTCCTCCAAGGTAGCTTTAAGCTTGGTTTCAGTTTCAGTCAATTGGTTTGACTTGTCTGCAAGTGCACTTTGTAATTCCAACAAAAGATCACTACTGACTTTGGAATTTAACCCCAGCTCAGCCTGTGCATCAGAAGGTAAAGCATTCAGAGGCCCAGCCATGCTCTCAGCAGTGGAACTGTTTGTAAGGGACATGCCCAACTGTCCTATCATCTTATCTTTCCCATCTTTATCACTGACAAGAAGTTCTTCACGATTTGGCTCCACCATTGAGGAATCAAGCTGAGAATTTTGCATTCCAAAGGAATCCATCATATTCTCATCCACTCCTTCTCGAGCTTTGCCATGTTGCCCAGTTAATAGCCCCAATTTTGCATTCAAAGAATTTGAGTTACAAGAAACCTCATCCATGGGCTCAGTAGTAGATATGCAAGGTATGTGGGCTTCACTACCTAAGACTTCTTGCTTGCAATCATCAACCTTCTCAGCCAAAAGTGCAAAGTCAGTTGTATCTTTGTTATTTGAAAGCTTCTGCCCTTGCAAATATTGATCAGACAATCTCTGCTCCAATTCTTGAATGCGCTTCTCATAAGACACACACTGTGTCTGCTTAGTCCTAAGCATAGATTGCAGACGTTTCACATATTCGTCTTTCAGATGCAAGGCTTCAGATGTCTTCTCTTGAGCATTTTTCAATAAGTGATCCAGTTTATCATCATCCAGAGATTCGTATTCAAATTCAGGCCAGTGCAAACAATTAAAGGCAATTGCAGAAGCAAGGTCAGCCTTCAGTTTTGCATTCTCAACTTCCATTTTGCTAGTCCCAGCAACCTCAACCAACTCACAGCCTTCAAGAAGCTCCTCAGAGTCATATTTCTCAAGGGTGTCCACAGAAATCTCCTCAGGCTCAGCTGAATGGGAACTGTCATCAGATAAAGAAAATGAACCTTTTAAGCTTCTATGCTTCTCACCCTTCAAAGGCAGTCTGGCCAAATGCTCAGGAGCATATCGATCTAGGTCTGAAATGTCAATATCAAGCAAACCAGTATCAAAAGGAGCTATATTGACATCACATTGATTGGGGGTATCAAATAATCCAAGGGATCCTAAAACATCCCTGGGTATGTAAGAACTATAAAACTTCAGAAACTCCTCCCGTCTCTGAACCTCAACCTCCCTCTTTGTAGCAAGCTTTTCAGCCAATTGTCCAGCCATGCCCATGTAAAGCTTCATAGAAGCCTTTCTTCTCACAACTTCTGCAAGGCAGGCTCTAAATGCAGGGCCAAGCCCACGGAGTAACTTCAATTCCATAAACTGATCATCCTGACTCATCATTGCCTCTCTAAAAACAGGAAACTGTAACTTAGCATCTTTGACGACAACAGTGACAATTGTTATCTGTTGCATGTAATTATGTAGAAAGAGATTCATTTCATTCTTCTTATCCCTGCAGAAGTCCAATAGCTTAGAAATTTCAAGATCACAAGCCTGCATCTTAGGCAGGTGATTCCTGTCATGGACATCATACATAGGACCCAAGGCTGAAACTGCATCATGAGGACGGAGGGATGAAGATAATTGGCTGGACAGACACTCATCCACTAGTTTCTTCACTGTATTGACATCTTTGCTGCATGAATAGACACATGTAGGTATTCATAGGCTTTTAGAAATAACGTGATTAAAGCAGAAACAGGTATCATGATCATACAAACCACGGAATACAAACAGTAAATACAATATTTAATACAAAAGACACAAGTGACATCCAGAGTCTTTTTTACTTATATTGGTAAGTTACACACACATTAGTGATTAGGCTGTCTACCAACCACTATTTCCAAACCACACAGAAGTGGGATCCTTGTGTATTGGATATAACATTTTTAAAGTTAGACACACACCCAATGGGTCTTGAACCCATGAACTACCCTCCATCCCATTATTAAGGGAGGAAAAAGCTCCTTTTGTGCTAGAACCCATTGGCCAAGAAACATCCAAAGTCTTGTGTACTTTAACCTTGCTTAAACCAAGATTTTCACTCCATGGCCGCTTTCAATTTTGGGGTTTAGGCATTTAGCATTATAGGCAGTAGAGCCAAGCAAATGGGGTCCAAAATCCCATAAAGGTAGTTCCCTTATCTGTATCGCAATCCCTTGCTATGCTATGAGGAGAACCTAGGTTCAAATCTCTCTACCCCACTTATTGTAAGCACCCAAATTTTATTTATAAAAAAAAAAAAAAAAAAAAAAAAACTGCCATGCTATCCAGTTTCCTTGTGTGTATATACATATAATCTAGGTCATGGCTTCAAAACGTTTAACATCATGAGATGGACCAAAGATCTCTAAACAATAAAAAACACAGGTGAATGCATGCACACATACACCATACAGACCAGGTGCATTACTAGCCCAGATGGTATATCATATTGTAAACTGAACCACTCCAAGTATATCTGATGAACAATGCATCATGTGTGTCTGTTGGAGAATGTGTACATATGGAAAAAAAGCTAACTAGCACACATTTGGCAAGTTTGCACTTCTAAATTAAATTGAACATAAACATCTTCAACCATATGTCCAGAAAATGCTCTCCATTTGAGATATGCTGAGTAAAAATTTAACCTAAGACTAGCATAATAAAGGAACAGCGTAGCACAAATCAATGAGGCATACATGCACAGAGCAAGTAATGAGGCTGCATCTTTCTTGGAGAATACAAAATACCAAAAAGCAAAAGACTACATGCTTAGAAAGCATGAAACTTTAATTAATTAGGGGATTGAAATCTTCAACCACACATAAATATATCTCCATGAGGGAAGTGCCAACCAACTATAAGATTACCCTAAGACTAGCATTGTATTCAAACAATTTTTGGAAATTATGTAACTCAGCCACAACAAAGTTTTGAAAAGATCAAATCGAGGAAAAACTTAAATGACCTGAAGTGAGTAGCATAGATAGGCATTTCGAGACCAAACAAATAATAAAAAAGATAAATATATCGGTAATGCTGGAACTACTGCCAAAATAAAAGAGAACCCACCTCAAAGACTGCAGTATGCTCTTTTGTTCATTGATAAATTGCTGGTGCTCCTTAATCATCCTCTCCAAATCTCTAGCAGGAAAAGATATCCTGCTAGCAAACAATTCCTCAACCTTGTATTTCGCTTCATTAATCTTTTGCTTAAATTGTGAAACCTTGTTCTCAAACTGCCTGTGGGAACTGATACAATTCTCAGCTGACTTCCGCAAAGTCTCTTCCTTGACAAAATCCAGTAAGCACTTGCGTGTGGAAGTCTGTAAAGGAAGGGGAAGCTTGATGGATCTCAATTTCTCAATATCCTTCCCAAAATTTCCCAGGAGATCAGAATGAAACCGGTGCTGTTGCGAATAACGCTTCATGAATTCTGTGTAATTTTGGTTAGTCATCTTATAGAATTGATCCAAATTACCACTTGCAACCTCCAATGCCCTCTCTTGAACCTTCTGCTCCTTCAAAAGTCTCACACAAGTATCATATTTCTTTTGGCTACATTTATAAATTGCATCTCCCTGGATGAAATGGTACCTGAATTGCCTCTCATATGAAGGCAAAGCCTTCAAAGCAGGGTCAGGAGCATTATCCAAAGGATGAGGATTATGCAAAGAGGCCGGCAATGGAATCTCTGCGCTATCAAAGTTCTCAACTTGCTCTGGCTGAGGACGAGGCGAACTCATATGCAGTCTTGCCTTATTAAATACAAAAATTTCCCTGTCATCCGAAGGAAGATTATATGCTGATAACAACTTCTGCGGGTCAAGTCTAACCTCCAAACACAGAACAACCTGCTCATGTAAACCAATGTTCTCCACGGATTCAACATATTTCATAACCACCTCAACCGGTGTGTTTCCACTGCAGTGGGGCTCATATGTGTGGCCATTCTCAGCAATTCGAACCACAAGCTTGCCTCCACCTTCTGAGGTAGTAGAACTCATCTTATCCTCTAAGAACAAACTATCCTCCACCACAAATTCCCAATAAACACAATTAAAACCCCAATAACACCTTGTTCACACAATCCAATTCTCAACCCCAACGCCTAACCGAGCTTAAGCCTCGATAAAAACCCGATTTCTCACAATCCCACCACCAAATTCTGCAGAAGCAGCCCGATTCTATACAAACCCACCAAGGATTTTACCCCCAAAAGGCACTAATTGCCATTGACCCATCAGTGAAACCAGCAAAACCAACCTATCCAACACAGATTCCCCCCTCCCCACAAAAACCAAAACTTCGATCACCAATCCTGGCCAAAACCCCCCTCAAACCAACACCGACCCACAACAAAAATCTTCGAAAATATACACAAATTCCCAACGAACCCACCAACGATTACACACAAAACTCCAAAACAATCACCGACGCACCATTCAATTCCGCAAAATTAACCCAAATCAAACCAGACCCACCAAGTTTTTCACCGTGAAATCCCCAATTTCACTTCCGGCAAAGCCCCAATTCGTTCCACCCTCCAACAATGACCACCACACGAAAACAACCAATCGAATCAAAAAACGAATTTTGAAGAAAGGGTTAAGGAGAAACTTGCAGAGAGGCACGAAGATAATCAAAGAAAAGGGATTACGTGAAGCTAAAGAATCTTCTAAATTTTTTTTCTTTTGTTTTTTTGTTTTTTTTTTCTCTTAGCACAAGGTTTGCACGAAACCCTTCTTCTTCTTTTTTTGTGCTTGCTATTTTATTGTAATCTACGTTATCTTATTCTTCTTCTTCTTCTTCTTCTTCTTCACCGATTTTTTTTGCTATTTTTTCTTTTTCAATAAACAAACACAGAGAACCTTCTGCAGGAAGAAACCACCGCGAAGCAGAAGAGCTCTCTCTCTAGAGTGTGTTTTCTGTTCTGTGTCTCACTCTGTCTCTTCTCTCTCTTCACAATAACTTTGGAAGGAATAGAGAAAGGAAGCAGCTTTATATCGTTTAGATATGATTGAACTTTTTCTATTTCGCTATTTTATTCTTCTACGGTTTTTTCAGATACGTATTTAGTAGAGTATTTAACTATTCAACTCAGAAATCAAAAAAAAAAAAAAAAAAAAACTATTCAACTCAGATAAATAAATAAATAAATAAACACTAGTATTCAACTACTTGGGGGAAAAGTTTCAAAAAAAAAAAAAAAAAAAAACTACTTGGGGGAAAAAACCAAGAGTAATCTTAGGTTAATAACTTTTCACACAATTTTGACACGTTTTGTTTAAGCTATTTGCTGTGAGTGGTTAAATTGTGAATCTATTATTTTTAGGAAAGTTATTGTGTACTTTCATAGTATTATAAATGCGTATTTTCTCCTCTCACTTAAATGATTGGTCTCACTAATTAAATTCATGGTGAGATCCATCATTTATATGAGAGGGGGGACTATACATTAATAATACTCTGAGAGTACTTAATAATTTTTCTTATTTTTACTTTATTATTTACAACTTACCGCGTGCATAAATTGTAGTAAAAAATGTGTCAAAAGTGGTAATTCTAGCTTTTTATAAAAAAAAAAAAAAAAACAATTGTTAGACTAATAAATATCCCAAACTATCATTTTTTTTTAGGAGTCATTCAAACTTTGAATGTCTTCAATGGAAACATCGAGATATACCAACCGGACATGCCACAAGTCACCTTAGTATGCTTGGTGAAAATACTCACTAATTTTATGCGTCTCAAATAAGTGATAATATCCTCACTAAGATACCTAGGTAGTGGGTTTATTGGTTGGGGCAAGGTAAATTTGGAGGTCTTCATCTGCTACACTATTGTTCCAAGGAGTTTTAGAGTGTCTCATGGATAATGAGTAAAATAGGCTGGCCAAAGGCAGCGACACCACTTCTTTATATATAAATATATATATATATATATATGTTTATAATTTTATTTAATATGTATTCAAATTGTTTTTATGTATAACTTAATTTTTGTTTAGATAGCTTATTTATAAATTATTTTTTATACATATTCTCTTACCATCTTAAAAATATTTTTTTTTCTCCCTCTCGGACTTACCTTGCTCTCGTCTCACATAGGTTTTCACTGGCCAAAAGCTAGGATAGAATGGGAACGAGACACTTGTAATCCAATCCTACATGGCTTGCATCTGTGTTTTTCCTTTGTAAGTTTTTATACTAAAAACGATAGAATGGGTTAAAGTTACACTCGGTATAATTTTAAGCAACGTTATATTGGTCAATATTTATTTATTAGAGGAAAATTTTGACAAATCCACTGTTGAAATACATTATCTTTGTATATTTTTTATACTTGCAAAATTTCAAGACAATCAAATGTCAATAGCTATGTCATCAATAAAATGTTTAAAAGTTCAAGTTTTTATAGTTTATAATTATGCATCAAAGATGGGTGTATGATTAAATAGTAAATAAAGTTCCATTGACACAAAATTTGACATGCGTGTTAAGAACAGGTAATCCAACGGTGAGATTTTCAATTTATTAATATAATAAAAATTTATTAAGTGGTGTAATATTGTTTAAAGTTACACCAGGTATAACTTGAGTCAAACTTGAAAACAATATATATTATTGAAACTATGTTAATAATCAATGAAATAGAGTACACTTGTATTAAACTATCATAATTAATACATACATACATGATACATGCATACAAATAAATATCGAGTCATTTGGCATTATGATGGTTTTAGTGGGTAAGTTTTACTATATTAAAATACAAAATTATAGTAGATTATCAAAATAATTATTAAAAGATATTAAATGTTATTTTAGATTTCTTAAATATTTTTTGCAACATGATTTCAGTTTGAGTAGAATTTCAAATTTCTTAATTTTAAAAAAATATCTTTTTAAAATTCGATAGTTGGGGGAGGAAGTATTTGAATTCTATATGTCTTCATTGAAAACAGTTGAAGGTGCTATCCAGTCAGGCTACAAGGCTCTTGGCAAATTTCTTGAAACTTAGGTAATGGAGTTTTGTTTGAAGTAAACTATATCCTAGCAATTGATAAACTAAATTATTTAAATAATTTATGAGAGCATATCCACTTGTCAAATAGAAAAGGTAGTCACTTGGCTCAACTAAGACTTCTCTATAACCCAACTTTTATTATATAAAATATAATTTTTTTTTCTTTTATTGGTTTTCCCGGTAGCCTCTAACAAGTCCTATGGCAATTAATAAATCTTACTAAATGTAATGTTGGTTGGTGTTAACAAATTTTTAGAGGTCTCAAACGCGTGTTTGTCATTGATTTTGAGGTTACTCGTTAGTCGTTACCAAAGAAAAAGGTGATAAATTAAATTTTGGGTTTTATTAAGGTTTTGGTTCAATCCTAACCAACTTAATTTTGGAGTGCTCCGAATTTTTTTTTAGAATTCAATATTACATTATCACAATATATAAAATAAAAATAAAAACAGAAGAATATATTATTATTATTATTACCTTTTTTTTTTGGTGAAATTATTATTATTATTACCTTGTTCTTAGATGTACATCATTAATGTATTCCAATAATGGCAGCTTAAGGTAATGATGACATTCAATCACATCAAACAATTGAAATTATATTTATCTTTATCTTTATCTGTTAGCATTGTTGATATATGCACGTCTATTAATGTAACACATGTTTTTTTTTTTTTTTGATAAGTACACGTTTTTTATATGTTAATGATGTTCATGTCACCGAATGCATAAGTAACTTATATATTATTATTATTCTTTGGCTTCTGTATGCTAACATTATAGTGATCCGATAACATCATAACTTCACCATCGCAAATGTTGCACTTAATTAACCTCTCCCTACTTTCATCACCATCTCGAATATGCTAAAAACATCAGGCTATCATCAATATTGATTTAGTGTCATCAACCCACAAACTCAATCATCAATAATTTCACTAGAGCAAGCTCTCGCAAACACTGATGCTACATAATATATTGCCTAATTTGACACTTCCCAACCATGTTGCACATGCATTGTCTGCGCAGTTTCAACTTGTTTATATGACAAAATATGTGTCTAGACACACGCAATTTAATTACTTCGAGAAAAAAAAAAGAAATTTAAATGAAAAATATTATAAATTAAAGGCTGAAATTGCACGTAGTGGATAAGATGAGTTAATTTAATAGAATAAGAGTTATACTAGAACTTAGCTTGATTCGATAATCTTTTCAATTTTTTTTAAATAATTAGATAGTTTGATTCTAGAGCATACGATGAAAATCTAAGTGGAACCTAATTTTAAATCATTGCCTCCTTCAAAAGAAAATAATAAAAGGGTCACTAGCATCTAGCAAAGACAAGAATAAATTCAGATAGTAAAGTCAAATATTGTAGATAATAATTAAAGATCTCAACCGCTGAGAATATTTTGCCGCCTTCTTTGCAACAAAATAGTGTAACCTTGGTCATCAAGAAATTTAATGGTGGACTCGTAGAAAAAGTAGACCAAGAAGTACTCGTGCATGCATGTGTAATGTGTTGTATATAGAGGAAGCAGCCAAGGAAGAGGTCCATTTTGGTAGGCTAGGATAGGGACTACCATTTTGTTTTACATTTTTGGCTTTCATCAAAATATTCAAGTGAGAATGATCAAAACAATTAATGAAGGGCCAGAAAATATGAACTGGGTCTACATTTTTGGATAAAATAATCCAAAGTATTAGGTCATTGAGAAATTAGTTGGTAAGTTCTTGGCAATTTCCCTGATTTCTGGGTTTGCTTTTGATATGAAACTGTTTGCATGTGTATGAAAATTTTGAAGGTCATACAAATTCTAATGTCAGCCATTAGATTCTCAATGTCCAAATTGTCAGTGTAAGCAATTTCCAATGGCTTTTTCTTGGTGGGCCAAACAAGCAACACGTGGAATTCACTATAGCTTGTAAATTGATTCTACCACCACTGGAAGAAAAAAAAAAGAGTGATTTCAATACCTAACACTTGTCAAGTTTTGGTGTTTTTTGTTTTTGTCGTTTAACAAACTTTTGTGTTAATTTATTAGTTGTTGGAGAATAAAGCAAGGTCAATTCCACATCCGAGGATAGAGGGGAAAGATATGTTGGTATTATTTTATTGTTGAGGAACAAAAAAATTGTTATAGTTGTTTGACAATGAATCATGAATGTTTCACACAATTAGTTGTTTGACAATGAATCATGAATGTTTCACACAATTACACTACCTTTCAGTTTCACTTCCTTTTTTTTACCTAAGAAACCCTTTAAATACGGCCAGTTGGACAGCCTTGAAAAATTGGATTTGGGGTTGGTAAAGCTGAAGAATTGGTGAAGGAAAAGCATGGAATGAATAAGGCCACAAAATTAGGTAATATTACATTAACCCTCACAATTTCCTACATTTTGGTTTGTTTTTAATGAGATTCATTGAACCTTTTAACGTTTAGGCATAATTATAAACCGTGTCACTATGATTGATAGTGATACATTTCCAATTTGAGCTCGCTACAGTAACTGTGCTAGAACTAAAATCAATTCAATCGTACATTGTTCCAAAATGCCAGTATAGACTTCATTATTGAAATACTTGACGCAAATTGAAGTTAGTTCCAACTAGCTAGCTACTGCCTACGCATGCATATGGTACAATGTGAATAGAGTCAATAAAAACCAATATTTGGCATCACAGAGGCTCCATTCATGAACATTTATAAAATTGAAACAAAATGAAAGCTAGACATATTTTCAAGAAGTTAATAAATGTTTAGGAGTAAGGTTTGTGTATTTCCTAAATTAGCAACACCTATATAATGGATTCTCTTTTGATAGATTATACTAAGTAACACACACACAGGAGAGTGGAGAAAGGGATATAAGACTGACAATACTAACAACTTCAAAAGGGCTTAAACTCTTGAAGGGACTAATAAGACTTATAAATCCAAGACTCAAAAAAAAAAAAAAAAAGCGTTAGTTTGCCGCTAAGGGAAAAAACAAATCCATTAGTGTTATCTATATAATGGATTCTAAAAAAAAAAATTTAGGCCAAATAACGAAAGTAAAAATAACTAGTCATATCATTTGGACTTCTTTTTAAAAACAAATGCGTTAGTTTGCCGCTAAGGGAAAAATGATCAATTTTGGAAATTGCCATTAACTTTAGCTTTGGCCTTTGAGTAATTGAGTTGAATACTTAGGTGAGAAGGGAGATAATCGCACAACACACCTTTTTGTTACATTTGAATCTGTTTATTTGCATGATTTTAAAGAAGTTGAAAATTGGGGGGTCAATAAAATTTTAACCATTATGATCTTTTCTAAAGTTTCTATTGATCTTATTTTTATTGGGCTCCTTGTGAACATGTTTGGATCCACATAAAGCAATCACTCAGATGTTTTCCTAACCCAATCTAGAAAATGGAAATAGACCAAAGGGAACCGCACCATAGGGAATGTATGCGTCTTGTTGCAGGACTCATTTTGAGTTGTGGGTCATAGGGTGTGCAACATTATTTGATCAAGGTCAGGGCACAAGAGTCCTAGACTCCTAATATTAATTAGGTGCAAAGAACTGATGTAGAATAGACCTACATAACCTTTCTGGATTATCACGCGCAAGGCAAAAATGGACTAGTAAAAATCATTGGTCTTGAAGTCAAAATTGCATGAAATTCAGCAGGCTGAAGTGAAACGACTTTTTGAGCAATAATCGTAGCCTCGCGTAATTAGTGTGAATTCGGGTTTTAAACGTTTCTTAATCATCCTAGGGTTTTACTTTCTCAAGATTTATATGTTTTGTAGTCGTCAGAGGAAAATCAGATTATTATTAATAAAATACGGACTTTTTGTTGAATTCTTTTTTTGGTGGATTCCAATTTATCATCTTGTGGATTCAAGGAACTTCTCATGGAATAGAGGTTAATTACCTAGAAACTAACAGTTTAATTTCTGTCCATAAAAAAAAGTATTGTGTGTGCTTTTTTTAGACTCCGTGACATTAAGAACTCAAGAAATAACTACAATAAGCAACAATCTCACTCACACTTAAATGGTGAGCAAAAACTCAAACTTTTAAGTAAGTTTAGTAAGAATTAAAACAGGAAGTTATAAAATGAGGGTGGGTGTCATTTTCCATCTAGACCCACAAAATTTAATCCCAAAATTGAAGAGAAAAGATGAAAAATAGGAGGGACTTTACATTTACATTTACATTGTCCCTCTATTGACCACATGCACTTTTTTTTTTTTTTTTTCTATCATGTTTTGGGATTACTAATTCTTTTTATTTTGTTACTTATGGAATATATGTGCTTTGGTTTTGTGGGTAATATGGAATTAAAAAAAAAAATCACATTTATCAATATCTCGTTACTCTTCGTTGTAAAAATAATTTTGTAATATAATTATGTTATATTATACATATGTGATGACAAGTCTATATTGTTACCCTATGATAGATTTTGAATATCAATCCTGGAGGAACTATTACAGATCCTAATATTCATTTGTTAGTACCATATATTATTTATTCAAAAAAAAAAAAGTTAGTACAATATATTATTGTAATAAAATTTTAGGTACTATAAAAAAAAGTTAAAAATAAATAGTTTCTTGTGTAATCGAGGTGAAGTTGTAATTAGCACAAAATTATAATTTATTTTCTTTATTTTTTCCCTCTCAACCAATTTTTTTTTCTATTTTCTATTTTTTTTCATTCTCTTCTACCAAATTCAAAATATAAATTTTCCTATTTTTTTAGACTTTATATTTATCGTCTCTCATTTTTTTTTTTTTCATTTTTGCAACTAAATAGTAAAATAGAGCATGTGGGTCCTACTTGTTTGGAGAAAAATGTTCGTATGAGACAATTCATGAGATACCTTCACCTTGAAAAATCAATAAAAGGTATAACACCAACTTGTTCGCTAAAATGCAATAATAGGATAAGGTTTTAAAAGGAAAAGGGTTTAAAGACACAATCTATGACAAGTCAAATGGATTATTCTTTTTCTTTTTCTTTTTTTCTCAGCAAAGAAATTATTACTATTTTTTTTTTCATTTTTGTACCGTTCATATGGTAATGGAATTATGCTTCTCCGACTAAAGTTTACCTTTCCCCGAAGAAACCACTAAATAAATGACCAACGGTGCAGAATTATTGAAAATAAAAGTTGATGCCACTCCTTTGGAAAAGAGTATTTTATATCAAATATATCCCGTCAATCGTATTAAAATCTAATAAACAAAATATATACATGTAAAAATAATTATCCTTTAATATATGTCTTTTAATTATTAATGAATTATTCTTTTTCTTTTTCTTTTTTCCTCAGCAAAGATTTTTTTTTTCTCTTTTGTACCGTTCATATGCAAATGGAATTATGCTTCTCCAACTAAAGTTTACCTTTCCCCAAAGATAAATGACCAATGGTGCAGAATTATTGAAAATAAAAGTTGATGACCCTACTTTTGAAAAAGTATTGTATATCAAATATACTACGTCATTCATATTAAAATTTAACAAATAAAAAATATGTACGTAAAAATAAATATTTATTTAATATATATTTTTCAATTATTAGTAGGTTAGTTATTTTTTACTAACATATCTCACATTTATTAAATTTTAACATCATTGACATGGTATTATTTGATACAAAATACCGCCTCTTACTTTGAATAAGTTGATTTTTAGTCTTAGAGGTCAATATTTAACGAATATATATTGCACCAAATTGAAAACAGAACTATAAATTTAAGTTATAAATTATGATAAAACAAAGCTGTCCTTTTTAACCCCCCAAAAAAAAGAAAAAAGCTGTTCTTCTCAGTACAAAAAAAAAAAAAAAAATTGTTCTTAATAACACATTTATTGAGACATTGTAAATTGCAAATCCGAAGCCATCCATCAAAACAGAATCCAATGATCAATGATCAATCAAAGAGAAGCGTCACGCTTTCTGCAAACGTATGCATCAACACTCAACAGTCATAAATATCGTTGTCATCTCACACTTTTTGTAAATGCAGCTCGAAAGCCAGTAAAACCTTTTACTTGGAATGGGAAAACTATTGCAATCTTGACATCTCATTCACAAGTACATTTTGCTTTCTTTTTCATTAAAACATAGAGCATATGATAGGACCATGGTTAATATTATTCTCCTCTAAAAGAGTAGTGTTGTTGAATGTTGGTCTCAACCAAATACTCCTAAATAAGTAGGAAAAAAATTGTCTAAATGTCTCCACAATCCACATGCACCACTATGCAAGTCATAATTGAAGCACTTGCCGATGGGGCCTTGGTGATGGATATTCATATTGCAATGAATCATTGATGTCTGATATACATTACTCATCATTTGGTTGCCTATAGAGAGGAAACGAAAACTTGAAACCTTATAGCATCTTATTGAATTTCTCTTGTTTGAGTTTAGTTTTTGGGTAAATTGCAACACTGTTCTTTGTTATTTTACTAAATTACACTCTCAAATGTTTCATGGAATGCAATGTTATTAACTTATTATAGTATTGAAATGTTCTATTAGAAAAAAATGCTTACTCAAAGTATGGGCATGCAAAAGGATACTCCCCTCCTCCCTTGAAGTTTGTAGTTGACCCATGTATAAATTGATAGAAATCCTCTTTAAAAAATAGAATGTTTTATTAGTAAAATTTAAACTATTCCATTTATATAAATCTATAAATCTCAAGGGAAAGAGAAGTGGAGAAGTGTCATTTCGTAAAACCTTAAGGGATGTAATATACATTTTAAGTGAAAAAGAGAGAGTTGAACTTTAGACATATTTATTAGAAATATCAGGAAGTGATATATTTATGTATATATACATACATGTACACATCTTAAATTGAGAAGAGAAATTTGAACAATCCTATACGTTTTCATTAGAAACACAATGGAAATATCAGTTATATCAAAAGCCCAAAGGGCATTAGCTAGGAAGTATCTGCCATGGTAATGCTGCCAATTAACAAAAATACAAACAATAAAAAAATAGTTGTTATGGGATTGGTGAATGGTTAAAGCACCTTTACTCCAATAGTGCTGGAGTATCTGTCAAGGTAATGCTGGTGCCATGGTGGTCATTGATTATAATTTCCCATAGTTTAATGGGAAACTATTTCGTACCGTATGTACATTAAATTAACATTAATTAATTACATAAGAAGGATCCACAAAATTTCATTAATATTTTGATTTGAAATTGAATAATGTCAGACAAGTGGAGCTCTCTCTCTAACTCTTTTCAATTTCATATCATATACTATACATGATATATATCCCTGTGATATTGTATAATTGTTAAATAAATCCAAATGACATTGTTTGAATGGTCAATGTAAGAATTTGAACCAAATAGTTTATATGGTTCTTAAATGAGCAACAAGATGAAATGTTTTAGACCCAAATGCAATGTCGTTAGCCAAATCAATGGAATGCAAACAAAAGAATATTCATAGAGCCTCGTGGAGTACTTTATTTACATTGAAAATTGCCTGGACTGTCACATGGGGACGAGCAAAATGTGATGGTGATGTTTTAACCGCAATATGTTTGTGCATACAGACTACTTGTGAGACAGTTTGTTGAAGAGGACCACATTATTGGGATTGAGTCTTCCAAACATCTTTCATTAATATTATGTACTGCAGCCTGCAAGTTGTTCAATTTGCTCGTCATTTTTTGCAGCTCTCGCGTGTTCATCCCTTAGCCAAAGAATCTCAAATCTCAATTGATCAACAACAAAAAAGCTTGGTCTGGATTCTGTAACAAATCTCATCACTCCCACCATTCAAAATTGAGAATGATCCATTTGCAAACTTGTAATTTCTACCAACATCAACATCAACTTGTAATATTGTTCATAAATGAATAATATTTCTATTTTGTTATATGCTAGTTTCATTTCCATTTGGAGCTAAAAAAGAAAAAAATTTTATTAATCATTGTTATATGGGTTTCAGTTATATGCTATTATTATTAATATAAAATAATAAGAGATATTTAATAAGAGATATGAGTGTGTTATATGCTATTATTATTAATATAAAATAATAATTTGTAATGGATTTCAGTTAGTTTAACTAGTTAATTTTTTATAGTTGAATAAGAGATCTGAGGTTTAATCATTGTCTACACCAAAAACTAATTAGTGTCTTAGTCTGATGATAAAGATTTTTTTTTTGAGGCCGTCTGATGATAAAGAGTTATTATTGAGAGTGAACGTTATAAATTGAAACTATCTCAAAACATATTTATAAAATAATAATCTTTTAAGGTCAAAACTTAGATACAGATTTGGCTGCTGTTCCTTATATTCTCCTCTTAAAATTTAACAATGTGGATATTTAACTAAAAAATACATTTCTATCTTATATAAAAAAATTTACATAAAAAAATTTAAAAAAGAGAACCTTAACAATAGTACCTAAGTACTGCAAGTAACTCTTGCCATCTTTTAATATTAGAAGTTATGCTTATCAGTTTATGAAACAAAGCACCTTACGCCACAAAGTCCATTTTAGCTTTCTTTCGGTAGAATTACTTTATAGTTTACAATTGCAAGAGTAAATATATTTCATTAATTATTAGTGGAAGAAAAATCTTAGCCTGACTTGCCAAATAAACCAATGAGCATCTCCCATGAGAGGAACCAATGGGCTTTAAGCTTCTGATTTTACACGTCTTGTCAAACTTGTTTGTGGAACCTATTTGAGTTTAAGCAACCCAATTATATAAAAAGTATAAATATTAAAAATAAAAAAATAAAAAAAACTGTTGACAATTCACAGCCAGTCACATCTTCAGCTAAAAAATCAACTTCGATTTGTTAGGCATTGGTACCGTTAAACGGACCATATCAATTAATAAGTAAACAAGTGCAGCAAATATGGGTCGGCAAGATAAAGCATATTAATTTTAGATATAATTTAGTTATAAAATTAGTTGTAATTTAATATTATATTCTTACTCAATAAAATAAATATTATTATATATTTAAAAAATTTAACTGTTGAATTACATATTCTTTACTCTTTTAATACGCATATCAAATTTTATCTCAATCGGATATTATTTACTATATGATATATAATCTTATATCTTATGCATAATTTTAAACTACTAAAACTTGCTATTTAAACAATTTATTGATGACATAGCTAATGATCTTTAATTTCTTAAAAATTTTGCAAGCAAGGTGAATATAAGAAGAAGATGCAATCCAATGGTGGATTTGTAAAAATTTACCTCTAATAAAAAAATATTGAGTAAAATTATAGTTTTATACTACAATCAATTTTGTAGCTAAATTTTGTCCATTAATTATATATTATACTTTGATGATAGAATTTCAATTTATCGTATTCAAATACTGATAATTGGTCTTTGTCATCAAGTCAATACAATAATTGATTTTTGGTATAAATTAAATTTTGAACCTTAGATTTAAGTGAACCGACAAATTCAGTCAATATTAACACCCAAATATACTTCTGGTCCCATTATGGGAATAATTTGTCTTATTTGTTTTACAGTTTTCTTATTATATGTTTTTCTTTTTAAGTTAGGAAGTTACAAACTTTCAATGAGAGGTGGAAGATTTGAACCCAATGGTCCAGTTTAAAACATTAGAAGATTTCTTGTTTTTGATAAAATCAATAATTACAAGGCTCTTTGCTATTTTATGTCTTAAGCTGGCTGTCTTTGTTCTTTATATAACACAAATGAAATCCATACTTGGTTTATTAACTGCTTAAGAAAAAGGGCAGGGGGGAGGAAACTGGTACTCATACAAAATCAACTGTAAAGGTTTTTGTTTTTTGTTTTTTGTTTTGTTTTTTTTTTTTTTTTTTTTTTGTTTCCAAATGATAGAATGACTAATTGCGACAATACCATTTAAAGTATAGCTCTAGACGTATTATTTTGTAGTAGCAGTTAGTAATATACGTGTGGAATATATTACAGATTTGAATGAATAATACAAAAATGACAGAACTTTAATTTATAAATGTTAGAAAATTTCTTTTACTATATTTTATTTAGTTGTATGGGTATGTAATTTAAATTTTCATAAGATATTAATAGTCTGTGAGCACGTGCTCACGCGTGTGCTTAGATGTTTTTTTATTTTTTGAGTAAAAATTAATAATTTGCATTTATTATAATTTGAGATTTTTATTTTTTTCAATTACAAAAAAAAAAAAAAGAATACGTGGGTGAGTTTTGTAGATTGGAGGAGTTTTAAAATTAACAAAAGAGTGATCCTATTTTGTGAGGAGTTAGTGAGTAGAAGTAAGAATTTAAATCATTGTAAAAGTAGGAGCTTATTAGAAGCATGAAGGCATTTCAACGTAGAAATAGGAATTTATTATTTTTGTCAACTTACTATTTTAACCCCATTTTTAAGTTTTAGCTAGGGATATTTTTGACAGTAAAAAAAACAATAACTAACTTTCTTTTGCCAATTTACTATTTTAACTCTATTTTTAAGTTGTTGGTTAATTAATTTAAGGGTATTTTTGACAGGAAAAAAAAGCAATGGCTAACTTTTTGAATTCTCTTAATATATACAGATAAAAAAAATAATAACTAACTTTCTTTTGCTAATTTACTATTTTAACCTTATTTTTAAGTTGTTGGTTAATTAATTTAAAGGTATTTTTGACAGGAAAAAAAAAAAGCAATAACCAACTTTCTGAATCCTCTTAATATATACAGGTAACAAACTAACTATTTTAGTGCACTAATTAAGTAATTAATATAATTGTATATATTTGTTGAAAATTTCACCATGTTTTCAAGAAAAATAACAAATAAAACTATTATTTTCTCATTCTACTATAATGAAAATATTTTATTTTATATTAAACATCCAAGTTTTCTTATTTTAATTATAAACTTAATTTTTTTTCTTATTTTAGTTATAAACTATAAAATAAGAAACTTTGATGTTTAATATAAATAGTAACACATGCATAGAAGTAAAAAAAAAAAAAAAAAATTGATTTTTTAATTGTGTTATAGAAAAAAATCTTAGTACTCCATATGAGTATTAATAGTCAGATTGGAATTTTTTTATATTAGAGTTATACAAACAACATTTAATACGTGTCTGATTTATACTTTTAAATTTTAATTAAAAAAAGCGTATTTTTTCAGAATATTTTTTTCTTATATGGTAAGCAAGAGTTTTAAAATGCTTTCATTAATAATATATTAAATGGTATAAAATTTTGCTAACCATATTTCATAGTCAAAATGTATATAAAACTTGCTAAGAAATATACCCACTAAAGCAACTTATCGCAAAGCACTACCTGTTAATAATTATGTGTTGTTACCATCAAGTTATCTAGCAAACAGCCCAAACTTATATGCTATATAGCCATTGAGCTTTCCACAACTTTGAGACCAATAACAAATACTAATAATAAATTGCGAGACCAATAGCAAGGAGGCATATGTTTCTTGAAAACAATGCATGCTATAGTTATCAACAAAAATTTTCGGATAATCTAAGTAGTCGAGGTTACAATCAAAGTGCCATGTAGCCTTTGTCCTACAGCTATCAAGATTAGAATCTTTCTGTTGATAAAAGGCACCTGCCTGCTATATCATTTTCTTATTGTCAATTTTGTGTTTGTATGGTGTCAAATTAACGTCAGAGAAAGCTATTGCTATGTCTCTTTTTCTGAATATTCTATGTGTTCATAGTTCATACACGCGGTGATAAGTTTTGTAATAAATGGCCTGATTCTTCCCTAATTTTCTCATCTGTCTGGTTGTCTGGTGAGTGTGACTATGCAAATTTTGTACTTCATTTCTGTGTTGCAACCAAATTGTGCTTTAATTCTCAAAGCTTGCAGTTATATTACATAAACTCTAAATTGTTGGTTTAGTGATTCCTAAGGTCTCATGATATCCTTGAAAATTTGGGTTTGAAACCTCTTGCCAGTATCTTAGAGTCACTCCCAAGAATTTCTTCTCTATAATAATATAGTGTGTGTGGGATAGAAAGACTGCACATACTTGAAAAAATAATTATAAACTCAAAGAAGTTTGGAATACCTTGTTTCTAAAAAATTAAATAAATATATAAATAAACAAAACAATTGCATTACATAAACATTATAGAAAATCTCATTCATACAAGAGCCAAAACCGTCTATAATATTTAAGTTAGCATCATAAATTACGACTGTTGTCCCATAGAAAATGAAACAATGAACCCCTTTGCTAATATTTCTATAATTGATGCATTTTACTTTCTTTTTATTTATTTATTTTTTTATTTTTTTTGTGGATGCCCTGAAATTAAGTTTCTGGTCTGTGTACGTAGTGAGATGCTTTGTCGGTAAGAGAGATTAACAAAGCCAATAAATAAATAAAATGTCCAAATCATAATACCAGAATTGGCAACAGAGCTAGTAGGCTCTCTCAAGTATCTTTACAAAAAAAAAAAACTAAAAAGCGACTCAAATGCCACAATATGAGACATCTATTATGATTCATTACTTCAACCTGAGTATCAAGAAATGATGTCCTGGCAATTTTAATTATTTAAAATTTTCTTCTTAATATATATATATACACACACACCTGGCAATTGTAATTCGTATTAAGTGGTAAAGCAATCAGCCACAAGAGAGAAATTAGTAGTATTAGAATTTCCAACATTGTTCATTAGGTTTGCAACTACTTTAACATTCAATTCAACTTCTAGAGTATTACTTCGCAGGTTTACTATGTGTTTAAATCTGTAGATTAATGTTCTAGAAGTTGAATTGGATGCTAAAGTAGTTGTAGACCTAATGAGTCTAATGATTGATGTTGGAAATTCTAATGCTACTAATTCCTCTCTTGTGACCGATTGCATGCTTATAATTTCCCAAGTTTCTCAAGTTAAGGTGACTCATTGTCATCGGAAAGCCAATCGCTATGTCAATACTCTTACTAAATTAGTAACCCAGCAAATTTCTAATGTTTTGTATAATAATTCTCCCCTTCTAATCTTTTGATTTTCCCTTTCGGATTTGTTTGGCCTTTATCATTTCTGGCTATGCCCTGACTCTCTGATGTAGTTCCTTCTATTTCTTCGTTGAATGCATTTTCCTTTTTTCCAAAAAAGACAAAAGAAAAGAAAAGTAATGTGACTTTGAGCTGGGCTCTGGAGTGGTAGGCCTAACACTAGACTTAATGGTGCGGATATGGGCCTTCATATATTTAGTCTTTCCAGGCTTTCTAGATAGTTTGAGCTCCGCCCTTTTATTATGGTATGAGCCCAAATCCGTTTACGACAAACGGTCAAAAGACTGAAAAGAGTCAAACCACTGATAAGACGTGTTTGGTTCCATTCAGTAAAAATTATTTTTTAAGGAGCAGGAATATATTTTTTATGGTTAAATAAGATATTCGGAGTTCAATCTTCGTTTACACCAAAAGCTAATTAGTGTTTTGGTCTGATAATAAATAACTATTATCAGAAGCGAATGTCATAGGTTGAAACTCTTTCTCAAAAAAAAAAAAAAAGTGAGCATTATTTACACAACTTTTCTTTCCTATTTTATTAAAAATGCATGTTATATAATTAATACAAAGTCACTTTTACATGAATTTTCTTAGACACTGGATATTTTTAATAATTATGAAAAAAATTGTGATTTATTTATTACTAAACTTATTTAATATACAAAATCTTCTAGAAATTGCATTATGTAGAGATTTTGGTTGAAAAAAAGAAAGTGAGCATTATTTACACAACTTTTCTTTTCTATTTTATTAAAAATGCATGTTATATAATTAATACAAAGTCACTTTTACATGAATTTTCTTAGACATTGGATATTTTTAATAATTATGAAAAAAAATTGTGATTTATTTATTACTAAACTTATTTAATATACAAAATCTTCTAGAAATTGCATTATGTAGAGATTTTGGTTGAAAAAAAGTTTGGGGTACAAATTTTCCTCACATTTGTCATATCAAGTTATAATTGGTGAAATGTTATTTTCATATAGATTAATGAAAGATACTATTTGTATTACGCATCTATCTCAACAATCTTAAGTTCTTGAGTGTAGTGGAAAATTTTGAGTTTTGGTTTAATTTAATTGGTCAAGTCTTTAGTTGTCGAATAAGATATGAGGTTCAAACATCATCTATACCAAAAAAAAAATTTGTGTCTTTGCATAATGATATATAAAGCAAGTAGTGGAAAAAATTTAGAGTTTTTATTCATAGAGGAAAAATATAGAATACTTGGGGATTTACAATGAAAGTGTACTCCCTCCTTAAAGGTTCAGTTAATGGACGCCTTTAGAGTATTTGTTAATAAACCATTTTGGAAATGTTTTGATACAACTTTTATAGGAAATATAAAAAATGAATCAGTTTTTTTTTCTTTATCATAAAAATTTCTGAAAAGTATTTCCTAAACAAATGTCTTTATGACATCTGTTAACAAAATCTCTTAATTAATTAGAACAATATTCATTATATAAAAGGAGAGATAATGTATTTATTGAACTTATAATTACCAAACCAAACATGCCCTTAATTAAGAGTCCAAATCTTTTATCTCGCTTTTCTTGCTCCACTCTTTACCTATTTAATTAAATTCTAATTTTTTGTTTTTCTTATTTTGGATAATGAAAATAAATAAATAAAATTAAAAACCAATACATTCCAATCTCTCTCTCTCTCTCTTTCTTAGGGGTGTTCACCAAACCGCAAAAATCGCACCAAAACCGCCCACAAAATGGCATAACCGCATCGCACCGCAAGTAATAATGCACTACACCACACCGCACCCTCTCTATATATCAATTTATTTGTTTATTTATTTTTAATATTAAATATATTATTAATAGTTTAATAACCCTAGTTTTCCACACCAAAAAAAAAAAAAGTTTAATAACCCTAGCAAGTGTTGACTAGAAAAGCCAACCCAAAATAAAGAAAAATTAGCTCAATAATTTAAAACTTGGCCCAAAAAAAGGGAAAAATTAGTTTTAGGCTGAGTAAGAAACCGACTTTAAACCGCATCTTATACATAGTATCACATATGTGACCACAAAATTGAGGTGCGGTGCGGTTATGGTTTTGGCCAAACTCTAAACCGCACCACACTGCACTGCACCGTACATGTGACCGCAAAAAAAAAAAAGTGCGATGCAGTTATGTTTTTAGCTAAACCACACCATAAAGTGTGGTGCTAAAAATGGCCCAAAACCGCACCGCACTGCACCGCGAACACCCCTACTCTCTCTGGTGTAACCACTGCCATTAGCCTACCTTCAGAAGAAGCCCACCTCCACCTCGCCATTCCCTCCAGATCCACGACTTTGTCTACTAAACCAAGCCAAATTGCTTCGTTGATTTGAATTGAAAGTCAAAAAGAATAAACTTTCTAGGCTTGCAATCTGTTGTGATTTAAAATTTGAGAAGGAAAAATGAAAAAATTTGGAGCCTTGATGATTGAAGAGGAAAGCTACAGAAATAGTAAAGGCAATGAATAATTATAAGGTGAAAATATACTTTCGGTCCCTACATTTTTGGTCAATTCCCATTTCGGTCTCTACTTTTTTAGAATGCCTATTTTGGTCCTTGAAAATAAAAAAAATCGTTACCATTTTGGTCTCTACCGTCATCTCATTAACGAAAATTGCATATGTGACAGACAGAGTGCACCGTTAGCATTTTAAATGTTGACGTGGCTAATGAAATAATAATAATAAAAAAAATTATTCTTCATTTAAAAAAGCCATGGCAGCATATAAATTGAAAAAAAATTAAAAACAAAAAAAAATTAATTTTAAGTGAAAAAATTCAAATAAAAAAATTTTCAATTTTAAAGATTGAGAAAAAATTTTATAGCAACTTTCTCGAATTTTCTTAGTCACTCAACACAACATCACACAGACCTAAATTAAAACCCTTGAGTCCCCAACCCGATGGATTCTCTCTCTCTCTCTCTCTCTCTCTTCAAACAGGCTGAACTCGCTGGATGTCTCTCTCTCTTGGTCCAAGCTCTCGACCCCTCTTTTTCTCTCAGAGCATTATGACCAAACAAGCCAAGTCACAGATCACACCACCGCCACCCCCACCAATTGCCAAAAACATAGATCTTTAAGGCTCTTTAGGTTCAGGCTTTGGATGTCTAGTTCGTTCTTTCTCTAATTCGTTATATTTGTCTCTCTCTTTAAACCCGTGGCCAAAAACCCAAATTGGTAGTGATTGGTGGTTTGATTGGTCCATATATGAAAGAGAGAGAAGCATAGAGGAAATCCGAATTAGAGGAGGGTCAATTGGATTGTGTTTTCTTTGGTGTATGTAGCAGATCTATGATTTGATGATTTTGACTGAAATTTATGGAAGCAAAGAGGTTGGGTTTTGCTGGTTTGATCGGTGATATGTTGTTTTGTTGTTGATTTTGGCTAGTTTTGATGTTTTGTTGTTGATTTTGGCTAGTTTTGATGTTTTGTTGTTGATTTGGTTGGGTTTCAATTTACTAGTTTTGGAGATATGTTGGGATGAAATCTATGTATTTACTTGAATTTATGTAATGAGAAATGTTGTATTAGGATAACAATTTTTGGTTGAATGTATAATTGATTTTTATGGAAGAACATATACAAATTTTGGACTATAAATTCTTTGAGTACTATGTGGACAAGGATCTCTAATTCCACTTAAATGGACTGCCAAGATGATTTCTGAAGATGCACCTTAGACCTCGAGGACGAGCACCAGCTGACCTTAGGAATGAGCAGTAACCAGGAGAAGTGCATAAAATTAAAATATCACAGAAGGAAGGAAGTAGACTTGGCATAGGATGCGAGGAGGATGAAAGGGGAAGGGTGTAGAAGCTATCCCCTCCACATTAAATGCAAGACAACTACTCCTCTAGCCACATTAATGAGGAAATGACCATGAACAGTAGTTGCACAGCTCAGATTGCAAGGCAAAAGCTTACTAGTATGTTTCGGATGAGACTGAAGACCTGAGAATACAATCTTAGCCCTCCAGGTGTAGGACTAGGATAATTTATGTGTAAATATAAATGGAAAATGAATATAGCAAGAAGAGAAAATACTTGTTCAAAGGAGATAGCAATACGCGTATATAAAAAAGACGTTCCTCGGGCTTGATCAAAAATCTCTTTTTTTTCATAATTTGTGATCTTAGTAATTTCTTTGGTATCTTTATTCATTGTGATTAACTTTAGCTCATTAAGTAGTCAATATCCTGCCCATTCTCTAACAAATCTATTGTAGTGAGCTCATTGGGCCACTGTCTGGGTCATTCTTGGGTTGTGGACTAATTTGCGTCCTTATAAGTTCTATGTCCTTTGTTCTTCTAGTTAGTTTTTTTTTTTTTTTTTTTTTCATTTGCATTTTTGTGTTCTTGTGATATGGGTTTGTGATCTTATGATCTGGGTATATGTTTTTGTGTATTCATGTTCTTGAACATGATATGAATTTACATGTTTTTATGTTTTTTAATTTTGTTAAAATTGATAAATTAATTAAAAAAAATCAAATGATGATGTGGATGCTAAAGTGGTATTTATTATTATTATTTTATTAGCCATGTTAGCATTTAACATTCTAACGGTGCACTTCGTCTGCCACGTAGGCAGTTTTCTGTTACTGAGATTATGGAAGGGACCAAAATGATAATGATTTTTTATTTTCAGGGACCAGCATAGGTGCTCTAAAAAAGTAAGAACCAAAACAAGAATTGATCTAAAATATAGAGACCAAAAGTGTATATTCACCTAATTAAAAAAAAAAATCAAACTTTATTTGGGTTTTTAGAACATAGAGGCCCGCTCCTTTGTCAAAACAATAGGGATTTAATATTTGGGTTTCTTGAACATAGAGGCGTTGGATGGCTATGATTTGCCATATTGATGGCACCAACAATCTCTTGCCAGTGGTGCTGGTGATCTCTGCTAGTGGTGATCGGTGGTGGTGAGAATGTGTTGGGTTAATTAAATAAGTGGACATGTCTTAAGTTTTTATTTGTGGAGTATAGAGTAGAGTAGGAAAAGTGGAATAGAAGATTTGGACCCAAAAAGTGGGGGCATCTTCTATCCCACTTTTCTTACTCCACTCTGTGCTCCATAAATAAAAATGTGGCTAGTGTTGAATTATATAATTAAACACCCTAATTTTTTGCCTTTTACTCATTTAAGTTCTCTAAATAAAATAAATAAATAGAACAAGACTAATGCTACACACACACACAAATTATTTTACAATATTTTTAGAAATTGTTAACGTGGCTTTAGCATTTTTCGAATAGTTATTGCCTTATTGATAAGTAAAAATGTGACGTTAGTAGTGGACCCAAATTAAAACTAGTAATAATTTGCCACATCAATAGTTATGTTGTAAAATAGTTTGTAATTGTAGCATTATTCACAAAACAAAAAAGCTATGGCTATGGACTGGTGGTGGTGGGAATGTGTTGGTTTTTTTTATTTTTTTTTTATTAAGATAGTTTAAATAAGTAAAAGGCAAAAATTAGGTTGTTTAATTAAAGGGTAAACTTCATATTCGATTCTTATCTTGTACACTATATTTCAATTTGGTCTCTAACCTTTTAGTGTCATATCAATTTAGTCTATGCCTTTATATCTTGGATGAAAATTGCTAACATGGCAAACAGTCAAAATAAAATTTTAGTTTATTCTCACATCAACGGAAGCTAATTTTTTATTTTAGTCATTAAGTACGTCATCAATTTTCATCTAAAAGATATTACAGTGACTAAATTGACATGGTATTAAAAGGTTAGAGACCAAATTGACACAATTAAAAAATTAAAGATCAAATTGAAATATAGTATATAAGATAGGGATAAAAATATAATTTACCCTTAATTAAATAATTTAATTTTTTTTTGTCTGAAAAAAAAAATTTTTAATTTTTGACATATTTTTATTTATAGAACATAAAGTGAAGCCGAAAAAGTTGGGCATATAATTTAGACCTAAAATTTATAGAGCATTGAATGGAGTAAGAAAAAAAGAACCGAAGATTGGACAGCAAGACCAATCAGGCTTTTGCTGGTTGCTGTCGGCTAAAACAAATCAAAGTCAACATCATGGGAACCATTTATATATCGTTTTACTCCTAACGAACTAAGATTTGGACTCAGATTTGGACTCTTAATTAAGATCACGTTTGGTTTGGTAATTAAAGGTAAAATAAATACATTATCTCTCCTCTTATATAATAAATATTGTTCTTATTAATGATGATATTTTGTTAACAGATATAGTAAAGACATTCACGTAGGAAATACTTTTATATATTTTTTATGGTAAAGAAAAAAAAAAAAGATTTTGCTAACAACAACAAAAATAATATATAAATGGTTCCGATGATGTAACGACTTTGTTTGTTTTACTGAACAACAAGCAAAGCCTAGCTGGTTTTGCTGACAACTCTTGAGTTCCAATTTTTTTTATTCCACTTAATGCTTCACAAATTTTGGGTCTGAATTTTCTATTTTACTTTTCCTATTCCACTATATTTCTTACGTATAAAAATGTGGCAAGTGTTGAAATTTTAATTAAACACTCCAATTTTTTGCCTTTTACTTATTTAAATTATCTAAATAAAATAAATAAATAAAAAGATTAAATTCTGTAAAGACGTGGTGTAAAACTTATATTTTATCCACTTATGATTTACCCTTTCAATCCCAACATGTCAAATCATCTTATCACATATTTAAGAATAAGCACAACCTCACCCAATCAATTCTAATACCCATATATAAATCTAACCAAATTGGGAGTTTATTAAGATGTTATTAAGTGTGGTAAGATGTATTGAATTTTAAGTAAAATCCTAATTTGGTACTTTCTTATTTAATGGTGTAAAACATGAGTTTTATATCTCATCATTACCAAATTTGAACTCAAAAATAAAACAAGAGTAATGTTTCACACAAACTATTTTATAACATTTTTATAAATTACTGACGTGACTTTAGCATTTTTTAAATAGTTAGTAGTAAGTAAAAAATGTAATGTTAATGATGGATTCAGATTAGAACTAGTAAAAATTTGTCACATCAATAGTTATGTTGTAAAATAGTTTATGATAGTAGCATTACTAATAAAACAAAAAACTGTGGTGGTGGGAATGTGTTGAATTTTTTATGTATTTATTTATTTATTTATTTTATTTAGATAACTTAAATAAGTAAAAGACAAAAAAACAAGGGTGTTTATTTAAATAATTCGACAGTTGCCACATTTTTATTTGCGGAGCACAAAATGGACCCAAAATTTGTGGAGCATTTGGGGGAGGAAGAGGAAGAAAAGTGGGACAGAAATTGCTCGACAAAGCCAGCCAGGCTTGCTTGTTGTTGTCAGCAAAACAAAGAAAGTGAACATCATGATAACCATTTATATTTCATTCTACTCCTAAGTCCTACCCAATACCCACATCCTCAACCAGCCAGGCTTTGTGTCCTGTTGTCAGCAAAACAAACAAAGTCGTACATCATGGTAACCATTTATGTAGCATTCCGCTCCCATCCAATACCCACATCCTCAACCCCAACCCCTGCAAAGAAATGACCAATCCAAGAGGACCTTATGGTTTTGTTAACAAAATCTTGACCATCTTCATATATGTCTATCTGGGCATCACAATTGCAACCTCTTCTACACACCCACTTGTTCAACAACAACTGGATAAGGTTCTACAACTCCCAGGACAGAACTTTAACGTGAGCTTTGCGCACTATGCTGGTTACATAACAGTAAATGAAGATTCTGGGAGAGCTCTTTTCTATTGGTTCATTGAGGCTACTAAGGATCCTGACTCAAAGCCTCTTGTTCTTTGGCTTAATGGAGGTCAAACTTTAATATTATTCATACCCTTTTCACTGTTGTTATTGTTATCTTTATAAATTATTTTGTTTTTTGACTTGTTCTTTTTGAATTAACATATGGTTATTCTTTTACTGTTTAAATTATTCTATGCTTTTAGATTGATAAGTTAGAACAGTATGTGATAGTAAAAAGTCTTTATTTCAATAATGATTCTCTATCATGATGCTTTTTTTCTTTTTTCTTTTGGGATGATGGAGGAGGGATTTTACAAACAACACAACATAGAATTATCTAACTTGATCTGTTTTTTTGCTTTGTGACCCTCTTGTCTCTTGAGAACTTATAGCTGGTCTACTTTTCTAATTGCTATTGATATAGTACAATCTTTTGAAACAAGTTCCTGACCAAAGACTAATTTCTTTAGGGCCTGGATGTTCATCCATTGCTTATGGGGAGGCAGAGGAAATTGGCCCTTTTCACATTAAGCCTGATGGGAAGACCCTGTATTTGAACCCTTACTCTTGGAATAAAGGTAAGAAACATCTACTATTTCGTCAAATTTTCAAAACTCTTTGTCTATAACAAATATTTGAGCAAAAAAACAAGTAGCCAATAACTGAATGTAGATGAGCTGGTGGGTCTTGAACCCACAATCTCACTCTCCACCTTGCTGTTACAAGGGGAGGAAGTTCCATGTGAGTTAATATACAATGGCATGGTGATCGATACACACTCACACACTATTTTCTTTTTTTATCTTGGCTATTAAGTGATGCTAAAGATTTCTTAAAAAATGGATGAATTACATAAAAAAGAAGAAGTCTGAACCCTGAATTGGAGATATTTGCAACTAGCTGAAGCATGACTGTTATGGATTTGAATTAGCGCATCTTATTACTCAGTAACATGTAAGCCACATCCTACAGACTAAATATCTGAATTATATTTATAGCCCCCTATGAGTAATGTGAGAGAGAGAGAGAGAGAGAGATATCATATGATTAATGTAATGTATTATTAATATGCATCCAAGACGGGCGGAGCCCGGGGGGGTGGGGCAATTGACCCCTGACTCTTCTAAAAGTTTCTTCACTCTACCTATATCATGCCAAAAGTTTGCTTCTTTGCCCCACCTAAAATAGGAAAGAACAAAACACACTCCACATCCACACTAACAACTACAAACTATCACTGGAAAATAAAAAGGAACAAAACACTCATTGACACTATTGATAGCATATTTCTTTGATTTTTATTTTGACTAATTTACCTTTACACCCTTCTCACTAAGTAAAATTGTTTTATTTTGTTATTAATACTAATTAAAATTTTTAAATTAATACTATCTTTTAATTTTGCCCCCCTAAACTTAAATTCTGGCTCTGCCACTAATCCAAGACAAGCAGAGCAGTAGGTCAAATAAACACACATTACCTGGTTTATAAGGGTAGCTGAGCACGAAATAAGTTTCATATCATTCCCACTAAAAATGAGCTCATCCTTCTCCAGGAGCGTAGCTAGAAATTTTTGATTGGGGGCCAACATATGATACTAATTTATTAGTTTATATAAACTTCCATAAACATGCACAAATATATAAATTTATACACATATAACTTAATATCCTTCCTAGAATATAAGTTACCAAATTGTCTATCAAAGTGAGTAAAAAAATTTCAATTGAACTAATGAAGTATTCAAAAACATGAATGATGCAAAACTTTAACAAACACAAGAACACATTTTACAATAAAAAATAAATGCGAGAAAAAAAAAATTCTTTATAATCTCTAGATCAATTGGACAATTTTTTAAGAGCATCATTGGACTAGCTCAAATATTTGAGGTGGCAGGGGGGGGGGAGGGAGTCCCATTTTTGTGGGCTAATAATTAAAATGTTAAATATTTATATATAGTATTAAAATATTTTAAAATTTTTTGAGGGCCATGGCCCTCACTCATACCTGTAGCTCCACTCCTGTCCTTCACCTTCTCAAATTGAACAATTCTCACACCTTCAAGCATATCCACTTTCCTTACTTAATTGATCATATATCATTCAAAATGCACAACCTCTTTGAGCCTTAAGCCTAGAGAAATCAACTGTGCAATATAAGGGGAGAGGCAATATAAGGGGAGAGGAACAACTGCACATTTAATGAAGTGCAGGTATCACCGTCTCAGATATTGAACTAAAATTTTTGTTTTCGAGATCATTGCTTGAGCGGTCCTGCACTCTTGGCACTAGTGATGTGCATTCGAATGTAGATTTTATACTCTCATTTAGAATGTAAGTATTTAAAAGAGCTGTGTACACATCTTGTGTACATGAGATTTCTCCCCGCACATCAATATAAGTCAATTAACTATAAATAAATAATATTTATAGCATGGTGAAATAATATATAGGCAAAACTGAGAAAAAAAATTCAATTAGATTTGAAATTGGAATGAGTCTAATTTTGCGTTATGTGTCCCATCTAATTTAAGTTTTTAAATTTTTGTGTCAAGTTAATTAATTCAGTGTAAAAATTGGAATTCAATTAGAGTTTAATTTTGCGTTATGCGTCTCATTTGATGTAAGTTTTTTAGTTTTTATGCCAAGTGAGTTAATTATATGTAGAAAATATAGTCTATTACTAACTAGGTAATTTATAAATAAATATATACATACATACGTACATACATACATACATACATATTTATATCTATATATATCTAAAAGTTGAAGCGTAGCGTTTATTGTTGCTACGCTCCGGTAGAGCCACCTAAGTAGCCACATCATTATCCTTTTTTGTTTCTAATTTTTGTTAAATATTTTTAAAACATTTTCTCATTTAATAAGGTGACTTAAAAATTTCATTATTTAAAAATTAAAATATCTTTTAACCATTATTTTTATTATAAATATTTTTTTTCTTTTCAATTTTCCTATAATTGATTTTAACACTTTTTTTTTTTAATATTTATACTTCTCCAACCTTTCTCCCTCCCTGACTTTTTCATCTCCCCATTACTTCCCCAACATTTCTCCCTCCCTTACCTTTTCATCTTTTCACTACCTTCTACATTAATATCATTCCTCATTTTTTCCTTCATCTTTTTTTGTTTTTGTCTCTTTTTATTCACACATTCTTACTATAAATTCGTCACTATTTCTTCCATTCTATGCATAGTTTTCCCTCACAAAACAAAGGTTTTCTCTCTCTCTCTCTCTCTCTCTCTCTCTCTCTCAATTCGCTTTTCATTTTTTTTATTGCATACTTAGGTTGATGAATTTTTGTGTTAATTAGAATTCTACTTTGAGTTGATGTGATTTAATTTTGTGTTTTAAGTTGGTATCTTTTCTATTCTCTTTTATTATTAAATATTATCCTACTGTATTATATATATAGTATATAATAATATAATGTTATTATATTATATAGAATGACTTAGATAATTTGATGTTTATTGTTATATGTTTTATGTTTACTCTTTTTTCTTCTTATCTTATTTTATTCAACATTTAAATTCGGTCACATCCTCCATACTTATGCAGCACAAAACAAGAAAATAGCTAGACACACACTTGCCTTCCTTTACCATACATTAGGATAATCAAAATATTTGTATGATAAAGGGTCATATAATTTATAATTTAGATAACACTCTTTGAATGTGTCTAGGCCTATAGATTGAGCAATTTGTGGCCTTATAAGGTTATTGAGAATGGACTTTTTGAATCAAGACTAAAAAAATATGAACTACTATATATCATTTAGATAAAAACATTTATCATAGATATATTAATTTTTTGCCACAAATTTAAATCACGCAAACTTAATATTTTTATATTATGTGTTAGCATCGTTTCTCCTTCTTCTTCTTCTTCTCAAAAATATTATGTATCATCTTTTAAGGATGCCAACAATATTGATCTTATGCAGAAAGTTACATAAAATATTGAGAACAAAATGTTTTATATTACAGTCTACTAAAAATGCTTTTTAAGAATTTAAACCTTTCTATTTTTCATATCACTAATATATTTTACAGTTACTACATGTGATAACTTAAGTTTTAATATTCTTAAATTATTTTGGTAAAAAGAAAAAAAATTAAAAAAAAAAGTTGTCATAAAACAGGAGTTCATGTAAGGCCACCAAACTTGATAATTTGCAAATAATGGAACCATTTGCAATAATATTTGCATAGTTATATAGTTCTAGGTAAAGCAATCAAACAAACTTTTAGTCTTCAAAAAACACATGTCTACCAGTGGTTAAACGTTCATTTTGGATAGTTTTAACTTTTCATATAATTTTACCTCTACATATTTATCTGTTTTAATTTAGATTTAAAAAAAAAAAACTTTCATTTAGATATTTATAAGTAAACAATGAAATAATGATTCATGAATAAAAAAAAATCATCTATACATATTTATCTTGTGTGGTCTACTATAATTTAGATGATTATAACTTAATAATGAAATCTATAAACAAAATAATTAAAACAATCATATTTCTACAATTCATAAAGTTCCCATTTATTTTTTCAAAAAAAGACCTTTTACATTTCCTTGGAATTTTTAATTTTTTTAACTTTGACATACCACTAACCTAACTGCTTCATCCATTAAAAAAATTTAATGCTCATTATTACTTCCGTTAAGATATTATGGATGTCTAAATTAATTAAGACCAAACTAGAGAAATGTCTTTCATATTTCCTTGAAAATTTAGAAGGAAAAAAAAAAAAAAAAACCTTTGATATACCACTAATGTAACTACATCTATAACTATTTAAGTCATCCATGATATCTATTTCTTATTGATAACTATAAAAACTACAACTAGCGAGGGAACATATAAAGTAATCAAGAAAAAATAATGGAAGAAAAAATGAAATGAAATCAAACGTCAATAGTAACCATTATTTGGAAAATAAAAAAGTGGCCAAGAAAAGTAAGAGATAAAATAGAAATGACTATACAGAGGACATTGAAAACTTTATAGTGCAACAAAATCAACCATTACATTCACTTAATTAAATCAATAATCAACAATCAAATATAATAATTCAAAATTTAAACTCAAAACTAATCAAACTCTAACTAGGGAAATTAGATTTCCTATCATAACAAAAAATGAGATTTTTTTTAGTAATTTAGAAACTATATTAGAAATAAAGTTAGAAAATTTTATAATCTCATTTTTTGACATTTCATTTAACCTTATATATATATATATATATATATATATATATAGTATATACCATGACTTAAAAAAATCTAATGAACAATTCTATCTTTTATTTAATGTCTATGTTATGCAAATCATCAACTAATAAATATATGATAATGGTAAGAAATATTATAAACAAGATTTATAAAAAAAAACTTTTTTTTTTTAAGTTCCTTACAAAGTTTAGGGACTAAAATAGTATTTTACCTAAAAATATCACGCGCAATGCGCGAGTTTGCGACTAGTATATATATATATATATATATATATATATATAGAGGTAAAGTTGAAAGAAAATCCAATTAGATTTCAAATTGAAATTTAATTAGAGTTTAATTTTGCGTCATGTGTCCCATCTAATTTAAGTTTTTAAAATTTTGTGCCAAGTTAATTAATTCAGTGTAAAAATTAAAATTCAATTAGAGTTTAATTTTGCGCCTCGTGTCTCATTTAATATAAATTTTTTAATTTTTGTACCAAATAAGTTAATTCATTGTAGAAAATACAGTCCATTACTATTGAATTTTAATTAGATTCAAAATTGAATTTTACTTTTATTAGCTTTTCATAAAAATTAAATTGTTTAGATTTTTGCTATTAATTTTTCTCTGAACTAATGAGCATATTTTTTCTACTATTTCTATTCAGATATTTTTTTTGCCAGAATCTGAATCGTAACAAATTGTAATTTAGCTAAACGATCCCATTCACCTATCCCCATTCAATCTAGGAGATGCTATTGGACCAATTTATTCTTTCTATTTTGTGTTGTATTTAGTAGAATTTTACGAATAGTGATTGTGAATTGATATTGTATATGTAGTTCCAATAGTGATTTTCAAAATTATATACATAATAGTAGTGTAATGAGAAACTTGGCGTAACCAATATCATGAAAATTGTAAGAAAAAACTATTTTAGTACCTCTAAATGTTCTTATTGAACTAATATCCTATATGTTTTAAATTTCTTGTAGATTCTAAATTTGATTTCAATTAAGGTCTAATATTGTGCCATGTGTCTAATTTAAGATTTTTAATTTTTGTACCACGTTAATTAATTATTCATTGAAAAAAACAAAGAGTCCAATATTAAGTGAACCATCTATAAAACCAATCATACACTTAATCTAATCTTTTTTATTATTATTTATAAATACATATGATTTAAACCACCTTTTAAGGTTGATCTTGGGATAATATGTGACATTTTATGGACTATGTAACATGCTAGAAGCACTATTTGGGTAACTGATAAGTTTCGTTTTAGTACATACAATAGTGATAAATATTTTTATTGACCAAATTGTAATTGAATACATGTTAATTCAGATCAAAATTCATCCCTAAAGTTGTATGATAGAATATTATACTAATAAAAAATTACATGAAATAATCATGGTTCAAGTTAAATACAGTTAAAAGAGGCTTAAAATAAAAAAACTACAACCTAAATATTAAAACTACTATAAACTAAACATATTATCTACAAATCTTAGTGAATGTAAAATTGTTGCCACACGTAGTGCGTGATACATGCTAGTTTAAATAATTATACGAATTTATTTGAGAAACACGGATTGTAAGGCATATATACTTATTTCCTTAAAGACTCTTTCTTTTGTTCATCTTCTACTTATGAGGACCTAATTGGTTGAACATTACAACTTGCTGGCATGACTATTGTTTACATGTTGCTCTTTTGTGCTTTACATTTTATGGAATGATAAAATTCACATCAAGGTATTCCTTATGGTTTACTCAAACTACTTTTACCCTTCTGCAGTTGCCAACCTTATATTTCTTGATTCCCCTGTTGGAGTTGGTTTTTCTTATTCGAAAAATTCCTCAGATGTGCTGAATAATGGAGATAAAAGAACTGGTATTGCTTGGACCATTTTAATTTGGTGCTTCTGCTTTGAACAGTTTATTATTGTTGCTAGCTTTTGTACCTTAAATTCATCATTTTCTGTTTTGCAGCCGAGGACTCTCTAGCATTTTTATTGAATTGATTTGAGCGCTTTCCTCAGTTCAAAGGAAGGGACTTTTATATTATAGGAGAGAGCTATGCAGGTTGTGTTCAATCTTTGTATGTAGTTCTAAAGTAATGGCAATGTTTTTGTTCTACACTGTTCAATAGATGATACTAAAATGCCTCTGTACGTAGCTCTTTTATTCCAGCTACATGATATTTGGGCCTTTTTCAAGCATCACTTATTTTTGGGTCAATATTAGGGACAACGAATTATTGGTATGTGTCACGTTATTCTGTGTTGCTGAATATGAATATTTTATACGAGTATCTTGTTTCTGCTGATTCTTTACAACCCTCATGAAGTAGATGCCCTGAGTTCGGATCCTGTTGTTTAATATAGGAAAAGGAAAAACTTCTCCTCATAATCAAAGGATACAAACATAGTGTTTGTCATAATACAAGGTTGTTTAAGAAAACAGAGAATGATTTAGTAGTTTGAACATGCTATATGGAGTCAGTGAGCCTAGACCTTGAAGATGTGAGAAATAAAAATTTGTCATTCTAATCACAAGTGGTTCTTCGTCTATTCACTTCTGGAGGGCCATTGTAAAGGACATACAAAGGCTTTCCACTTACCGCCCATCTGAAAGAAATTTTAAGGATAAATCCCTTAGATTGACCAAATTTTATCTAAATACTGCTTAGTTCATAAAAAATGGTATCATTGTTGTAAAAAAATTACAAAGTAATATGTTATGCTTATAATGTGGAATTATTTTAGTAATTTCATCATTAATCTGACCTTGCTAGCCTCCACATCCATCCCATTGTATAAGATTATTTTATATCATTGAAATAGTAGTAATTACAACAATTATGTAAAACAAGGGAAGTAGCTCTTTGTTCATTAGTTTGACTAAGGGCTGAAGAGGTTTGTCATATTTTATTTTCTGCATTTATATTTATAACTTCTTTTGATGGCTAAGGAGGTTGTGTATGATGGTTTAATAACTGAAATCTGTGTTTCAGGACATTATGTTCCTCAACTAAGCCAAGCCATTGTAAGGTACAACACAGCATTAAAGGAAAAAGCAATTAAGCTGAAAGGATATATGGTATAGACTCTGTTCTTTGCTATAGCTAAAGTTCCTGATTTGTTATGTATTATGTTGACAATTAAAACATCTAAGTCTATTTGTTATGCAGGTTGGAAATGCTCTAACTGACAATCACCATGACCACTTAGGTGTTTTCCAGTTTTTGTGGACTACTGGTTTAATTTCTGATCAAACATACAGACAGCTGAACCTTCTCTGTGCTTTTCAGCCATTTCTTAACGTCTCAGATGCATGTCATAATATTTTAGTCGTTGCTAGTACAGAAGTTGGAAACATTGACCAATATAGCATCTTCACTCCCCTCTGCCCTGCCAACGTAGGGCAGTCAAATCGGCTGAAGAAAAGAATGAATCATGTGAGTTATGCTAAGCCATCAATATATCTATGGATTTTAGTAACAGGCATATATTAGTAAAACTATTTTAGGAAATTAATTATGAAAAAGTGAAAAAGTGAATGACTTTTTTAGCAGTGATTTCAATTTTCCGTAAAAAGTTTACTAAAATGAATTATTAATGTATGTCTAAGGGCACACGTTAACCAAACCCTATCATCTTTGAAAGATCAAACTCTTCTTCCCATCCTGGAAGATTCCTTGACTTTGTCTTTTGTTCTTCAGCTTATTTAAATGGATTAAATCAAATATGTTTACAACGGTAATCTAAACTTACGTTGCAGTACTTCAATGACCGAGAAAGCATTCTTGCTAAACAAAATTAAATATATGGCTATAGATAGTAAAAAATTGAAAATAGTTATATAATATTGTTTTGGTCATCTATTATCTATGTCCTTGCATTTCTTTTCTGCGCCAAATTGATGCACATACCCGCCATCGTCAAAGAGTAGTGTATAGATTCTCTGCCATATTCAGAGTTTGGAATTATCAAGTCCTGGATCAAACTTCTCCTATTTTTAGTTCTAGAGCTATGTTAACTAATTTAATCAGCTTTGGCCTCAATAGTCACCAAATCTAATATGAAATTGAATACATACATACATATGTTTGTTTTTTTTGCTTTTCTGAAGAGATTTTTCATGATGCCTCTGAAATAGCTGAAATAATTGGTCAGATGGTTAATGATATGTAATGTCATCTGATAGATGGTTGGTCACATCGGTATGAAGTATGATCCTTGCACCGCGGATCACGCAGTTGTTTACTTCAATTTACCTTCGGTACAAAAGGCACTCCATGTTGATCCAGCTTATGCACCATCTCCATGGTCAACCTGCAGGTATATAGCTCTTTAAAGATAAACTTTTATAGCCTTCACGTTGGTGCTATAAATTTAGCTATTTGTCACTATTAAAAGTTATTTTATTTATTTTACCTTTTTATTTTATAAAATATCCAATATCAGTAGTTTTATTTTAACTTTTAACACAATAAAATAATATATCCACTACAATAAACAACAATATTACTGTAAATAAAAAATAAAAACACCACACAAACGGATTAATGACACAAGCCATGAGAAAACGTCAGTAGCTCAAGTTCTAATTGCATTGCTAACTTTAGGTGGGTGAATAATAATTTGGCCATAAGAAAATGTCAGTAGCTCAAGTATTCCTTTTGGTTAATTGGAATTTCCTGGTGAAGGTACCCCCACAAATGTGCAGGTGGCAGTCCCAAATGATTTTAAGCAACATTCTTATATTCACTAATATGAACGTTAAGTTTTGATTGAGTTACAATGTCCTCTCAAAAAAAAAAAAAAAAAAGGAGATTGAGTTACAATGATTCAGGACATGCATAATGCAGCAAAGGGATGGGGAGGGTAAGGGACGAGGTAGAGAATCCAGCCATTAACTAATATCTTTAATTAACTTTTTTCCAATTAAGTTTTAGTCATAATTTTTAGTTTTTTTTTTTTTTTTTTTAAGAGTTTCAACTTATGGCGTCTACTCTTGATGATACTCTTGATGATAGCTCTTTATCATCAAACTAAGGCACCAATCAGTTTTTAGTGTAGGCGGGGGATTGAACCTCAGATCTCTTATTCAACAATCAAAGACTTTATCAGTTGAATTAACTGGAATCCACTTTTAGTTTTAGTTTTCTTTAGAAGACTTATTCAATTTTTTTTTAAAAAGATAAAACAAAGGTATAGTACATTGTATTTCCCTATTAAACTCATTCATATTGAATTTAATTCTTCTTGAAAATAATAGACTATTTGTATTTTATTGGTCATGTAAACAAGTATTTGAATTTAATTAAAAAACCTAATGTACTACAATTGAGTTACCGTCCTTAAGAAGTTTTGTCATTTCCCACGATATTCCCTTACACTTTATAGCCACCAAAAAGACTCTTCTCATTACTGGTGTTCACTCTTCAATTTTAATTTATTAATTCTTCCTTACGAAGCTCTCACATAGTCACATTTTAATTAACTCTTCTGGCTCTTAACAAAGAGTTTTCTTTTTTAAATTTAAGCGAATCTTGAGAGGTATTAAATTCTTTTTCTTCTTTTTCATTGATATTTAAGTTTAATTTCTATTTATATATGGATTATGACTTACTTTGGATTTCTTCAAAAAATAATAATTAATGCATGAAGAGACACACACATATATATGTATGTATGTATATACATATATATTATACTTTGAATTTTTCTTAAATTACAAATCATATATGATAGTTTTACCTTGGCTTCCAAACAAAAATTCTTGGTTCTGCCCTGCTAACATTACCGTAATCTAAGATTATGATTGGAATGTAATTTAATGAACCAAAAGCTTTAATATCACATTAAGGCAATGTGACTACATGAATCTAAAATTACAAAAATGTAGCATTACACCTTGATGTAACATTAAGCGAACCAAACGCACCGTTTAGCTTGTTAGCCTGCCTGTGACTTATTAAATTGAGTGAGGAGGTCATGCATCTTTGTTTTAGACTTGTAGTTAATACACCCAGGTGTGGATATTAGTATATACCTGAGTATACACTGCCTAGTGCGATGTCATGTCTTCATATTTTTAACTAAAACTTGATGTCATCAGCTCCTCATCCTATATACAAGTCATTCAAATTTTATGTAACTTACCATACTGAGCATCTTAAAAGGTGATATGATAGAAGTTTTAATTTTTTTTAATTTAATTTTAATTTTTTTAATTTTTATTTAGATATTCAAGTTTTACTGATTTTTTGATGTCACTTGTGGAAATTGTAGCTTGCATCTGCTCTGTGCGCACATATTATGTTTAATTTATGAGTTTTTTCTCCCTAAAGAACTTGACATAAATCTTCTTCTTGCGATCTTCTATGTACATAAGTTCTGTGTACTTAGATAACCTTGACTGAAGTGATAGAAAGATGGAAGTCCTCATAATTTTTACTTATGTTGTTTTGTAGCGAATTGGTAAATACTAACTGGAAGGATTCTCCTCGGACAATGCTGGACGTTTACCATGAGCTGATTCATTCAGGACTGCGTATATGGATGTTCAGGTTCCTGTTGACATCTAAGCATATTTTTCACATACATTTTCTGCCTGTTGTATTGCTTTCATGTGTAATGAACATTTGCATTGACCTGTACCTGCCAAAAATCACATGCATTTGCCTCCTTGTTAATTACTGGTATCAAAGCTAGGAAGCACCCTGCAAAAATTCACATGCATGTCTAATGGAAAAATTGTAAAAATAAAAATTGATTTCTAAAATTAAATTGAACTATAAAATTGTTTTCATGCTTCCTGCATCATGCTGGTTCTGCTGGCAAATGGTTTTTTTTTTTTTTTTTTTTTTTCTGATTCAAGTTTTTTCAGAAAAACTTCTGGTAATGATCCAAGTTTTATTCATCTTTCCTGTATGACAGTGGTGACACAGATGGCGTACTCCCAGTTACAGCGACCCGGATGAGTATAGATGCTCTTAAGCTTGCGACTTTGAGACCTTGGCGTGCCTGGTATGATGATGGACAGGTACATAAAGTTAACCATTTTCTTCTCCAAGCTTTGTTGTTGTTGTTATTACATACTTCTCTCTTGATATAAAAACAATCTGCTTTTCAATTATAGACTACTTGCTTCATCTCTATGATGTACCCAATAAGTAAATTTACCACATATGGCATTAGACACTAGAAATTAAGAAAATTTGTTGAACAGGTGGGTGGATGGACTCAAGACTATGCTGGGCTTACCTATGTAACAGTCCGGGGAGCAGGACATGAAGTTCCTTTGCATAAGCCCAAACTAGCTTTGGCACTCATTAAAGCCTTCTTGTCAGGGAACTCAACGAAACTGGCCAGTGCATGATGAAGTCCCCCTTTTTCCTGTAGCTTGTTCCAGGAATAAGAAGGAAAGATTCCTTTTCCCTTGTGTCCACTGTATCCAGCTAACATTGTTTCAGAATGTACAATTAGTCGATTCAGGGACAACAAATTGCACAACTGCTAAGTTGGTATGTTGTGATTTGTGTAAAATAAAAGTAGTGTCAACTATTTTTTGTACAATAAAAGTGGTTTCAACAAGGGTGTATGTTATTTGCTGGCATTGGTAAGATCACAAAGTTGGAATTCCCATCATGTCAAAACGTCATTGGCGGATTACATTTTTTTTCCATAACTATTCTGCTGTATAAACTCTCCCTTTTCTAGCTTATATTTATTAAAAAAAAAAAAAAAACTGTGTTATTTCCTTCATCTAGCTCCCTCTAACACCAGACTTCATTCTCTCTGAAACTACATGTATAATTTAACAAAAAGATACCCAAATACAATGTGCACTGAATGTAAAGTGTGCACTCTCTAAACCTATTTTTCCCCTCCAATAAATAATTTGAGAAAGAGTGGGAGGATGAAATCTATAAGCGTAATCCCAAACTCGCCCCAGAAAGGAGCACTTAACTTTACTTTAGTCCTAATTGTCTTTTAGTGTTTAAGATGTAGTGCAGGAGCACTTGAGAGTAAAAAAAGTGAAGTTCTCCAAGTGCTTGGATCTTTGAATGAAGTCATATTTGCCAAACTGTTCTGGAGAATAATGAATAATCCCAAAGTTCTGAGGAACAACTACTGTAAAAATCAATTTGTTTTCACTGTCAAGTTAAAGTCTTCTAACTCTTGGGGATGGAAAGGGCATTATGTCTCACTGAAACACAATCTTGACAAGAGCTAAATGGCGTGTGAGAAATACACAAATCACCTCATGCCATACCAACTCATCAGTGTTAAAAAATGGATTGGCATGCTTCTCAAGGGGGCTAACTTAAAAAATGAATTCATTTTGAACTCAAGAAGTTAGTCTTTATTAGCCTAGGAAGTGGGTTGATATGCAATCTTTGAACTCTTGAAGTGAATCCAAAATTGGCTTATTTAGTGAGTCAATACGCAGTCTCTAAATTCGAGAAGTAAATCCCTCTAGTAAGCAACTTGACACTTTCTATACTGTAATACCTTATGTTAGCATTGTTTATGTAATATATGTGTAGTGACCCAAATGGCCACGTGAACGGATGTTTTGTCAGTTCTAATTATTTAAAATTTTATTCTATATATATATATATATATTTATTTATTTAACTTTGTATTGAGTGGTAAAGCAATCCGCTACAAGAGAGGAATTAACAGCATTAGAATTTTCAACATTCTGCATCAGGTTTGCAACTACTTTAGCATTCAATTCAACTTCTAGAGCATTAATCCATAGGTTTAATCATGTATTTAAACCTGCAGATTAATGTTCAAGAAGTTGAATTTGATGCTAAAGTAGTTGCAGACTAAATAAACAATATTGGAAATTCTAACACTACTAATTCTTCTCTTGTGGTTGATTGCAGGCTCTTGATTTTTCAAGTTCCTCAAATTAAGGTGATTCATTGTCATTGAAAAGCCAATCGTTATGCTGATGCTCTTACTAGATTAGTAACCTATCAAATTTCTAATGTTTTGTATTATAATTTTAATTCTCCCCCTCTAATCTTTTGGATGTTTTACTTTCAGATTTGTTTGGCCTTTATCATTTCAGGCTTTGCCCTGACTCTCTGATGTAGCTCCTTCTGTTCCTGAGTTGAATGCATTTTTTTCTTTTTACCCAAAAAGAAAAAGAAAAAGAAAAAGGAAAGTAATGTGGCTTTTAGCTGGGGTCTGGAGTGGTAGGCCTAACACAAGACTTAGTGGTAGGAGATGGGCCTTCATATATTAGTCTGCTAGTTTGAGTTCAGCCCTTTTATTATGATTTGAACCCAAATCCGATTACAACAAACACTCAAAACTCAAAAGAGTCAAAAAACCGATAAAGACTTGTTTGGTTCCATTTAGTAAAAGTGTTTTTTTTTTTTTTTTTTGGAGTAGAGCTATATATATATATTTATATATATAGAGTAAGAGTATATGTTAAGTAAGATATGCCTTGCTTCTTGCACAAGTGAGCAATGTTGACATAAATTTTCTTTCCCATATTGATAAAATGGCATGTTATATAATTAATACAAGGTGACTTTCACGTGAATTTATTCTTAATATTTACTCCATTTTCTAAGACACCAATCACAACATGATATTTTACTATGAAAAAAAAATTGTGATTTTTTTTTGGTATTACTAAACTTATTTAATGTACAAAATGGACCACTTCTAGAAAATGCATTATATGGAGATTTTGGTTGATGATAAGTTTATGGGTACAATTTTTTCAAACATTGTTATATGAAGTTCTGGTTGGTGAAAGGCTATTTTCATATAGATTAATGACTGATAATATTTAAAGTACGCATTCATCATGATAATCTTAAATTCTCAAGTGTAGTGAAAAAATATGGGATTCAATAATTTAACTCAATTGGTCAAGTTTTTGTTGTCAAATAGATATGAGATTCAAAATCATCTATACCAGAAATTAATTTGGGTTTAGCATGATGACATAAAGCAAGTGGTGAAAAAGTTTAGAATTTTTATTTGTAGAGGAAAAATATAGAATTCTTGGGGATTATAATGAATGCATACTCTCTTCTTAATAGTCTAGTTAACGAATGCCCATTTGTTAATGAATTATTTTTGAAAAGTTTTGATACAATTTTATTTATACAACTTTTATAGAAACTAGCCTCATCACACGCGCTTCGCACATGTGATGAGTCTTTTATTATTATTATTTTTTGGTTAGTGGTTCTATTTTGCAGAGAAAAAACTGTGTTTTTATTTTATTTTTTATATATAATTTTTATTTTGAAAATCTAATTTATAAGTGAAAAATCAATTTGAAAATTAATAAAAGAGTGGTCCTATTTTTTAGGCAATGAATTAGTGGGAGTTAGAGTTGTATTTATACCGAATTGTCCTTTAGTTTTGTCTCTACTTAAACATAGCGGTATAGAGGCATTTTTAAACTAAAAAAATGAGGAATCCAAACTGGGAAAGCCTGTGTTTTTATTTTGCAGAGAAAAATAAAATAGTGGTTCTATTTTACAGAGAAAAAACTGTGTTTTTATTTTATTTTATTTTATATATATAATTTTTATTTTAAAAATCTAATTTATAAGTGAAAAATCAATTTGAAAATTAATAGAAAAGTGGTCCTATTTTTTAGGCAATGTTTTAGTGGGAGTTAGAGTTGTATTTTTACCGAATTGTCCTTTAGTTTTGTCTTTACTTAAACATAGCGGTATAGGGGCATTTTTAAGCTAAAAAATGAGGAATCCAAACTGGGAAAGCCTGTGTTTTTATTTTGCAGAGAAAAATAAAAGAGTGGTTCAAAGTGTTTTTATTTTATTTTATATATAATTTTTATTTTGAAAATCTAATTTATAAGTGAAAAATCAATTTGAAAATTTATAGAAGAATGGTCATATTTTTTAGGCAATGTTTTAGTGGGAGTTAGAGTTGTATTTTTACCGAATTGTCCTTTAATTTTGTCTCTACTTAAACATAGCGGTATAGGGGCATTTTTGAACTAAAAAAATGAGGAATCCAAACTGGGAAAGCTCCTTAAATAATAGTATTAGCCTCATCACACGCGCTTCGCGTGTGCGATGAGTCTTTTTTTTTTTTTGTTAGTGGTCCTATTTTGTAGAAAAAAAAATTATGTTTTTTTTTTATTTCATATATATATAATTTTTATTTTGAAAATCTAATTTATAAGTGAATAAATCAATTTGAAAATTAATAAGAGAGTGGTCCTATTTTTTAGGCAATGTTTAAGTGGGAGTTAGAGTTGCATTTTTACCAAATTGTCCTTTAGTTTTGTCTTTACTTAAACATAGGAGTGCAATGGTATTTTTGAACTAAAAAATAAAGAATCCAAACAGGAGAAGCCTCTTAAATAATAGTATAGATAAATATAAAAACTATTAAAAAATCGGCCATTTTTTTTCTTTATCATAAAATTTTTTAAATGCATCTCTTAACCGAATATCTTTATTACATTTATTAACAAAATCTCTAAATAAATAAGAAAGATAATGTATTTTTGTATCTATAATTCCCAAACCAAACGTTCCCTATTACATTTTAAAAAATGGGGGAAATGTGGAGGGCTGGTGGGTGGTGTCAGCGAAAGCAGGCAGCCGTTGTCAGCAAAACCAATAAAGCCAACATCATGGGAACCATTCATATATCATTCTACCCAATACCCACATGCTCAACCCCCATTCAAAGAAATGACCAATCCCAGAGGACCCTTTGGTTTTGTTAACAAAACCTTGACCATCTTCATCTATGTCTATCTGGGCATTACTATTGCAACCTCTTCTACAGACCCACTTGTCCAGCAACAACTGGACAAGGTTCTACAACTCCCAGGACAGAGCTTTAACGTGAGCTTTGCACACTATGCTGGTTACGTAACAGTCAATGAAGATTCTGGGAGAGCTCTTTTCTATTGGTTCATTGAGGCCACTGAGGATCCTGAATCAAAGCCTCTTGTTCTTTGGCTTAATGGAGGTCAAACTTCAATATTCTTGATACCCTTTTCGTGGTTGTTATTGTTGTTTTTGACTTGTACTTTTTGAATTAATATATAATTGTTTTTTGATGTCTTACTGTTTAAATTATTCTATACTGTTTGATTGATAAGTTAGAACAATATGTAATTGGAAAAAGTCTTTATTTTTAAAATGATTCTCTATCTTGATGCTTTTTTTTTTTTTTTTGGATGAAGGAGGAGGGGTTTTACAAAGAACACAGCATAGATTTATCTAACTTGTGTTTTTTTGCTTTGTGACCCTCTTGTTTCTTGAGGACTGATAGCTCGTCTACTTCTCTAATTGCTATTGATAAAGTACAGCATTTTGAAATAAGTTCCTGATGAAAGACTAATTTATTTAGGGCCTGGATGTTCATCCATTGCTTACGGGGAGGCAGAGGAAATTGGCCCTTTTCACATTAAAAAGGATGGGAAGACCCTTTATTTGAACCCTTACTCTTGGAATCAAGGTAAGAAACTTCTACGAATTTGTCAATTATTTTTAAGTCTTTGTCTATAACAAATATTAATATTTGAGCCAAAAAAAAAACAAGTAGCCAATAACCAAGTGCAGATGACCTGGTGGGTCTTGAACCCATGATTCCACCATACACACACTTCTTTTCTTTTTTATCTTGGCTATTAAGTGATGCTAAAGGTTTCATAAAAAATGGATGAATTACATAAAAAGAGTCTGAACTCTGACCTGGAGATATTTCCAATTAGCTGAAGCATGGCCTGTTATGGATTGGAATTAGTGCATCTTTTTACTCAGTTATATGTAAGCCACATCCTACAGACTATTATTCTCTTGGCCTACATAATGTATATTATATCATAATCCTACTCGAACTTTGTATATAAACTACTAATACTTTAAAAAGAAACAGATATCTGAATTATATTTATAGTCCCCTATGAGTAATTTGGGCAATATAGGGGGAGAGGAACAACTGCACATTTATTGAAGTGCAGTTATCAGATACTGAACTAAAATTCTTGTTTTTGAGATCATTATTTGAGTGGTCCTGCACTACTGGTACTAGTAATATGCATTTGATTGTAGATTTTATAATCTAATTTAGAATGTAAGTATTTGCAAGAGCATTGTACACATCTTGTAGCATGATCTTTAAGTATTTCTCCCCCTGCATCAATATAAGTCAATTAACTATAAATAAATAATATTTATAGCATGGTGAAATAATATATGAAGCTTATTTGTAGATAAATTACCAATTTAAATAATTATACGAATTTATTTGAGAAATACAGATTGTTAGGCATATATGCTTCTTTCCTTAAAGACTCTTTCTTTTCTTCATCTTCTACTTATGAGGACCTAATTGGTTGAACATTACAATTTGCTGGCATGACTACTGTTTACATGTTGCGCTTTTGTGCTTTACATTTTCTGGAATGATAAAATCACATCAAGTTATTCCTTATGGTTTACTCAAACTACTTTTACCCTTCTGCAGTTGCCAATCTTATATTTCTTGATTCCCCTGTTGGAGTTGGTTTTTCTTATTCGAACACTTCCTCCGATGTGCTGAATAATGGAGATAAAAGAACTGGTACTGCTTAGACCTTTTAATTTTGTGCTTCTGCTTTGAACGGTTTATTATTGTTGCTAGCTTTTGTACCTTAAATTCATCATTTTCTGGTTTGCAGCCGAGGACTCTCTAGCATTTTTATTGAAGTGGCTTGAGCGCTTTCCTCAGTTCAAAGGAAGGGACTTTTATATTACAGGAGAGAGCTATGCAGGTTGAGTTCAATCTTTGTATGTAGTTAATCTAAAGTAATGCCAACGTTTTTGTTTCTACACCATTGAATAGATGACACTGAAAAGCCTCTGTAGGTCTGTTATTCCAGATACACGATATATGGGCCTTTTCCAAGCATCACTTATTTTTGGGTTAAAATTAGGGAAAGTGAATTCTTGGTACGTGTCATGTTATTCTGCGTTGCTGAATTTGAATATATATTAAACCACAGGTATCTTGTTCTTCTGATTCTTTACAACCCTCATGAAGCAGATGCCATGGGTTCAGATCCTGTTGTTTGATATAGGAAAAGGAAAAACTTCTCAATAATAATTAAAGACACAAACATAGTGTTTGTCATAGTACATGGTTGTTTGGGAAAATAGAAAGAATGATTTACTAGATTGAACATGCTATATGGAGTCAGTGAGCCTAGAGTTTTGAAGATGTGAGAGAGTTAATAAAGCGACTAAAACAAGAAACGGAATTAAAAAATTTTCATTCTAATCACGGGTGGATCTTCATCTATTCAATTCTGGCAGACCATTGTAAACGACATACAAAGGCTTTCCACCTACTACTCATCTGCAAGGAATTTTAATGATAAATCCTTTAGATTGACCAAATTCTACCTAAATAGTCATAAAATGGTATCATTGTTGTAAAAGAATTACAAAATAATATATTATGCTTATAATGTGGAATTATTTTAGTAATTTCATCACCTTACTACCCTCCACATCCATCCCATTGTATAAGATTATTTTATATCATTGCAACAGTAGTAATTACAACACTTATGTAAAACAAGGGAAGTAGTTCTTTGTTCATTAAATTGCTATGGCTGAAGAAGTTTATCGTATTTTATTTTCTGCATTTATATTTATAACTTCTTTTGATGGCTTAGGAGGTTGTGTATTATGGTCTAATGACTGAAATCTGTGTTTTAGGACATTATGTTCCTCAACTAAGCCAAGCCATTGTAAGATACAACACAGCATTAAAGGCAAAAGCAATTAATCTGAAAGGTTATATGGTATAGACTCTGTTCTTCTCTATAGCTAAAGTTCCTGATTTGTTGTGTATCATGTTGATAATTAAAACATCAAAGTCTATTTTTTATGCAGGTTGGAAATGCTCTAACTGACGATTACCATGACCACTTGGGTGTTTTCCAGTTTATGTGGGCAGCTGGTTTAATTTCTGATAAAACATACGGGCTGCTGAACCTTCTCTGTGATTTTCAGTCATTTATACATACCTCAGATGCATGCGATAATATTTTAGACGTTGCTAATGAAGAACTTGGAAACATTGACCCATATAGCATCTTCACTCCCACCTGCCCTGCTAACGTAAGCCAGTCAAATCGGCTGCTGAAAAGAATGAACGTGAGTTATGCTGAACAATCAATATATATAATTTCCTTCTTAGATACTTATCAAAAAAAAAAAAAAATTTCCTTCTTAGATAAATGTTGCACATATTGGGGCATATGAAAAATCAGAAGTTAGGTCACTAGTCCCCCCCCCCCCCCCCTTTTTTTCCTAGGTAGATAAAAGAGTAAAAATAGTGGCCAGTTGTGGAGATCCTACTGGGGCATGACCATGGTAGTTCCTACCTACTGAGAAAACAATGCTTGAGGGGTCTAGACAATAAGGGTAGGCCGTTGGCGCTCCTTCAAGTGTTTGGCCACTGGATCCTAATAGATTTCAAAAGGATGAAACCATGTCAACACCCCATCCTTAATTGATTTGTTAGTATTGTATCATCTTTCCGTAGTTTTTAGTGTTTTGAGTGAGTTTTAAATGGGGAAAACACTTAGCTGGCTGAGTTTTTTACTCTGTCAATCAGGTCCTTTTTAGCTATCTAGATGGTTCTCAATGGAAATTTCAGTTCATGCATTTTCTTCTGTGGATAGAATAGTTCTGCCACAGTGATGGAAATGTGGTTTATTGCACGTCATCCCATATTGCTACTCTTTCTGTTGTCAGAACTAAAAAATCTACCAACGTGATACAAAAACAGTATATTAGAACTGTACATCTTCCAAAAATAATGGTTGTGGCTGCTCAACTTAAGGACTCTGGAGGAATTTAGTGTAGATTTTACATAGCCTTATTATGCTTGAAGAAAACTGCCATGGATATTGAAAATATTCAAATTTCAAACTCTTTTTCTCATTTTGGAAGATTCCTTGACTTTGCCTTTTGTTCCTCAACTTATTTAGATGGATTAAATCAAATATGTTTACAATAGTAATCTAAACTTGCTTAGCAGTACTTCAATGCCAGAGGAAGCATTCTTGCAAAACAAAATTATATATATCATATATGGCTATAGATAATAAAAATTGAAAATAATAATATAATATTGTTTTGGTCATCCGTTATATATGTCCTTGCATTTCTTTTCTGTGCTAAATCGATGTACATGCCCGTCACCGTCAAAGAGTATTGTATAGATTCTCTGCCATATTCAGAGTTTGGAACTATCAAGTCCTGGATCAAACTTCTCCTATTATAGTTCTAGAGCTATGTTAGTTTATTGAACCAGCTTTGGCCTCAATAGTCACCAAATCTAATATGAAATTGGAATTTTTTTTTTTTTTTTTTTCTTTTGCTTTTCTGAAAAGATTTTTCATGATGCCTCTGAAATAACTAAAACATCTGGTCAGATGGTTAATGATATGTAATGTCATCTTATAGATGGTTGGTCACATTGGTGAGAAGTACGATCCTTGCACCGAGGCGCACTCAGTTGTATACTTCAATTTACCTTTGGTACAAAAGGCACTTCATGTTGATCCAGCTTTTGCACCATCTAAATGGTCAACCTGCAGGTACATAGCTCTATGAAGATAAACATTTATAATTGCATTGCCACCTAAGGTGGGTGAATAATTTGGCCATAAGAAACTGTCAGTAGCTCAAGTATTCCTTTTGGTTAATTGGAATTTCCTGGTGAAGGTACGCCACAAATGTGCAGGCAGCAGTCCCAAATGATTAAAGCAACATTCTTATATTCACTAATATGAACTTAAAGTTTTGATTGAGTTACAATGATTCAGAACGTGTATAATGCAGTTAGGGATGGAGAGGGTAAGGGACGTGGTAGAGAATCCAGCCATTAGGGTGGGATTTAGACGAAGTATTTAAGGGAAGGAGCTACATTTAGGCATTTTAGCTTGCCACTGGAATACAGTCTTATTAAATTGAGTGAGGAAGTCATGCATCTTTGTTTTAAACTTGTAGTTAATGGATATGAGTAAACACTGCCTAGTGTAATGTGATGTCTTCATATTTTTAACTAATACTTGATGCCATCAGCTCCCCATTCTATATACAAGTCATTCAATTTTAAGTAACTTATCATAGCATCTTAAACAGTGATATGCTGGAAGTTTTAATTTTTTATTTAGATGTTACTATTTAAAAGAAATTTATCTTTTGATGTCACTTGTGGAAATTGTAGCTTGCTTCTGCTCTGTGCACCACATATTATGTTTAGTTTATGAGTTTTTTCTCCCTAAAGAACTTGACATAAATCTTCTTCTTGCAATCTTCTATGTACATAAGTTCTGTGTACTTTGATAACCTTGACTGAAGTGATAGAAAGATGGAAGTCCTCATAATTTTTACTTATGTTGTTTTGTAGCGAATTGATAAATACTAACTGGAAGGATTCTCCTCGGACAATGCTGGACGTTTACCATGAGCTGATTCATTCAGGATTGCGTATATGGATGTTCAGGTTCCTGTTGACATCTAGCATATGTTTGGCATACATTTACTGCCTGCAGTATTGCTTTCATGTGTAATGAACATTTGCATTGACCTGTATCAAAGCTAGGAAGCACCCTGCAAATGATCACATTCATGTCTAATGGAAAAATTGTAAAAATAAAATTGATTTCTAAAATTAAATTGAACTAAAATTGTTTTCATGCTTCCTGCATCATGCTGGTTCTGCTGGCAAATGGTTTTTTCTTTCTGATTCAAGTGATTTCAGAAAAACTTCTGGTAATGATCCAAGTTTTATTCATCTTTCCTCTGTGACAGTGGTGATACAGATGCCATAATCCCAGTTACAGCCACCCGGTTGAGTATAGATGCTCTTAAGCTTCCGACTTTGAGACCTTGGCGTGCCTGGTATGATGATGGGCAGGTATATTAAGTTAAAATAACCATTTTCTTCTCCAAGCTTTGTTGTTGTTATCATATACTTCTCTCTTGATATAAAAACAGTCTGTTTTTCAATTATAGACTACTTGCTTCATCTCAATAATGCATCAATAAGTAAATTTACTACATATGGCAGTAGACACTAGAAATTAAGAAAATTTGTTGAACAGGTGGGTGGATGGACTCAAGACTATGCTGGGCTTACCTTTGTATCAGTCCGGGGAGCAGGACATGAAGTTCCTTTGCATAAGCCCAAACTAGCTTTGGCACTCATTAAAGCCTTCTTGTCAGGAAACTCAATGTCAAATTTGGAACTAGTCAGTGCATCTTGAAGTCCCAATTGCTTGTTCCAGGAATCAAAAGGAAAGATTACTTTTCCATGTGTCTACTGTAGAGTGGTGGTTATCTATCCAGTTAATGTTGTTTCAGAATGTACAATAAATATAGGGACAACAAATTTTACAACTATTGTGTTGGTATGTTGTGATTTGTGTACAATAAAAGTAGTGTCAATTATAGAGTTGTTTGTTTACAATAAGTAGCGTCAACAAGGGTGTATGTTGTTTGCTGGCATTGGCAAGATCACAAAGTTTGAATTGCCATCATGTCAAAACGTCATTGGCAGAATGCATTTTTTTTTCCCATAACTATTCTGCTGTATAAACTCTCCCTTTCCTAGCTTTTTTATTTTTAAAAAAAATTAATTTAATTTTTTATATTAAAAAAAAAAAAAAAAAAAAAAACTGTCTCTTGTGTGTGTTATTTGCATCGTCCTGTTCCCTCTAACACCAGGCTTCATTCCCTCTAAAACTACTACACGATCTAATTTAACAAAAAGATACAAAGTGCATTGAATGTAAAGTGTGTACTCTCTATGCCTATTTATCCTCTCCAATAAATAATTTGAGAGAGACTGGGAGGATAAACCTATAAGTGCAATTCCAAACTCGCCCCAGAAAAGAGCAATTTACTCTAGTCCTAATTGTTATAGTGTTTAAGATTTAGTGCAGGAGCACTTGAGAGTAAAGATAGTGAAGTCCTCCAATTGCTTGGGTCTTTAGTCTAAATTTTGTTGAAAAGGTCAATGATATTTTGGAATATGGTGGATTTTTTTTTTTTCTAAGCCAAATTGCTTCTAATGAATGAAGTCATGCTTGCCAAACTGTTCTGGAGAATAAGGAATAGTTCTGAGGAACAACTTTTGTAAAAATCAATTTGTTTTTACTGTCAAGTTAAAGGATTCTAACTCTTGGGGATGGGAAGGGCATTCTGTCTCGTTGAAACACAATCTTGACAAGTGCTATATGGCGCGTGAGAAATTACAAAAATCACTGCATGCCATACTAACTCAAAAGTGATTAAAAAAAAAAAAAAGGATTGGCATGCTTCCCAGGGGGGCCAACTTACAAAATGAATTAATTTGGAACTCAAGAAGTTAGTCTTTATTAGCCCGAGAAGTGAATTGATATGCAATCTTTGAATTAAGAATTGAATCCAAAATTGGAGAAATTATAAGATCCACATGGTGGACAAATGACATAGTCTACTATTTCATTAAAAAACTCACACCTGTTTAAAATTGCTAAGCTAAAAATTTTTCTAAAATACTGACTCAGCAATTTTAAACAAGTGAGAGTTTTTTAGTGGAATTGTGGACAGATGACGTGGTCCACCAAAAGACTATATAATTTCTCCTAAAATTGGCTCAGGTAGTGAGTCACTACGCCATCCCCAAATTCCAAAAGCAAATTCCTCTAGTAAACAACTTAACACCCTATATATCATAATACTCATGTTAGTATTGTTTATGTAACGTGTGTATAGTGACCTAAAAGAGTAATAGGTGTAGGCCATGTGGACGAGTGTGTGCGATAAGGTGAGGGTTTGTAATTCGTAGAATTCTACATCCTCTATGTGAAATAAAAGAGAGATGCTTATATGTGAGTTGAATATCCAAAAATGTTAACAATGCATTTTCCCTTACTTTGTGCTTGAGATAAAATAAGTTGCGAAGGTAAATTGGTAATTTGTTGCTTTTTAATTTTTTTTAAGAATCTAATTTGTGTTAATTTAAATATAAATAATTAGTGAGCTTTTATTTTTTTTTTAGAATGAAATAATTAGTAAGTTAAACACATAATTTAAGAAGAAGCTATAGGATATTATGTTGAAAATATGAACTTAAACATAATCTTCTAACAGAATAATTTGTCTATTTCTTCCGCTTAAAAAAAAAAAATTGATTATTTCCATTTTAGGCATTTACCCATCAATCACGATAGCTTGATTTTATATTCGAGGCCCTAGAGAGTGAGAGAGAGAGAGAGAGTATTTGAGGTCGACCAGTAATCTAAAATCAGACCCATTTCCCTAGCAGTTCCTATATTGGTAGCAGCCTGTCAAAACTGCATAGTATCCCTCACTCTCTCTGATGAAACTCGGTGCTCACAAGCCCGGTCAGAAAATGCCCGGTACGTGTTTGTTAAAATGTCTGACCCAACTTTTCACTTGTCTTCATTCAACACTTTTACCTTTACCTTAGTAAAACTAGCGTGATTTGAGCTAGACTTGTTCGCTTAATAAGCGATCATGAACCAGTGTTTTTCTTTTTGGGTGCAGAAATCTTAGCTTAAATATTTAGGTTTGAGGACACTACTGCAAAAAAGGTGTTCCTGAAGTGGTATGGGTTTAAAAATCTGCTCTTTTTATTTAAAGTTACTCTTTTTTAATTGTTATAGTAAAATGCAGTGATGGGTCTTTTGAATACTTGAATTCTGTTGTGTTGTGTAGGAGCAGAACAGAAGTGAAGTGAAGTGAATTAAAAAAGGTTGAGGGGTTCAACAAAAATGGTGGTTTCAAGTTCTAATCCACACAGCAAGGAGATTTCTATCAGGAGGAGGATTGCCAGCATGTAATGATAGCTCTCTCTGTGTCCATTTGTAAAGAATTGAAAATCTAACAAGTTTCATGTGAATGCAATTCAGCTTTGACAATGTGGAGAACATTAGTGCATATGCCTTTAACCTTTGCTTTTACCGTGATTTATGTAGAATTATCCCTTAGATTCCAATTACTGAAGCCCGAGGACAACGGGAAATTAGTGCATATGTATTTAACATTAGCTTTTACCATGCTTTCGCTGAATTTATTAATTACTGAAACTTGGTTGTAGGTTAAAATGTAATTTGGTTGTTAATAGGGTTGTGAGTTATGTGATAAAATTAATTCGATTTTCAAGGATAGAATTTATATAGTGATACTCATGAGTATGGATATTTGGGTCTTTTTAAGTGTGGTGGCATTTTTAGATTTTGGATATTGTGGATAGTAGGATATTTTGATTCTATGTGTCTTTGTGACTGGTTGTTTTGCTTAGAAGAAGCTTATTTAGTGCTTTTTATACGAACTTTGATTTGGCACAAGCATCTATTTAGATTCACAGCAGTTTTTTAATCAAATGAACTGTTAGTGAGGAAGTCAAAAGAGATAGAATATCCGTAGGAGGTCCATAATTGTGGTTTTGTACTTCAGACTCCAATGTCAAGTTTTAAATGACTGCTAATTTAGAACCAGTGGTTCTATTCTTTTTAGAAAGGGTCTGTTCAAACACATGAATTCTGAAGAGGAAAAGATGCCAATATTGGAGTTTTTACATATCAAGGGTTCAAAGCTTCCTATATGTAGGATAGATGAAGAATTTTTGTTATATCAACTTCTACACATTATGTTTTGATAGCAATCACAGTAAAGGTAACGACTTGGGACACATTTTTAATGTTTGTGCTTTTTGAATCAGGTTCTGGTTTTGATTATCTGATCCTTTTTTTTTTCTTAGCTGGTGTATATGTAGTAGTATAATTAAGTATCTTCTCTAATTATAACTCACTATCGTACAATATTGTAGATTCAATAAACGAGAAGAGGATTTTTCGTCCCTAAAAGAATACAATGATTATTTGGAGGAAGTGGAGGACATGAGTAAGTTTATTAATTGTCCTTACTGAATTTCCATACATATGAGTGCATATTATAACAAAAAGAAAACCAATCTGTTTCAGCATTTAACTTGATTGAAGGAATTGATGTCCCTGCTATTGAAGCAAAAATTGGAGAGTATGAAAAAGAAAATCATGACCAAATAATGATAAACAGAGCTCGGAAGGTACTTGAATAATGTTCTGTTTTCTTGCCCTAACATCTGCCACTTTGTCCCTCACAAGTGGTTGAGATCTGGATTAATAATTTTTAATTAATGCCCTAGAGAAAAAAAAATTATATGATATGAGTTCCTCATGCTAGCATTGGTGAATTTTGTGATATGTCATTTAATATTTTCTTAAAGGCCTACTAATTCTGGTGATAATAATAAAACAGGCTGAAGAATTGGCTGCAGCTCAGGTTGCAAGCAAGGGTCCTGCACAGAATGATTCTGATGGGGTGAGAAATGAGATTATTTTTTTAACTATCATATTTTTCTTGAACTAGTGATGTGGTGTGATTTTATTTTACCTTCTATTTGTTTATACTTTGTCAAATTTTTGATTTGAGGTTTTTGGGAGCAGATTAATTGATATCTGTCATGCAACCTTTTGCCAATAGTATATAAACTTACTAGAAGCATGTAAGTGATATTGAATTGACTGTGATGACTGCTTTCAATGCTTGAAATATATGATAATTTGACTGTCCTTGACTCTTAACTATAGTGAAACATTTCTCAATTGGCTGGGAAATCAAGAAAAGGGAAAATAGAAAAACCAGAAGGCAAACTTGGGATCTTTAATTTTTTGTGAACTCTTGACAAAATATACATGTTTTTTATATTTTCTATTTAATGCTCTGCTTTATTGAGCAGGACAATCCCATTTTAATTTTCTACTTGCAAGTTCTATCTCTAACTTATGAGCATATAAATTCATATGACCACTTTTGGTTTGCTACTCTAATGGTTGCAACTGAATAGCTTTCTTTTAGAATGAGCCCATAGGCAGTGATATTAATATATCTTTATTTTTATAGGTAATACGAGAACTATTGTTAATGAGAAAAATGAAAAGTACAAAGTTGTTCATGATGATGAACAACAAGAAATAGGTAAAACAAACAACAAAACAAAAGAGAGGGAGATCAGAAAGATAATCTAAGGGAAAACATAAACTCTGAAAGAGACGAAGAATCAGTAAAGCCCCAATACCGAGACCACTTAAAAAGATTGCGCTGGCATAAAACCTTTAACGCATCCAACGTCTTCTCCCTGTTCTCAAAGGAGCGACGATTTCGTTCTAACCAAACTATCCACATTAAGCACCTTGGAATCAAATTCCAAATATTCGAGTTATGCTTCCCAAGCCACTGATACCAACAAGATAACACTCCTGCCACCAATCCTGGCATAACCCAATGAATACCAAAAGCCTGAATCATGAAGGACCATAAGGTATGTGTAACAGGACAATGAAGTAGAAGATGGTCAACCGACTCCCCATCACAACAACACATACAACACCTATTTACCAAAGGGCGACCCCTAAGCATGAGATTATCCAACGTGAGAATCCGATTTTGAGCATCCGATCGTGAACAGTTGTCCACAAGAAGAAAGCCACTCGCTTAGGAATCTTTGGTTTCCAAACACCCTTCCAAGGGAACAAAAAATTCGGAGTACCTTGAATTGCTAGGTAATAAGATCGGGCGTCAAACTTACCATCACTTTTGAGCCACCAACAAAGGGTATCCCTCCTATCACCCCGAGGAATACGAGGTTGGATAAACTGAAGTAGAGAATAAGAAGCAGCTAGTTCCCAATCTTCAGAAGCTCTATAAAACCTTAAATCCCATATTCTAGAAGTACCTCCTTCCGGAATCCACAAAACCTCAGAGATGTAAGCCTCTTTGGCAGCTGAACACACATAGAGCTCAGGATAGAGATTTTTGGGGTGTTGTCCCCAATCCACCTATCAAGCCAGAAGCGGATACGGGTGCCTTCACCCACTACGAAAGACAGATGCTTAGAGAAACTCTCCCACCCTTCATGAATGCTTCTCCAAAGGCCACATCCATGAGTCCTCCTGCACACTTTCATACACCACCCCCTTGACCCCCACCATATTTGCGGAGATAAATCTCCGCCAAAGATGGGTAACTTCATGCCCATAACACCACAATTATTTTCCTAATAAAGCTAAAGCAGTGATATTAATATATCATTGTAACTTAAAATCTTTGGTGCTGCGTATATTAAATATTATACTCCCTTGAATCAGATAACGTTATGTGTTCCTTGTATACGTGTCGCTCCTAATTTGAATATTATTTTTGTAAACCAACATTTTAGTTTTTTTATTATTATTATTATTATTTTAATGTTAGAATACCTGGAATGTGGCTACACAGCTTGCGTATTGGGATTGCACTTTTCTTTAATGAATTTATTTACTAATAAATAAATTAAGAATTACTTATCAAACAAAAAAAAAAAAAAACTAATAAATAAATAAAGAATACCTTGAATGTGGCAATGCAGTTCCTTTTCATTGCGCATGATAGGTGTTTCTACTCAAATTTTGAGTTGATACTTAATGTACACTTGTCATAATAAAGCCAGTATCACATTATTCTTGCTACTGCTACTTGGACTTTCCAATAATTCAGAGAGATGCCCATAAATGTTTTTAAAGGAGAAAGATTCATACTCTGATGGAGCATGGGGAATTTGTAAATCTTCTTATATTACATTGCACAGTAGCTTGGGAATTGTGGTCACTATTTTTTTGATTATCTAAAATCCATAGGGTAACATTTGATGGAACAGAGTTACCATTGCCACAGTTAAGTTTCTATTGCTTAGGAGGACCTTATTCGAATGAATGATGCTTCTTAGGCCTTTTTCTTCTCTTCACTTAGTAGAATTTCAAGATGATGTGAATACTAGGCGATGATGATATGTACATAATTTGCAGATGAAATGCTTCATAGGCCTTTTTCTTCTCCTCTTGTACATAATTTTCTATTTCTGCCTTTTTTTTCTTTGCCTACTTCATTTTTTTGGAGTAGACTACTATTTATATAATTCTTCTTACCTATCAAACATATGTGTGTGTGTGTGTGTGTGTGTGTGTGTGTGTGTGTGTACATTTATTAATTTTCTTTCTTTCCCCTTTTGGCACTTCCTTTGTATACATCCTGTGTACTGTGGTGGGTGCCCCCCCCCCCCCCCCAACTTTCTCTCTCTCTCTCTCTCTCTCTCTCTCTCTCTCTGCACTTTTTCAATGAACTTGAGTTACTAAAATAAATAGTCTGGTTTTATTCCCAAGCCTTTACCACACTGGGTTGAGAAATGGTTTAGTTGGATGGACCTCCAAGGAGATGCATATGATTCAAAACGGGTGGGCAAGTAAGAGAAGAATGACATATGACCTGTATGTCAATTTTTTGGAAATGAAAGGCATCATATATGGGTTAGAGTAAGTGTTGTTTGTCCTGTTACCAGTGTTTAGATTTCACAAAGATCAATTATATCCAGTGATGGGACCTGAATTTGTAATTATTTCAACACACACAAGTATGTGTTGAGTCTATTATCCTGGTCTCTTAGATGCAGCTTAGACATCTAGTCAATTCACAGGGACAAAAGACTACAAAGAGAAAAATACAACGGAAAAACTGTCCACGTTATACATTGCTCTGGTATAGGGAAAGTTATATTTCTGTAAATCATAAAGACGGATTGCTTTTCATTTTTTTTTTTAATATCTTCTGCATGGTCTCTGTTATACTTTGAACCTGCAATAACATTCTACTTGGAATGCCAATGAGCTTTAGCTCAAATGGCACTCCTCCCAGAACAATCTTGGGATCTTGTTATTCTGCTCATCAGCAATCATAGGATGCCAAAGAAGTTCAATATATGTTACATTTGAGACATACACCAGATGATAAGGTCATTCTTGAGAATGTTAATTGTTAATTTGCTTGTTTTCTATTTTATTTGTTGAATCCATTGGCCATTTTCAATTGGATGCTTGCTTCATGATGCTTTGAGTTTATTCTGTTAAACTTTTCCAGCCTAAAGAGATGAAAACATATTGATACTTTTTATGGAGAAGAAGCAATGATGGCATTTTCTTCTATTTATTGAGACAGGCCCCAAACCAAAGCTCTCAAACAGGATATGGTACTGGTGCACAGGGACAATATGCTCCTACATTTGCTGGAGGGCAGCCACGACCAACCGGCATGGCGCAACAACCAGTTCCTCTTGGAGGGGGACTCGACCTCCATGGTTATGCTGCTGATGATGAGGAAACGATGAAGCTCCGAGCAGAGAGAGGTGGAAGGGCAGGAGGGTGGAGTGCAGAGCTGAGCAAGAGAAGGGCACTTGAAGAAGCGTTTGGAAGCATCTGGATCTATTAGGACCTATGTTTGTTTTTCCTTTCTTGTAACTCGGGGTCCTCCATGTGGGGTAATTCAATTTTCTGTCAGATTATGACAAGCAATCTTAGAGCTTTTCTTTTTGTTTGTCAACATTGAGTGTAAATTACATATGCTAAGGATAGATCATATATTGAAATGATAGATGAGGTTTGTCACTTAGAGATGTGCGCTCTTGCCGCGGCTCTTGCCCCCATGTACTAGCTTCCCTCCTAAATACCCAAAGCTTGGAACAAGATAATTTGTCATAACGATCAATTATCGAAGGGATTAGGAGTCATTATGTTCAAAGTTCAGACTACCATACATTCAAACTATTGGATTACCATCACTCCGATTGGTGGAAGTCAATATATTTGGGATGGAAAGATAATTACTATGTTTGGACTGAGATTGCATATATGTGTGACATAGAATGGGGCCATTATATACACACGTCCCCTTTCTTTTCCGCTCAAATACATCCTCTCTAATCAACCATTAGATTATATCTTATTTTTATATCTTCTATGTTTGTAAAATTTTACGATTATAAAATAATAATAACAATAATAATAATAACCATCTCATCTATGTTTTTATTGGAACAAGTTTCTAAAAAAAATATGTTTTTATTGGAACAAAAACCACTTTCATGTTTCAAACTTTGTTGAGGATACACAGGTAAGATATGTGCGTATTACAAAGAAAGAGGGTACCAACTACCAAGTTACCACCAACATCTACTAGATTTGTGTCTTGGCTTGATATGTGGATTCCAATTAGCTTAATTGATAAAGTTTATTGTCCCAAAAAAAGAGATCTAGGATTTGAATTCTACTAACACGAAAAATCGTTTGGTATTTTATCATGATAATAAAGAGCAATCATATTATTATATGACCTTAAACGAAACATATTAGTTATCAACAACGTCTACTGGATTGGCTTCTTAGCTTTGATAAGTGGATCCTAGTTAGTTTAATTGATAAAGTCTTTTGTCTCTAAACAATAGATTTGAGATTCCCACTACCATAGAAAAACTAATTGGCATATTAGCCTAATAATAAAGAGAAAACAGACCGCAATAGGACATCAAACAAAACATATTAGCTATGTAACCTCATTTGTAACACACCAGCACAAAGAAACAAAACATATTAACTATGTAACCTCATTTGTAACACACCAGCACAAAGAAACAAAACAAACGGTGTAGTGTAAGACCCAAATGATGGGCTAATTTTTCCAAATAGCATAATTTTAGAAAAAAATTTAGGAGAAAAGCATACGGCCAAACTATTTAATTATATTTATATAGCATTTTTTTGGAACTCAAGTTCCAGGCATTATGGGCTTGCATGGCAATCCAATCATTTGGAACTCGAGTTCCAAAAAAATACTATATTACTAAATAAGTTTAGCCGGATAGGTTTCTCTTAAATTTTTCCTAAAATTGTGCTATTTGGCAAAAAAAAGTAGGAATGACAATTTAAACCCGAACTTACGGGTACCCCCCTCACCCACCCTAATGGACAAGTTTTACCCACCCTGCATAGCATATGGGGCAGGGATGGAGGTTAACATTTTCCCTCGCACCTGCTCCGCTTATATTTAAATAATTAAAAAAATATTTTTATAGGTTTTTTTACAAGATATTCATGTGTAGGGCTGTCCACGGGTCGGTCCGGGTCGGGTTTGTGCCTAACCCGGAACCGACTCGCCGAAATCGGGTGGGGGAAAAAATGCACCCGCCGGAGTAATCGGGTCGGCCAATTCAAACCATCATCGGGTAGCGGTCGGGTCGGTCGGCTATCCTAGATTAGAGAGACGACGAAAAATCGGTAAAAAAAACACAGATCCTGCAAAAAATCTCACTGGATTCCATGAGATTTCGCCAGATCCGGCGAAAATCTCACCGGATTCGATGAGATTTAGCCAGATCCGGCGAAAATCTCATCGGATTCGATGATATTTCGCCAAATACGTTCAAAATCTCACCGGATCTGAGGAAAATATGGTCGGAATTTGGAAAAATATCGCCGGAATCTGGGTTTCTTCGCCGGATTCTAGAAATTTTGGCCGGGATTTGAAAATCTTTCGGTTGGTTCGGGTTTTTCGGGTTTTAGGGGAGGAAGACCGAAATCAACCCGCCGGAATCAGTTTCTGGTGGTGAAGACCCGCCGGAGTAGTCGGGTCGGCCGGATTCAGGTCGGATCCGGTTGGTTCTTCAGGTGGGTTGGGTAGCCGGATCAATCTGGACAGCCCTATTCATGTGTGTTTTTGGCCATCTACCTTTAAATTTATGATTTTTTTTTATATTGTATTATTGAACTTATACTTTTATGTTTTTAACATTTACGTTGTTTGAATTGTTTTTGAATTTTTGATTACTTAAATTGTTGTATTGTTATGCTTTGAGAAGATTTTGAAATGTTAATAATTGTTTTTTTTTAATGTTTTATGAGTTTTAATTTAATGCATTCAAAATAAAATTTTAATAAATTATATATATATCATATTATATTTATATATAATAAAAGTTGGACTAAGACGCCGTGGTTGCGCCACATGACTTCACCAAATTGCAGAAATTTTATTAAATTTTTAGATTTTTAAAGAACTAAAAATAAATAGTATACTACCAGGACTCTAATTCATTCTTATCATTAAATAAAATTAGATTAACATTATTTTTTTATTTGTTAGGATGAATTTCTTAAATTAAGGGATAATATTTAACATACAAAAATTTAATTTAGATAATATTTATCATCTAAATTTTCAAAATTTTAATTCTACTCTAATTAAAAGTCTATTTTAAAAATTTTCTAAATTTAAATCTCATCCCACGTATTTGTTGTTTCTATTTTCCTCAAGTTGCAACTTAAATTTTATTAATTATTATTATTATTATTTAATTAATATTATTTTGTCAAAATATCAAGTTACAAAACTTAATTAGTAAGAGATAAGCAAAATCCAAATTCTTCAAGAGATGATTAATATAAATCTATCCCAAGAAATAATATATATCTCCATTAATTTGATAATCTTTTAAACAAAAAAAAAAAAAAACTATCACAATAAGAAGCCTGAGAAACAACCTCCAAAGGAACACAAGAGGTTCGACTTGAAGAAGCTTTCATATGAGGAAAGGAAGGCCAAATTGATTGAGAGATTAAATGCTTTTAACTTTGTAGCCGATGATGATGAGGATGATGAGTGAAAGTAGTGTTGGATTCAGTGCTTAATATTTGTTGATTATCTGTGATAAATTTTGGTTTTTTGCCAATGCAACTAAGAACCTAGCTGTGTTTTTTTTTTTTTTTTTTTGTTAAATTTATTATTTTTGCAAGTTGTCTTTCATCATCTAGATGTTTTAACTAGATATGAATTTTTGCATCATTTATATAAATATATATATATATATATATATATATATATATCAACCACGTTCTCTTTCTCTTTCTTTCTTTTTTTTTTTTTTTTTTTTTTTTTTTTTTTTTTTTTATATATTAGCATTACATTGATTCTTCATCTCAAAGATGAGGCTTCCATTGCTACTATGGACAGGTACGTATCTCATGCAAGCATATATGAACTTAAATTGCCTTTCAATATTTTGAATGCTTTATTATTTTTCTAGATGTGATTAGGCTCAAAAGTATATGCTTGATTAATTTTCTAGATCATTTAAATACACTAAAACTATGTTAATAGGATTTATTTTATATAATTTATCAAACAAAATGAAATAAATTTTGTCAAGTATGATTTATTCATGTTGTTCCCTTTTTACTTTTTATTTTTATTTTGAATATCAGCATTTATGTATGTAAAGTGTGCATAGAATTGTATCCGTTTGCAACATTAATTAATATATTTTTTTTGCTAATTATAAGTATAATTTTCTATTCCCAACAAATTCTTCATTAATCTTTTTATATTTTTGGTTTTAAATTGCAAAATTTTGGATCATCAATATAAAATAGTGTAGGGACACAATTTTGAGTTACCAGCCCAACGATGGATAGATTAGCCCAAAAGGGCCCCTAAGCAATGAATTTGTAGAGAGTAGGTTGAGAAGGACTGGACTAGGAATGATTCAGCTCTTCAAATGGTTGGGACGAGCTCCTCCACCATGATCAAATTCTGTTTTACACTTGCAATCTTATATTCGCTCTACGTCCGAGGCTCTTTTTCTCTTTCGTTCTCTCTTTTTTCTTTTTACACCCCTCTCTTTCAAAAAGATCCCCCTCTCTTCCTTTTTTCTCCCCTTTTATACTTCCTCCCCTCCTTTCTTAGCCATCCACGTGTGGATCGTTTCCTTCCTCTTTGGACACTTGTCCCCCAGTTTTTTCCAGAAATTGCTTCGTAGAAGCAACGGGACACTTTGCTACTGTTCAGATGTCCTCTCCACATAAATGCGGCCAGAAGATTAGCTGTGGGGCATTCAATGCGGGGTTGGCAGCCTTTCTCCTTGATATTCTGGGATATTTTCTGGATGTGTGGCTCTACTACGTTCAACAAAGCCAGTGGAGATTTCTGGGGCACTTTTCTGACCGGCCGGTTTTCAAGGTTTATCTATACCTCGACCGTCCGAGGTGTCAATGTTCTCGGACAGACGGTCGATCTCTCCCAAGTCTTGTTCAGATTCCCCTCCGCTTATCTCGGTCATTATAGATCAGACTAGGTAGTCCTCGGCTGGGCCATGGTCCTCGGCGTGCGATTTTGGTCCAACACACGGGCCTATGATTCTCGTTATTTAGGCTCCACACCTAGGCCCATCATCTCTGTCGATATTTTTGCCCCCACAATAGCCCCTCGAGATGCTTCTTTTTGGGCTCTCGGACAGAAAGGAGGATATCGATGCCTCGTTGCTCGAGTCTTCTACCTTCCGGACTGCTTTGGTTAGTAGAGATGCCCCTTTGACTTCTAAGGGCGCGTTTCTGATGGTGCAACGCTCGAGGCGCTCCTTCATTAAATATTTGCTGCGCCATGTTCCCCACGTTCAACGGTGCGATACAAATTGGACGGCCTGGATTTCAACTAAGACATGGGCGGGATTTTTACCGCTTCAGATGGTCTTTTTAATATAAATATTCTTTCATTCGATCTCCTTTCCCTTTACTTTCGCATTTGCTTAACTCCAGAGCACATTTATTGAATCCTGTCAGCCGTTTCGTTACCCGTGTCACTCCTAAACACCAAAGCCTGTCCGAGGAGATTTCCTTAGATTTCTGTAAGTCTTTACATCCTTATCCTTTCTCTTTTTATATTCTAGTATATATTTTCATCGGTTTTCCGTCCCCTTTTTCACCTCGTCTTCTTCTTCCCACCTTGAATATTCTGAGTTTGTTAATATTCTTCGGGGATGGGTAGATTCAAGGAGTTAGTAGATTCTGAAGAGGGGATTGCGAGGTTTAAGAACGATTATAAGATTCCTGCCGGAGTAGACATTAGGTATTGTGAGGAGGGCGATTGGCACACGCAGAGGCGAGAGGGGGAAGTTGTGATCCCTATGATCGCGTTCATAGAAGGAGGGATGAAGATCCCTATGGGTGAGGTTATGAGAAATTACCTTAGCGCTCATAGGTTAGCTCCCACCCAGTGTGCTCCTAACGTATTTAGAATTCTGGGTTGTGTAGATGCTTTAAACAAAAAGTTAGGTTTGGGGTTGACACATCACGATGTCAACTGGGTTTATAACCTCCACCATCTTAGGGGTCAGGGGTATTATTTAAAGTCGCGACACCCCGAGGTTAGGCTAATCCAATGTTTACCCGAATCCAACAAGGGCCTAAACAAGGATTTTCTGATTGTTTCGGGCGATTGGCATAACGGCTTGCATTGCCCGACTAGGGAAGGGGAACCAGGTGGAGTTTTTTAGTATAGGAAGTTTTGTTTTGATTATCTGTTTAGTAACATTGAGTTTGATTTTAACTCTCCCTCTTATTTTGCAGATAAGCACGCTGCTGTACCCCAGCTCGGACTAGTGAACCAGGAGAGTCTGGACAAAATTCTCAAGGCCGAGGTGTTTCAGCATTCAGACGGCCAACTCAGAGCAGCGCACATAATACTGGGCTACAAACCCATATCGTACAGTTTTCAAGCACCGAAGTGCGTGATACGAGCCAAAGATCCTCGCCTCCATAGGATCAGTGTAGCGGCGCCTGGATTCCTCCTTCCCGAGGGTGCTTCTATCCCAGCAGGCGAGCTACCTACGTTCCCAATACTTGACGGGGTGCCCATAACCGTTCCGTCTCGACCTCAAATCAAGGAGGAGGAAAAGGAAGAGGGTGAGAGGGAAAAAGTGTTGGTCGAGGTGTCAGATTCTGACGAACTCTTCGAGGTTTTCAACCAACCTTCGTCTCCAGAGATAACCATTTCCGAGGATATGGGAATTCAGAGGAAGCCCAGGTCGTCTTTACAAGAGCTGTTGGAATCTCAGCCCGGGAAAGAGGTTCCGAGCAAGTCAGCAGCAGCCAAACCTCCGGCTCCCCTTCCCGTCCCACCGCCTCGGGTTGATCCTCCCGAGCATAAACGAAAAAGGGAGGACAAGGGGAAGGAGGTCGTGGAAACGGGGAGACAACAGCCTTCCCAAGAAATTGACAATGCTAGAGGAGGGAAGCATCCCAGGCAACATCAAACGAGGCCGACCCAAGAGATGGAGAGGCGAGGTGACCGCAGACATGCAGCGCCGACATGGGCCCCGCGTCTGGAGCTAGATGGGGCCCTTCTGACCGAGGAAGCCTCTATTCGGGACTCTCAGGATGGGAGGGCCGGATACGTGGCGGATGCGGTGGAGCAGTCCTTGCTCCTCCCCAAGGATATGGCCGACCTCAGAATGATGAGGCAACATGAGGTGTTTGTAGGCCTCAAGAGGGACCTGGCGATGGTGGGTTATGCACCTTCTTGTACTTAATACCTGTTTATCTATCTTTTTCACTCACTCAATCTATGGTGTTTTTGACTATCTATACTTGCACATGTTTATACAGGCGGTTCAAGCCACCTTCTGTGCAGAAGAAATGGTGAGGCTCGCTCATCGCCAGGCCAAAGAGGAGGAGGCGAGGAGAATCTCCGCGGTGGAGACTTTCCGGGTGGCCGAGAAGAGCCTCCAAGAGCTGAGAGTCAAACTGGCCGAAGAGGAAAGAGGGAAGAGGAGTGCCATGGCCGCTCTGGACAATGCTGAGAGGCAGGCCGAGAGCCAGAAGGTACTTCTCCGAGGTGCCGAGGACCAGCTGGCCTCTTCCAAGCAACAAGTCATCGCACTCCAAAAGAAATTGGAAGAGGTCCAGAGGGCCAAGGAGCTGGCCGAGAAGACGAAGGATGAAATGATGAAGGCAAAGGAGGATGCTGAAAGAGAGAAAGATGAGGCCGAGCAGAGGGGATACGACATCGGCGTGGCTGAGACCGAGGAGGCCCTTCGGGCAGAGGTCTCGGGGGTGTGTAGGAAGTACTGCTCCGAAGTATGGATCGAAGCCCTCAACCAAGCCGGGGTCGAGGCTTCATCCATGCTGAGGAAAGTAGAAAACATCTACTATCCCCCAGCTATCCGAGTCGATTCCTCTGTTGGTCATCCCACAGGCCCTCCACCCGATGTGACCGAGCAGTCGGGGAATGGTTCGGATGCGGCTTCTCTCCCACTCTCCGCTCCCGAGACCCAAGTTAAGGAGGCTGAAGCGTGCAAGGAGGCTGCTCCTGATGCCACTCAACCACCTGCTACCGTCAAGGAGCCCGCCGAGAAGAAAGAGGCACCTAGGATGGAGCTTGTGCTCGCCAGTCTCCCCATTCCTCCTCTGGGTGACCCTAAAGGGTCGGATCCGAGCATTCCCGCGGGTGCCGTAGAGCAGACCAAGGCCCCCCCAGCCGGGAAGATAGTGTTGAAGAAAAAGTAGGCCCTTGTGGGATTTTTTGATGTAGTGCTTCCTTTTAGTATTTGTTGTTTCTGTTTCTCTTCTTTTTTATTGTACTTTCACTATCTTGTTTCCAGTTTACATTAATGAAAGGTGCAAGTAAATTTCCTGATTCCGTGGTGTTTCACAAATACAATGATGTATTTATTTAATGTGTTATCTATTATCATTGTTGTTTACTACTATCGTTGTCAATTAGATTTATTTTTGCTTTTACATACGGTTTTTCTAAAGAGTGACTAAAGATCATATGCTTCATCACGATAAGCAGTTGATTCCATCAATTATGCGAGCAATGAGAATGGGGTGAGTTATGTCAACACGTAGACAGGTATCCCAAGCGGTTCTTAGGAGTTCATGCTGGGACAGAAGATAGCTCTTTGTGTTGAGATAGCCACTTATGAGTGCTTAGGCATCTCGTGAGCGTGTCAGCCTAGAGCTTTGCCTTCACACTTGGTTCGAGTTAGCAACTTAGGAGCCGAGCAAAGGTTTAAAATTATTGCGTGCCCAGGAGGATTAAATGCTACACTAAAGAAAATTTCTCCCTTCTCCCTTTTCCCTTAATCAAGGGGGGTGGATGATCTGAGAAATCGGAGGTAGCTCGGTTCTGTTTAATGCTTAGAAAAGAAATGAATCGTATTAATTTTTCCAAGGCAGATGGTCCGAGGAGCCAGAAATAGCTTGGATCAGTTTAATACTTAGAATTAATGAATAACAGTATTAATTTCTTCAAGGCAGATGGTCCGAGGAACCAGGCGTAGCTTGAATCAGTTTAATGCTTAGAATTAATGAATAACAATATTAATTTCTTCAAGGCAGATGGTCCGAGGAACCAGGCATAGCTTGAATCAGTTTAATACTTAGACTTAATGAATAACAGTATTAATTTCTTCAAGGCAGGTGGTCCGAGGAACCAGGCATAGCTTGAATCAGTTTAATACTTAGACTTAATGAATAACAGTATTAATTTCTTCAAGGCAGATGGTCCGAGGAACCAGGCATAGCTTGAATCAGTTTAATACATAGACTTAATGAATAACAGTATTAATTTCTTCAAGGCAGGTGGTCCGAGGAACCAGGCATAGCTTGAATCAGTTTAATACTTAGAATTAATGAATAACAGTATTAATTTCTTCAAGGCAGATGGTCCGAGAAACCAGGCATAGCTTGAATCAGCTTAATACTTAGGATTAATGAATAACAGTATTAATTTCTTCAAGGCAGATGGTCCGAGGAACCAGGCATAGCTTGAATCAATTTAATACTTAGACTTAATGAATAACAGTATTAATTTCTTCAAGGCAGATGGTCCGAGGAACCAGGCATAGCTTGAATCAGTTTAATACTTAGGATTAATGAATAACAGTATTAATTTCTTCAAGGCAGATGGTCCGAGGAACCAGGCATAGCTTGAATCAGTTTAATACTTAGGATTAATGAATAACAGTATTAATTTCTTCAAGGCAGATGGTTCGAGGAACCAGGCATAGCTTGAATCAGTTTAATACTTAGACTTAATGAATAACAGTATTAATTTCTTCAAGGCAGGTGGTCCGAGGAACCAGGCATAGCTTGAATCAGTTTAATACTTAGACTTAATGAATAACAGTATTAATTTCTTCAAGGCAGGTGGTCCGAGGAACCAGGCATAGCTTGAATCAGTTTAATACATAGACGTAATGAATAACAGTATTAATTTCTTCAAGGCAGGTGGTCCGAGGAACCAGGCATAGCTTGAATCAGTTTAATACTTAGACACGTGATAAGCATAACCGAGAATCATACAAGATATAATTGAGTAAAAGATAAAGGGCACTTTTATTAATAGTAGTACCTTTTCAGGTTGTTTACATTCCAAGGATGCAACACTGTTCTGTTTTCTAAATCCTGCAGGTAGTACGCTCCTATCCCGACTACGGATATGATTTGGTACGGCCCCTCCCAGTTTGGTCCCAGTTTTCCCCAAGAGGGGTTCTTTGCCGAGCCGACAACTTTCCTCAATACCAGATCCCCTACCGCTAAAGGCCTTGACTTTACATTTGCATCGTATCCTCGCTTGAGCTTATGCTGGTAAGAGGCCAACCGGACCATGGCGCATGCTCTTCTCTCATCAATCAGGTCTAGATTTTTCTTAAGTAGATTATCGTTGCTATCCGGAGTGAAGGAGCTAGTCCTTAGTGTAGGGAAGCCCGTCTCCAACGGAATAACTGCCTCGGCTCCATAAGTCAATGAAAAAGGGGTTTCGTCGGTAGACTTCCGAGGAGTGGTCCTGTAGGTCCACAGTACATGTGGCAATTCTTCGACTCATTTGGCCTTGGAGTCGTCCAGCCTCTTCTTTAGTCCATTTACAATAACTTTGTTCGTGGCCTCGGCTTGTCCATTCCCTTGAGGGTAGGCTGGGGTGGAGTAGCGATTCGTTATTCCTAGTTTGCAGCAGTATCTTCGGAAAGTTTTGCTGTCAAACTGAAGTCCGTTGTCGGAGACTAGTGTGTGCGGGACTCCGAACCGGGTGATGATATTCTTCCAAATGAACCTCTTCATGTCGGCATCTCGGATATTGGCCAATGGCTCTGCTTCGACCCATTTAGTAAAGTAATCTGTGCCGACGACTAGGTATTTTTTGTTCCCCGCTGCCCTGGGGAAAGGTCCAACAATATCCAAACCCCATTGGGCAAAGGGCCACGGACTGGATAAGGGGTTAAGCTCTCCTCCCGGCTGATGTATGCTCGGGGCGAACCTCTGGCATTGGTCGCACTTCCTCACATATTCTTGAGCTTCCCTATGCATGTTGGGCCACCAATACCCCTGCGTGAGGGCTCGATGAGATAGAGATCTACCCCCCGTGTGACTCCCACAGATTCCTTCATGAAGTTCCTCCAGGAGAACCTCAACGGCCTCGGGATGCACACACAATAAGTACGGCCCAGAGAAGGACCTTTTGTAGAGTTTCAGATCCTCGGACAGCCAGAACCGAGGTGTCTTTCTCCGTATTTTATCAGCTTCCAACTTCGTTTCGGGCAATAAGTCATCTTTGAGAAAATGCACGATGGGGTCCATCCAACTGGGAGCCGCTTCTGCCTGGTGAATAGTTGACACCACCTTCCCCAACCGACGGGGTTGTAAGAGATCCTCTATAAGAATCACCCTCGGCAAGTCTTGCGCCGAGGATGTTGCTAACGTCGCAAGGGAGTCGGCATGTGCGTTTCTGCTTCTGGGGATCTGCATCAAGCTGAAAGACTTGAAACCAGATTGTAAGTGTCTAACCTGGTTAAGGTATTCTTGCATTCTTGGGTCCCTGGCCTCTAGTTCCCCTCTGACTTGGCCTACCACCAATCTGGAGTACGAGAATATGTTTACATCTTTTCCTCCCATTCGCTGGATCATGGCCATCCCGACTAACAGGGCCTCATACTCTGTCTCATTGTTCGTTGCAGAGAAACCAAGTCTTAACGACTTTTCGATCGTGATGTTCTCGGGCGAGATTAGAACCAGCCCCACTCCGGATCCTTTATGATTCGATGCGCCATCAACATATAGCCTCCATGGTGACACCCGCTCTATGGAGGTCACTCCAACTGAATTTTCATCCATGCGATGTTTACTTTCATCATCTTCCAATGGGGTCTCGGCAAACTCAGCTAGGAGGTCGGCGATGACCTGGCCTTTCACGGAAGTGCGGGGCATGTACTTGATGTCATAAGCCCCCAGCTTAGTCCCCCACTTCGCAATTCTTCCTGTATAATCAGCGCTTCGAAGCCAGGCCTTGAGCGGCAATTGGGTCAAGACAACAACCGTATGCGCCTGAAAATAATGCGGCAATTTGCGTGTGGCATGCACCACGGCTAGGACGGCCTTCTCCAACGGCAAGTATCTGACCTCGGCCTCATGGAGAGACTTGCTAATATAGTACACGGGTCTCTGCACCCCATTGTCAACCCTTAGTAATACCAAGCTTACCGCATAAACGGTCACCGCGATGTAAGCAAATAAGACCTCATCCACGTCCGGTCTGGACATTATCGGTGGCCGAGACAGATAGTTTTTCAATTGCTGGAAGGCTAAAGCACATTCCTCAGTCCACTCAAAGTCCTTCCACTTATTCAACAGAAGATAAAAGGGTCTGCATCTGTCAGCGGACCGGGCTATAAAGCGATTGAGGGCAGCGATCATTCCGGTCAGTCTCTGCACCTCTTTGGGATTCCAAGGTGGTTGTAAGATATTAATGGCCTGGATCTGGTTTGGGTTCACCTCAATTCCACGGTGAGTGACCATGTAGCCTAGGAACTTCCCCGAGCCTACCCCGAAAGAACATTTAGAGGCGTTGAGCCGCAATTTATGTCCTCTCAGGATTCCAAAAATGCATTCAAGGTCGGCGATGTGGTCGGACTCTTGTCTGCTCTTGACTACCATATCGTCGATGTAGATTTCGATATTTTTACCCAGCTGAGGCTCGAACATTCTGGTCATCATCCTCTGATACGTGGACCCCGCATTTTTAAGTCCGAACGGCATCACTTTGTAATGATAGTTGCCAATCGGCGTGACAAAAGCCGTCTTCTCCTGGTCTTCCCCGGCTAGGGGTATCTGGTGGTATCCTTGGAAGGCATCCAAGAAACTCATCCAGGGATGCCCCACGGTTGCGTCCACCAGTTGATCAATCCTAGGCATGGGGAAGGGATCCTTTGGGCAGGCTTTGTTCAGATCCGAATAATCCACGTAAACCCGCCATTTGCCATTCTTTTTCTTCACTACTACGGTGTTAGCTAACCAGTTGGGTTAGAACACTTCTTTGATAGCCCCAGCCTGTTTTAGCTTATCCACCTCCTCCCTAACAGCATCAGAATGTTCCCTTGAGGATCGCCGAGGAGGTTGTTTTTTAGGAAGAGCAGACGGACTTACGTTCAGATGATGACAGATGAAATTTGGATCCACTCCCGGGGCCTCATAAGCATTCCAAGCAAATACATCGATATTGCGCCTTAGGAAATGCAATAACTCCTCCCTATCTTGAATAGGCAACTGGGCGCCGATTTGAAAAAATTTCTCCGAGTCCCCATCAATAAGAACTTTCACCAGATCCTCACACTTTGCCTCCTCGGCCCCTACGTCAGATATTGGGACCGTTGACTTTAATTGCTAGGGATCCTCGCTGGCCAGGTCCGAGGACCCTGATTCTGGTTGGTGCATAATGGCCGCTACCAGACACTGCCTGGCCACGGCCTGACTCCCGAGCAACTCCTCAACTTGGTCTTCGGATGGGTATTTGATTTTTAGGTGAAGGGTGGATGAAACTGCCCCGAGGGCGTGGAGCCAAGGTCGCGCCATGATAGCTGTATATGGTGAGAAGGCATCCACCACGATAAAGTCTACCTCCACCACCTCCGAGCCAGCCTGAACAGGCAATCTGATCTGTCCCCTCGGAACAACTACTCTCCCATCGAAACCGACCAAAGGTGAGTCATAGCTGGTCAGATCCTCATGCTTGAGATTGAAGCCCCTATACAGGTCTGGGTACATAATTTCAGCCCCACTGCCTTGATCTACCAGTACTCTTTTCACATCATAACCCCCTATCCTAAGAGTTATCACCAATGCATCATCGTGGGGTTGTATGGTCCCGGCCTTGTCCTCGTCCGAGAAGCTCAGCATGGGTTGGGGGTTCAATCTGGCCTTCTTTGGCTCCTGCCCAGGATCCCCAGGATACACTCCAGCCACCGTCATTATCCTGGAGGGGCACGACCTTGTCCTGCCAAGTGCGGCGAGGATGACATTGATTGTTCCTAAGGGAGGTCTGGAGGAATTATTACCTGGAACCCCTACGCCGGTCTGGCCTCCCTGTCCGTTAGGCTGAGATAGGAATTGTTTCAACCTGCCCTCTCGGATCAGTTGTTGCAAATGGCTCCATAGAGTCCTGCAGTCCTCGGTCGTATGCCCGAGCTCTCTATGATACTGACAATGCAGGCTCTGGTTACGTTTCGAGATGTCTCCGCTCATCTTGTTCGGCCATCTGAAGTATGGCTCGTTCTTAATCTTCTCCAAGATCTGGTGCACTGGTTCTCGGAACACAGTGTTAACTGTTTGGGTGGCTCTAGACCCAGCTTCCCCTCCAAATTCTCGCCGAGGTCGGTTATTACCGTAACGATCCGACCTAAAGTCCCTTCTCTCCTGAGGGATAACCTTACCCTTCCCTTTCTCCTACAACTGATCTTCCTCGACCCTTTTATACTTGTCAATGCGATCCATGAGCTGGCGAACACTGACCACTGGCTTTCCTGTCCGGGACCTCCGTAAACCATGGTCGGCTGGCAGACCGACCTTAAAAGTTCTGACGGCCACATCATCGAAGTCACCCTCGATCTCGTTGAACATCTCCCAGTACCGATCCGAATACGTTCTCAGAGTTTCTCCTTCTCTCATGGATAAAGACAGCAAAGAATCCAGAGGCCGAGGAACCCTACTGTTCGTGATGAAGCGGGATCCAAAAGCTTGAGTGAGCTCTTGGAAAGAGTTGATGGAACCCGTTCTGAGGCCGTCAAACCATCTCATCGCCACAGGGCCCAAACTGGACGGGAACACCTTGCACATTAAGGTCTCGTTATGAGAGTATACCGCCATCTTCTGATTAAAATAGCTAACATGCTCAACTGGATCGGTACGGCCGTTGTAGAGGGTGAATGTTGGTTGGGTGAACCGCTTGGGAAGTCACCCTGCATCAACCCAGCGTGTGAAGGGTGATCTGGATATCCGGTCGAGGGCCTTGCTCATGGCGTCGTTTCCCAATCCCCTAGAAGACGCGCCTCCGCCCTTGCGTTCTCGGCGATTGTCCTCCTCGTAAGAGAAGGTCTCGCTCGGGGGCGTACGTGACCTGTGCCTGTAGTTGTCATCTCCCTCTCCATCGGAGGAAGGATCAGAACCTGAAGGACTTCTCTTCCTTCGCTCCCGTCGCAACTTCCTCTTCAAATGATAAATCTCCTTCTGCATGGCTTTAGCACGGTTGTCCTGCGAGACATGGCTATCGCCCCTAGACTGACCCTCGCCAGCACAGGTGGTATGCACGCTTCCTTCCTGGCCTTCCTGGAAGTGCTCTTCCCTTTGAGATCCCAAAGATTCTTGATGGTGTGGACCTGAGCCAGCCATGGTAAAGAACCTAACTATTCTAGACAACTAGCCCTCCCCACAGACGGCGCCAATTGTAGGGACACAATTTTGAGTTACCAGCCCAACGATGGATAGATTAGCCCAAAAGGGCCCCTAAGCAATGAATTTGTAGAGAGTAGGTTGAGAAGGACTGGACTAGGAATGATTCAGCTCTTCAAATGGTTGGGACGAGCTCCTCCACCATGATCAAATTCTGTTTTACACTTGCAATCTTATATTTGCTCTACGTCCGAGGCTCTTTTTCTCTTTCGTTCTCTCTTTTTTCTGTTTACACCCCTCTCTTTCAAAAAGATCCCCCTCTCTTCCTTTTTTCTCCCCTTTTATACTTCCTCCCCTCCTTTCTTAGCCATCCACGTGTGGATCGTTTCCTTCCTCTTTGGACACTTGTCCCCCAGTTTTTTCCAGAAATTGCTTCGTAGAAGCAACGGGACACTTTGCTACTGTTCAGATGTCCTCTCCACATAAATGCGGCCAGAAGATTAGCTGTGGGGCATTCAATGCGAGGTTGGCAGCCTTTCTCCTTGATATTTTGGGATATTTTTTGGATGTGTGGCTCTACTACGTTCAACAAAGCCAGTGGAGATTTCTGGGGCACTTTTCTGACCGGCCGGTTTTCAAGGTTTATCTATACCTCGACCGTTCGAGGTGTCAATGTTCTCGGACAGACGGTCGATCTCTCCCAAGTCTTGTTCAGATTCCCCTCCGCTTATCTTGGTCATTATAGATCAGACTAGGTAGTCCTCGGCTGGGCCATGGTCCTCGACGTGCGATTTTGGTCCAACACACAGGCCTATGATTCTCGTTATTTGGGCTCCACACCCAGGCCCATCATCTCTGTCGATATTTTTGCCCCCACAAATAGGTTTTTTTTCCCTTGCGATTATGGAACTTATTTGACTAAAGTAGCAAAATCAAAGTGGAAATGATAGCTTTTATAGAAAAAAAAAATTATTTTAAAGTCTGGTATTAAATGGTCATAGACTAATGCAATTTTACAATCTATATGGTAAATTTTTTTTTTACTCGGTTTAATTTTTTTGTTGATTTTGTTTTTCAAGTTTGTCATAAAAGATTCCAAGCATCCTAAGAAAGGTGTGTAATCTATATGTAGAGCTCTACAATTTTTTTTTTCATTTACACGTAGTGTCTCTCTTTCAAACTATTCATTTTCTTTTTGTTTCTCAAATAAATTTTGTATTATATTAATTTATGTATAAAATCGTGCAACGAACAGGAAGCAAAAATTATGATAAGTTCTATAATTAGAACAAATTAAAGATTATTATTCTTCGAATAGTTCTATCTCCTAAAAGTGGCCAATTTTTATAATACTATGTCTAAAGATTTTAATAAAGAACAATGACGAAGAAGAACAAGGATACTCTAAAAACATAGTGCACAAATAATTATTCAAAGATTTTTCAAAGGAAAAAAAATACTTCTAACATTTTTTAATCATTGATATTATTTTTAACAATACTTCAAGTCACTAACAAATTAATACTTATTTTGTTATAAAAATTATTAAAATATATAATTATTTATACATATATTTTATAAGTTTTTTCATAGAACCGTGCAACGTACATGCCTATAACTACTATATATATAAAATTTAGATGTGGCGTGATGAATACCCCGCTAAGATGAAAAAAATAAAAAAATAAAACCCCAAAGTGGAAGTGGAGCAAAGGTAAAGGATAAAAAACCCGCTCCGTACCCACCTGTTTTGCCGTACTTTTTTTATACAAGATAGAATTTTACTCTAGCCTAATCTAAGTGTATATGTGTGTGAAGTTCCTTCCTAGAGACTTGAATTCTGGCCCTTACCCCCCACACCCCACAAGCACTTATGTTTGTGGAGTGACCATCACACCAAGAGCGTGCGTTAGTGCCGTTCTTAAATAATAATAATAATAATAATAATAATAAATTAAAAAAAAATCCCCCACGAAATATCTCTATTTTTAATGTCCGTTAAAAAAAAAAATCTTGGCTATTTGGACAACAATTTACACGCGTACACCTTGGTATATTTATGCTTGTGAAGTGACCATCGCATCAAGGGTATGCGGTGGTGTCATTCTTAAAAAAATGATAATAATAATAATAATAATAATAATAATAATAATAATAATAATAAAAAATTAAAAAAAAAAATCCCCCACGAAATATCTCCGTTTCTAATGTCCGTTTAAAAAAACAAGAAAAAGAAAAAGAAAATCTTGGCTATTTGGACAACAATTTACACGCGTACACCCTGGTTCTAATTTCCTCCACTGCTTCAACTTCCGTTATCTCTAAAACCCAAGGTATGTCTAGCATCACACATACACACACTCTTGCTGGGTTTCATTGTTACAAATTCCATAACAAATTCATTCACTGATGCATGGAGCTTGTTTGAAGTAGGCCACTGTGAATCGTATATGGCCTCGCTGAAGCTTTCCATTTCGTTGGAAACCTATGATTCCAAGAAGTTCAATGTAAACCCACCTCAACCCTTGAATTGGAGCTCTGTTTCTTCAATTTTTAGTTACATTCATGTAAGTAAAGCTTGTACAATTAATTCCTTGAATAGGGTCACTCACATTAAGGTCTCTCGGTTTGAGACTGACTTGCCCAACACTTCTGAATCTAATGGTTTTGATAATGAGAGCTTGGTTGAGAAAAGGCTGTTGGGTACGAAGAAGGGGATTAAAAGGGAGGTGGGTTTGAAATATAGGTTCAAAAGGTATGGTCGTGAACGAGAAATAGAGAATTTGTTTGTGGGTGATGGTGAATTGGATGTTAATTACTCTGCTATTGGGCCTGGCTTGAGCTTAGAGCATTGTAATGCTGTTTTGAAACGGCTCGTGAAGTGTAGTGAAAGCAAAACTCTGACATTTTTTGAGTGGATGAGAAGCAATGGAAAGTTAGAGCACAATGTGAGTGCTTATAATTTAGTTCTTCGGGTGATGGGTAGAAGAGGAGATTGGGATGCAGCGGAGACGATGGTTCGGGAATTAAGTAATAAATTTGGTAGTGAATTAGATTGTCGGGTTTTTAATACAGTTATTTATGCTTGTTGTAAGTTGGGGCGAATGGAGTTGGGTGCAAAGTGGTTTCGGTTGATGTTGGAAAAAGGGGTTCAGCCTAATGTAGCTACTTTTGGGATGCTCATGGCACTTTACCAGAAGGGTTGGAATGTTGAGGAGGCAGAGTTTTCTTTTTGCCAAATGAGGAATTTTGGAATTGTATGTCCTTCTGCGTACTCAGCGATGATCACAATTTATACCCGATTGAGGTTGTATGACAAGGCGGAAGGGGTTATTGGCTTAATGAGAGAAGATAAAGTGGAAAAAAATCTGGAGAATTGGTTGGTAATGCTGAATACGTATAGTCAGAATGGCAAATTAGAGGAAGCTGAGCTGGCATTGGTCTCGATGCAAGAAGCGGGGTTTTCCCCAAATATTGTTGCATACAATACATTGATAACTGGGTATGGGAAGATATCCAATATGGAGGCTGCTCAACGTGTGTTTCTGATCATTCAAGAAGTTGGACTAGAGCCTGATGAAACAACTTATCGTTCCATGATTGAAGGTTGGGGTCGTGCAGACAATTATAAGGAGGCAGAACGGTACTACATGGAGCTCAAGCGGTTGGGATACACTCCTAACTCATCTAACCTGTACACACTAATAAACCTGCAAGCCAGACATGAGGATGAAGAGGGTGCTGTCAGAACTCTTGATGATATGCTGAAGATGGAATGCCAACATTCCTCTATCCTTGGAACTCTTTTACAGGCATATGAGAAGACTGCAAGGATTGATAAAGTGCCCCTAATTTTGAAAGGTTTGTTATATCAACACGTTCTTGTTAACCAGACTTCTTGCTCCATTTTGGTCATGGCATATGTGAAATACTGCATGGTGGATGATGCAATAAAAGTGTTGGGGGAAAAACTCTGGAAGGATCCACTTTTTGAGAATAACTTGTATCATTTGTTGATTTGCTCATGCAAGGAGTGGGGTCATTTTGAGAATGCTATTAAGATATACACTCAAATGCCCAAACATGATGACAAGCCAAACTTGCACATTTCATGTACAATGATTGACATTTACAGCGTCATGGGTCTTTTTCCTGAAGCCGAGCAACTCTATTTGGAGTTGAAATCTTCGGGAATTTCTTTGGACATGATTGCTTTTAGCATTGTTGTGAGAATGTATATCAAAGCTGGATCTTTGAACAAGGCTTGCTCTGTTTTAGACATGATGGACAAGCAGAGGGACATTGTTCCAGACATTTATCTGTTCCGTGATATGCTTCGCACATATCAGAGATGTGGTATGTTGGATAAATTAGCTGATCTATACTATAAAATCTTGAAGAGTGAACTGACTTGGGATCAGGAAATGTACAATTGTGTGATAAACTGCTGTGCTCGTGCTCTGCCAGTTGATGAGCTTTCTAGGCTTTTTGATGAAATGCTTCACCGTGGGTTTTTTCCTAATACCATTACCATCAATGTGATGCTTGATGTGTATGGAAAATCCAAGCTTTTCGTGAAAGCTAAAAAGTTGTTCTGGATGGCTCAAAAACGAGGTTTGGTAGATGTGATCTCGTACAATACTATTATAGCTGCATATGGCCAAAATAAATACTTCAAGAACATGTCATCAACAGTTCAAAAGATGCAACTTAATGGCTTTTCGGTTTCACTTGAAGCGTACAATTGTATGTTGGATGCTTATGGGAAAGACAGGCAAATGGAGATCTTTAAAAGCGTCTTACAGAGAATGAAGGAATCAGATTGTGCTTCTGACCACTACACATATAACATAATGATCAATATATATGGAGAACAGGGATGGATTGATGAAGTAGCTGGTGTGCTCACAGAATTGAAAGAGCGGGGACTTGGACCTAATTTGTGCAGCTATAACACATTGATCAAGGCATATGGAATTGCAGGAATGGTTGAAGATGCTGTGCATTTGGTCAAGGAAATGAGAGAAAATGGGATAGAACCTGATAAGATAACCTACACCAATCTGATCTCTGCACTGCGTAAGAATGATAAGTTTTTAGAGGCCATTAAGTGGTCCTTGTGGATGAAGCAGATGGGTTTGTGACATAGACCATATATAATATGTTCGGGTGTTTTGCTTTTTAAGCCTCTCTACACCTGAAAGAAGCCTGGGCTTTAGGATTCAGATTCTACTCTAACTCCTCAGAAATTAGTTGTCTGTGGTAAGGGTTTTTTTTTTCCTTTAGTTTTTTTATTTAATATTTTAATCAGAATTTCTCTAATTTCATGACCTTATCCCAAGTGCTTTTTCTGTTATTAACTGTAATCATCTTATGATTGCAGCTTCTGCATTTACTAAATCTACATTTAATTTCAACTTGAGAAATGCCAAAAAATGTGGGATAACTACCTGGTTTAGTTTAAATTTAGCACTCTTATAAGTATCCACCTCAGTTTATTTTGCTTGTAACTGTTAGATAAGGATCATGAAATAATTTTAGGCTGACTTTAAAAACTTGTTCCACTTGCAGATTACATTTATGTTATGATAGCTGAATTACACATGAAGCAATTGTTAAAAATCTTTAGCATTCATGTCAAATGTGGAATGAACTGTTCTCCAGAATCTTCACAAGTTGTTTTGTTTTTCTTTTCTTTAATGCTTGTACCTTAGAACACATTTTTTTCCAGCACAATTATATTGGTTTGTGACATCTGGTACTGCTGCAGGGACCGGTAGACAGGACAGTAGGTCCATGTGTGTCCCTTCTGTTTTGCTTGCGGAAACTGATGTAATTTGTTCCTTATTCTAAAGTTAGATAGTCCATTGTGAGCTGCAGCTCAAACAGCTTTCGAGAGGTATTGCAAATGCATTTTTGCAATAATTAAGAATGAAACATTTGTGACATGGAATCAGAATTAAACTGCCCTTGTTTGTTGAAAACATCTTGTTACTTCTTTTAAAACAAGGTACAACTGCATTCTTCTTTGAGGTCTCTGATCACTGCATATGAATGTTGGCATTGGATTTCTTTTTCAATCTCATGTTGATAATCCTGTTTGATATAAATATTTATGTATGCCTTTTTTTTTTTTTTTTTTCTTCAAATTTTGTGCAGGCTGAATGATTTTGCTGATTGTAGCGTAAGACAAACCATGTGTTTTGGCAGTAAAAGTAGCATATCTGCTTATATTAGGGGTTCTCCAACAGAATTGAACTGTTCTTTAAACTGAAGCGAACAAGCAGTACTGGAATTTGGTTGGCTTAAGCTGTAAAAGAAGATAAAAAATTACAGACAGACATCTTGGTAAATGCTATGACTAAGAGAGGTACAAAAAAAATGAAGGGGAGGTAAAATGCCACTGAAGAACTCAAATGAGGCCACAGATGTCACACTTCTCTTAAGAGTAGATGCCACTAAGGCGACTTTCTATGGTTGTGCTAAGAGTTTAACTTTTGGGAACACAGCGGTGTTGCTTGTTCATCCTGTCAAAGTATTGCAATTCATTCAAGGACTGGTATCTGTAACTCTAATTTGATTATTTTACCCCAAAAATCAATGTGGATTGAAACAGTTATATATAGATATCTTCAGCATTTGGCTTTGTGATTTCATTGTACTTATGCTCATGAATCTATAGGAATACTGTGAAGTACTTCTTCATGTCCAAAGATTACAAGATAACCAAAGATTAACAGCTAATATTTAGTTCACTTCTATTTGTTTCAATAGGAATTAGGAAAATTAGGCAATTGCTTGGGGCCTTGCCATACTGGATTATAAGTACCATTACTGGAATTTCAAGCCACCAAGTTTCTTTGGGACATTTTGTTGAATAGGTACCTTGCAGATTCTTTTAAAAGCAGAGTGTCAAATTAGGCACCACTCAATCCTTAAGGAATTTGCACACATGAAGAGCTATTTAAAAGAGCTAATTTATCCACTCATTCCTTAGTCATTACATAAACCGTTACTTGGCAAAAAGAACAAAAGATAAATTTGTAGATATTTAACTTTTACACTGATGCATCTATTGGACCTCATGCTGGCAACATCCAAATCTAAGTCTGAAGAACTGAACATCTCGAAAACGGATCAAACTTGTTGTAACATAGTGAATTACAAAATACATTCTCATTGTTACTAAAGATTGCTAGTTTTACAAAAATGACTGTATTATGTGTGGAAACAGATGCAATATGAAAAAGACATTGGCTATAACTATATGAGAGATGTCTAAAACACATATAAAAGGTGGTATATTGAATATGAAACTGCATAATACAAGGAAGCATTACTAGCAAGAATCTCAATCATAAACATTAAATGAGATGCAAATATAATCTAACCAAGAAAGCTGAATTGTTGATTTGTCGCCACAGATGGCTGAGAACAAAAGACGAGATAACAAATCCCGTCTTTCACTAAGATTTTGAATAACTATTCCTAATTACAATCAAGTTTGCAAATTGCAATAAAATAACCATATAATCATATAACAAACTAACGTAAATCTAATACAGCAGTTGAGCATATGTAACATATAAAAGGTATTAAGCATGCTTACCCATGAGAAATGTGAATACCTGGAGCAGGAATCTTGTTCCCCATTAGAGCACAAAATACAGTGTTTGTCTTTCCATCTTTTATGTGAATAGAGAGTATACAAGGATCACATGTTACTTGTTAGTCATGCCCAAAAGAAAAAGATCAGGTACTACATCTGAATTTCAAGATGCCAATATTTTAAGCTCTATGCAGACTGCAGACTGCAAAGTATGTTCAAATTGACAGTCACTGATCTTACTAGCATACCAAGAAGTTCATTTAAATTTTCAATCAAGGAGTACATATTGCGATTACAAGAGAAAATGGTCAAAGAATTAGGAAGAGCAATCTTTTCATTGTCTTTGATAAGAAAGAAAAAAAAAACTTGAACAATGACATTCCAATTTTCCAAAAGATAAAATTTGTGTCTAAATGCTTGTATTTCAGCTTCCTCTTACTGCACTACCAACTTTTCTTCTTCAGCTTCTTAACCTGCATTATTGGAGAACAAACTCTGAACTTTTCCACCCATTTTTGCATCTCCTCCTTCCTTAACCCCAAACCCATCAAAACCCCACCAACACAAAACCCAAAAATCCAATCTTTAGCTCCTCTATTTTCACACCACTGAATCAAAACAGCCCCAATTAGCCCAAAACCCAAAACCCCACCAAGCACATTGCTTTGTAATTGTAACTCTTTCCCAAACAAAAAACCCAAACCACAAATAGCCAAAAACCCAAGAATCAGCAAATTCCTGTTCCTTTTTCTTCTCCTTCTCCACCCATCAAACCCTCCTCCTCCAACCACTTTCCAGAACCAGAAACCACCCCCATTTCCATCTCCACCGCCGATTTCCGCAATGACCATATCTAGGGGCTGTGGCAAAATCTTGAGTTTGGAGGCCATGGTTGTTATCAATTGGAGTATAAATCTTGTTGATCTTTGAGACCCATTTCTCCTTTTGCTTCTTCTTGCACATATAACTGGTGTTTGGAAAATTGAGTTTTGCATCTGGGTTTGATGAGAAAGCAAAAGGGAAGAGTGAATGAAAGAAGAATTTGGGGCAAATTTGGTGGTGTTGTAAAGAGAAGTATTCATTTTACAAACTGGGTATGAAAGAATGGGTTTGCGTGAGAGGTGGGAATGGGGTTCGAAGTGAATGGGCTGCTGCATTGTGATCTGTGTTCTTGAGGAAGAAGAAGTATGAGCCGTTGGAAGGAGATGAGGATTATAATTTTTTTTTTTCAAAATAGACTGAGAAATTGGACAACAGGCACTCCATTTTAAATTATTAACCGCCAATTCAATCATTTATGAGATGAGATTTTTGAAAATTTATGGTGAAATATTTCTCTAATGAAATATATATAAATATATAGAAAGAAAGTATACCCAAACTATGAATAAAAGACTTAAAAAAAAAAAAACCTATGAACTAAGAGAAATGATATGTTTATGATATTTTCACAACAAATTCTAGTTTTTTTTTTTTTTGAGAATGAATTTATGTAATTTTATTAACGTAAATGACTTACATCCAAATGTAAAAACAGAATAATATGAGATGAAACATCCTTCATCCATATTTGAAAATCTGGTATGTATATAACATGTTTCACCAGATTATGTGCTATACTATTGCCATTTTCTCTTGACGTGAGAATACAATAATTTCTAAACTTAGTTCCATACACTTTCACATCTTCTATCAGCAGACCCTACGGAGATAGATTCTGTTCTTGTAACTTCAACGCCTGAATCAAGCCCAAAACATCACCTTCAACTTTAAGCACAACATCCCAATTCATGTACAAATGTCAAGGCCTTCAGTGCAGCCAAGGCTTCTATCTCTTCTGCCTTATATGCTTGACCAATTTTCTCTACACAAGAGGCTAAAACAGCACCATTAGAGTCCCTTATCACTACTCCTACACCTGACAGCCTTGAGTCATCAAAAATTGCTCCATCAAAGTTCACTTTCATGAATCCTGCTTGCAGAGCTCTCCAACTATTTCCCCCATTGTCGTTAATCCCCACCTGCACCTCTGAACCTTGTATATCAGCACGGTATTGCTCCAACTTTTCCCGTGACTGTGCAACTACCTGATGAAGCGAATTAGCTTGCAAGTTCAAACGCGCTTTATTCCTTTGATTCCAAACACTCGAGGCCATGAATGCTAACAGCTCCCGGGACTTACCTTCCTCTATCATCCATAGTAGCAACTCCTTAACACTTGTGAAGCCAACTTCACACCTGAATCCCCATATTCCTTGATCAGACCATACCTCATCCAGTTCCGGACACGACCATAATGCATGTATCGGTTCCTCCACTGCCTGCTTACATCTTTCACACATTGGATCCTCTACGATTTTTCTTCGCATCAATGCTTGTTTGGTTGGCAGAGCATTATGGCAGGCTTTCCAAAGAAAATTTTTAATCTTTGGTGGAACTTGCATCTACTGTATTTCCTTCCAAACCTGCTTCTCACAGATTGGGGGGGCTTGCAGATTTGATTGCAGCTCCGCCTCCTCTTTAAGGAATTTGTAACCAGATTTACACGAGTAGTTTCCGGTTGGAGTATAAGGCCAGTACAAATTGTCCTCTGCTGCATTACGACTAAGTGGAATTTTCTTGATTAAATCAGCATCCTCAGTCACAAATAACCCATCCACCAGCTCTTCATTCCATCTTCTTGTGATTGGATCAATGAGGGAGGTACGGTATGATTTTCAAAGCTCTTCAAGGGGCAAGTTGGCAGCTGCGTTGGGTGTTTTCTTGGCAGCTAACGTTGCTGCCAAATGTTTATTTTTTCTCCACTTCCTATCCTCCATAATACCCCTCTTTGAATGATGTCTCTGCCTCTAAGAATACTCTTCCAAGCATAGGGCCCCATCCTTGAATCGGCAGCCTCCATAATTGATGAATTTGGGAAGAAACGAGCTTTAAATACTTTGTAAAAGAGTGAGGTTTTATCATGCAAGAGGCATCAAGCTTGCTTTGCTAAGAGGGAATCATTGAACATAGCAAGATCTCAAAAGCCCATGCCCATACCTCCAATAGACTTAGATTTTGTCATTTTCTTCCATTTAACCCAATGAATTTTCCTTTGATCACCTCTTTGGCCCCACTAAAATTTCTTGATTAGAGTCTCAATCTCATTACACAAACCTGCCTTTCAGAGCACTTCTCTTCCAGCTTGTGAAAGCAATTTAGCTTCCCACCTTTGAAGTTTCCGCCATACCTTCTCCTTGATGTAGTTAAAACTTTCTTTTTTACCTTTGCCAACTAAAGAGGGCAGCCCAAGGTATTTTTCATTGTGCAAGATTTATGGGACTTCTATGGCCACCTTGATTCCATGCTTCTCCTCCTCCGGTACAGACTTGCTAAAGAACAATGAGGTTTTACTTCTATTCATTTTTTGTCCCAAGGCTTCCTCATACTCCTTTAATATGTTCAAGACCTTACCACACTCCTCCATTATTACCCTGCAAAAAATCAGACTATCATCTACAAAAAGCAGATGCGTTAGTTTTGGACCCCTCCTACAAAGGGAGTATCCATGGATATCACCTTGTAATTCATCTTTTTTAAATAAACCATTCAAGCCTTCCGTACAAAGAAGGAATAGGAAAGGAGAGAGTGGGTCTCCTTGCCTAATTCCCCTTGAAGGAAAAATCATCCCACATGGATCCCCATTCACCAAAACAGAATAGGATACTGTTTTCACACAACTCATTACAAGATTTATCCACCTCTCCCCCTAAAGCCCATCTTCCTCATTATTTCCTCCAAATAAGACCACTTCACCCAATCATACGCTTTACTCATATCTAGTTTTAGTGCCATATAACCATAGTTACCCCCTTTAAAGTTTTGTAAACTATGTAAAATCTAAAAAGCCACCAAAATATTGTCAGAAATTAATCTACCCTTTGTGAAGGCTGATTGGTGTTCTGTGATAATGGATGGAAGTAATTTTTTAAGGCGATTTACAAGAACTTTAGAATAGATTTTGTAAAGGACATTACAAAGGCTAATTGGACAAAACTGGTGAGCATGTTCAGGAGAGTTTATTTTTGGAACAAGAGTAATAAAAGTATGGTTTCGGGTGGTTGGTATGGTACCATCCGGTCCAGGTGCTTTGAAGGGTGCCATTTGTTGGAGGGCAATGGCAACTTCACTTGCCTCAAACTCACGACAAAGACTTTCATTCATCTCCTCATCTATCATTGTAGGTACACAATCAAAAATACCTGTGGATACAATGCCCTCAGATGCGGTAAATAGGGACTTGAAATAGTTAACCATAATTTCACCAATCTCTTCTTATCTGATTCTCCATACTTCACCCTCATCTTTAATACCTTCCAATGAATTTTTCCGGAATCTCCTTGTAGCACAACAATGGAAATATTTAGAGTTTTTATCCCCTTGGTTTGCCCATAGTATTCTTGACCGTTGAGCTCACATCGTTGCTTCCCTATCCTAGAACACCTCAATCTCTTTCTTAAGCTATCTCACCCTATAATTGTTTCCACTTACCATGACAGCCCTCTCTTCTTTAGCTAGGGCTTTTTTCAAACGGTTCAATTCCAACCTAACATTACCGAAAACATTTTTCTTCCATCGCCCCAACTCCTTCCCACACTTTTCAACTTTACTCCAAATATTACCCTCCAACTCAACATCACTTCCACTACCCCAGGCTGAAACCACCACTTCTTCACAGCTAGAATTTGAGAGCCACATTTGTTCGAACCGAATTTTTTTTTTTCCGGATTGGAGGGTTCAAACCCAATAGGGAAATGAATATTGGGATATGATCCGATGAAGTGCATGACAAGTGGTACACTCTTAAACCTCCAAATATCATGAACCAACTATTATTAACCAAACACCTATCAAGCCTCTCCCAAATTGAAACCCCACTTTTGAAGTGCTTGCTCCACGTAAATTTAGAGCCCTCAAATTCCAAGTCCATGAATCCACATTCATCAATCACTTCCCTAAATTGCTGCATCTGATAATAGGGCCTTCTTGCACCCCCAAGTTTCTCCTCTTATTTGATAATTTCATTAAAGTCCTTGTAACAAAGCCATGGCTTTTCTGGTTGTGAGTTTAAAGCCCTTAGCTTGGTCCAAGCTTCATGTCTTCTTGCTGTATCAGGTTCCCTATAAAACCCCGTTAATCTCCACTCGTTCTCCGTATTTTTATCAATTACCGCATCAATATATTATCTATCCGAACCTTCCACCGTCAGATTGATCGATGCTTTCCAATAAAGAACTAATCCACCGCCCCTTCCCACTCTCGGCACAACCTATCTATGATCAAAACCAATACTTCTTTGAACAAAGTCTAGTAACAACAAGTAACAATCTGCAATATATGATTTATTATGAAAATGTTGTGAATATAGTATTTCTTATGAATAAATGATGCCTAAACTTTGTTACAATTCCTTAAGTTTTGTAGTTTAGGTATCTAAACTATTTTAACTCTTCTCTTCACTTTCCTTTGTGCACGTATTTGGTACAATGTATGCTTCAATACATTTGAACCCATTAATCACCACACTTATAAAAAATAAAAGAATTTCTCACATTTTTAATGTGAGATTAAGCATTTGACTAATTTATTATTTTCTAAATTAACTCCCATACTTTTTTATTTATATTTCTCCCTAAATTATACTTAATTTTACACTTATTTCTATGAACTATAAAAAAGCATGATTCACCTTCCAAAACCAAAACCTTCTAATACTTAGCTCTCCTTTTGTCACTTTCCTAGTTAATTTGGATGAAAAACTTTGTCATAAGAGTTGCACATGACACCAGCTTACATAGACGGATAGACTGTAGCACCATTCTTCAATAGGTTGGAAAGAAATGTACCTAAAAGGTAAAAGACAAAGTTTTTTTTTTTTTTTTGGTCTTTTCGAGAGGATTGAACTCCAGTTCTCTTATTTAATTATCAAAAACTTTAACTATCGCTCACCCTTGATGCGGTTGTCACTCCACAAGTATAAGTGTTTGTGAAAAATGTGAGGAGGCTAAGAGCTAAGGTTCAAGTCTTCAAGAGAGAGTTTCACATACATATATACTTAGATTAAGTTAGAGTAGAAATTTCATCTTGTATAAAAAAAATTATCAAAAATTTTACTAGTTAAGCTAATTGGTTTAAATCCTAAAGTTTACATTAAAAAAATTTATCTATATTTTTAATCCTTAAATCTCCACCAAATGTATTTTTCTGATAAAAATAAAAAATTATCTATATTTTACGTCTAAACTCTAATTTTAAATCACCACATTATCATTTCAAAAAATGCAATTGTGGCTCCTAACATTTTGCCCACCAAAAAAAACATGGATACTACGGTTTTGTACATGATAAAGTGAATCTCTTCAATATAGCACCAATCTTGTCCTTCCAGCACCACAAGAATCTCTTCAAGGTCAAGATCAAGTGGTTTTGGTTCCTTGTTTGTCAAAAAAATTCTGCCCTCAGACTTTTTTTTTATTTATTTACAAAAAATGATATATCTACGATATTTTCATGACATATTTACAACAAATTCTAAGTAGCAGATTATTACGGGTTGTTATTATTAGAGTAAAAAAGTAATTTTTGTGTTAAGTTCAAATTTGAACTAATAACAACTAACTATTTGTAATTTATTATGAAAATATTGTAAAAATATTATGGACATAATATCTTTATATTTTATACATGCGGGAACAAGTTCAATTCAACTGGGCAAGAAGCTGACTTGGCCACAGGGTTCTTGACTTGTCATCTCATAATTAGTCTATACTCTACGCATCATCTTTTATTCTTTTTGAAAGGCACATCATCTTTTATTCTTTTAAGTATCTGTTTGATAAAAAGCTTTTTATTTATTTTTTGTCTCAGTTTATTTATTTAAATTTAAACAAACTAATTTTTTTAAAATAATGTAATTTTTTTTTGCCATACATATAACATTTAAAAACTATCAAAAATGATATTCATGGTCTCATATTTAACAAATAAATTATCAAAAACTACAAAACATTCAAATGGACACAATTCATCTAATCCCCCAATGTGAAAAGACAATAAAGACGAAATTGAAATAGACTAAAAAATATCAGGGACTATAAATGAAACATAAATAAAGCCATACAAAGACAAAAATGAAAACATCTCACAAACAAAGGGTCAAAACAAAAAAAGAGAATTCTAGCAATTATTTATTTATAGCAAAAAAGAGAATTCTAGCATTTATTTATTTATCATAAGAAATATCTTCAAAATGGCCAAGGTTTTAAGGAGGTTTCACTGTCAGCCTCTTCTTCTTCTTCTTCTTCTTCACACATAGTGAGATTCTCACACACACACACACTGAGAGTTTCTCTTCCCCACTCTTCATTCAAATCCTCTATGAACTATTTATTACTATCATCACCACAATGACATTCGTAGCCTCATTCTCTCCAAGTCCACAACCTCAAATATACACCAACACTTCGAAAAGACCCCTAAAACTCAACCCAAAGTCCCACAAAAACCTCTTCTTCCCCTTCAGCTCAAAAAGCTCCAGTGCGTTCTTCAAACCTTCACTCTCTTCCACCACTACTTTCCCGCTCAACCTCAAGACCCCTTCAAACCCAATTCAGTTCCACCCTTTATCAGATTCAATCCATGGCAATCTAGTCGAAGACCTTGAGAATTCTCACATACCCATTAACGAAATTTGCCAAATTACGCCGCTAGAATCGAGCCCGAGAATCTTCATCCAAGACCCACCTTGGATTGCCTCAATATTCTTGAAGGGTCTGTACAAAAGGACCAACCAAGAAGTGAAATTGGAGTACAAAGAAATAGAGAAGAGGAAGTATAACTTGTTGAGGAGGAGGCAGATTAAGGCGGAGACTGAGGCGTGGGAGAGAATGGTGGAGGAGTATAGGGAGCTAGAAAGAGAAATGTGTGAGAAGAAGTTGGCTCCAACTTTGCCATATGTAAAGGCATTGTTTTTGGGATGGTTTGAGCCTTTGAGGGATGCAATAGAGAAGGAACAGAAGATGCAGCGGACAAAGAAGCATAAGGCTGCGTTTGCACCTCACATTGATTTGTTGCCGGCAGATAAGATGGCGGTTATTGTTATGCATAAGATGATGGGGTTGTTTATGATGGGAAATCAGGAGGGCTATGTTCAGGTTGTTCAGGCTGCAATTCAAATTGGTGTGGCTATAGAGCAGGAGGTGAGTGGTAAAGTTCTGATTTTGTTCTGTTGCTTTCAGATTTTCAGTTAAAATTAGGTAAATAGTATGTTATTGGTTGTTACTTATATATATAAAAAAAAGTAATCTTATTGGTTGTTTGCATAGTTTTTAAATTAATGTCATAAAGTATGCCGATATGTAGCTATGATTAAAAATATTTTAAGTCTGCAATGTTATTGAACTAATGCTGGAATTTCTCATTGTTTTCGAAGTATAATTAAGTCAATCTTAAGAAAAAGAGTAAAACATTAGGGTTGTGATTACAATCTATGTTCATAATGTTGGTTGCTTTGCTCTTCAATTTCCTATTGGGTACTAAATGGATTTACTAGAAAAATATGGCAACAGCGTATGGGAATTCTTTTAGACTATAAAAGTACAAAACATAAAAAGTTTTTTTAGAAGGACAGAAAATTAGTGAAATTGTTTACATAGGGCAGATTTATTATTGGCATACTCAAATGATCAGATCCAACTGATCAACAAATCAGATGTCTGTCTGTGAAGTTAAGAAGTAGAAACTGAATTATGGCTTGGTCCAAGAACTAGTGCGCTGTATGCTCGATGGCATTATCTGTTGTAATTGTTGCTTGTGTCAGATTCCCACCACTAGAGTTTGAATGGGTTATTGTCATGGTTCCAAATAGCTCCCTGAAGCTGCCAGGATGTTAAAGGGGTCATTCTGAAAGAAAATCAAACACTCACATACAACAATCTCTTTTGATAAGTAAAAATAGTTAAGAAAATATATTTATTTTTAATAATTTGATAGTTGGGGGGTGGGGGGATTTGACACTCACATGCAACAATCTTATGGTCTTGGTTAATATGTGTATGAATTTCAGATAATAGAAACCATGGTTGCTTTGTATTCTCTTTGTTTATGGTTATGCCTAAAACAGTGGTGGAGGTGTTGGTGTTTGTAGGATGAAATGGGTGCTTTGGCAGGCAAAAAATAGTGAGATTTGGTGAGCGATCCCCTCGTGTCATGTGGTGCAATTGGGGATGGAGGAACACTAGATCATTTGAAGGTTCTGAGAAGTCAGTGGCAATTTTGAGATCATCTTATGATTGGATAGCTGCAAATAATAGCATGACCTTCTCCACTTCACTTGATTTCTTGGACCTCCTAAATTATGTTTCTTCTTTGTTCTATTTTACTTGTTCAGGCACTTACTAAAAAAAAAAACAAAAATCTTGTTCAGGTGGCTTCTCTTATTTAGCACCCATGTTCTGGGGTTTGCATCTTTCTTGTATTTTTATATAATGCTTCATTTGTAAAAAAAAAAAAAAAAACCATGTAAACATGTGGTGTAGTTACTTGATCTTATTAGTGTTCTTATTTTCTCAGGTTAGAATTCATAGTTTCTTGGAGAAAACTAAAAATTCCCAGAGCAAGAAGATTGTAGCTGATACTGAAGATGGTCTGCACAAGGAGAAGCAGATACTCAGAAAACGTGTAAATAGTTTAATTAGAAAGAGAAAACTAAAGGAGGCACAGAAGCTATTGAAGAAAGAAGAATTTAAGCCTTGGGGTCGAGATACCCAGGCTAAGGTTTGTGGCTATTTTGAATTTTCTTCATCACTGGGCTAATATGTCAAAATTTCCTATTTATATTTTATTATTTTCTAAATATGGAAATTAATTGTCGCCAAATGCTATTTTGTAGCTGGGAAGTCGTTTGATAGAATTATTAACTGAAACAGCTTATGTACAACCTCCACTTAACCAGTCAGCGGATGGTCCACCTGACATTCGACCTGCATTCAGGCATAAATTTAAGCCTGTAACAAAGAATTCAGGGTTAGAAGTTAATCTTTTTTCCTTTCCAGCAAATTATCTTTTAGGACTGGACCCAGTGCTTCTAAATTATGATCACCTTCACACGGTCAATCATTTGGCCATTTCTCAAGATCGGAATTGATTAATCTTTGTTAGTATTTGATGCTTAAATTCCTCATATATATATATTTATACTATGAGCCTGACCAGTGGTGAACTTTTATTCACTCATGTCAATATTGCCATTCTGAATCATTCTTGCTCCTTGTAGACACAAAATTGTGAAGAATTATGGGATTATAGAATGTGATTCTCTAATCCTTACGGGGCTTGATAAAACTGTAAGTCATCTCTTTTTGCTTTGATGTTACCTGTTTGGTGCATTAGAAATTAGTTTGGATTATGAACTCAATTAAATGCATTGTCATTTGGTGCAATTCTCTGACTTGAAATAGAAAAAAAAAATAGCACTTTGATCTGTGATATTACCCATTTGGTCCACTTAAGATAATCAGATTATCAGAACCTAGTATATGTAAACGCATCGGCTTAATATTTCTTGCTTTTTCTACATATTTGCTAACATGTTGTCCAAGATATTGCATTTGAATGGACTTCATAATTTTTCAATTCTTTACTTTGGGGTGGTTCTACCAAAAGATGACATGAAGTTTTGAAGTGGGATTATTCATCTTTCACTTAAGTGCATATTAGTCATGTTAATATTGTCAAACCTATAAGTAATTGCATGTAGAGATTCTGAGCATGGGGCAGGTATTGTGGATGTGTATTTGCTTTTAACTTCTGCTACTTAATTACTATTGTATGTCTTTGTTTCCATGCAGGCTAAGCATGCGTTGATTCCTTATGTGCCCATGTTGGTACCTCCCAAAAAATGGAAAGGGTATGATATAGATAGAATCAGTGATCTTAATGTTGAAGTTTTTCTTAGGAAGACTTGTTATTGGGTATGCTTTTGTGGCTGTAAAGCTAACATGCTTGGTTAAGTTCTCCATACCTTCCAAAAATGAAACAATAATTGATCTATGAGTGGAAAATTAAAAATTGTAGTTATTGGAACTTACTAACTGACTTGAAATAGAAGAGAATAATTGGCAGTCGCCACTCTGCCGCCTGAATATTGTTAATATTTTGCAATTCTTATATTAAAAATCTTTTGAAACTCACACCAGGTATGACAAGGGTGGGCATTTATTCCTACCTTCTTATGTCATGCGTACTCGTGGATCTTGGAAGCAACAGCATGCAGTAAAGAATGTTCCTGTTAAACAGATGCAAAAGGTTTTTGAGGTAAGAGAAATAATTAAAGTTCTCTTATTTGCTTAATTTCATTTCTTTTCTAGTGGTAGTAGGCCTAGGCCGAGGCCATAGATGGTGGCCATCTTTGTTGGTTATTTTCTTATTCCATTTTGTTTTTTCCGTTCCTTTGATAGTTGTAACTTCACGTTAAACTTAACCATGAAGATGCAAAGCTTGTTTTTTGTTGATGTGAGCATCAAAGGAGAGTGGCACATATAGAGTGTGTTTGGCATGAGCTTATAAGCTCAGCTTTTAGCTTTATTTAGCTTTTATGTATAGTTTTTTAAAACCTCACTTTTTCCTGCATTTTCTCACATTTTCAAATTTTTTTCAAGGTATAAGCATACTTTAGCATACTTTCAGCAAAAAGTTTTCAGTTTCAGCTAAATAAGCTGTTCTCAAATGGACCCATACTTTTGGAGTTGCATTTAATTATTAGTTTTCCCTTTTTGTGTTTTAAAAATAAAAAAAAAACATTTTAATAACTATTTTTGTCTTTGTTTTAATCTCAACGGTTTCTCTACCAGTAATTATGTATAAGGACATATAAAATTCTAGACTGACTCATAATTTAGATGTATCCTAATTTATGGCTTTCTGGATGTTGTTTTCAACATGTTGTGTTAGTTTCTAAATGCAGCACACTCTTTCTAGGTGCATCATGCATGATCATAGTTTGTATCTGATTGATAATGCTTCTTTAACCTGGGATATGGTTTTAACTTTTTCTTCATCATGAAGTTGTTGACCTATTTCTGTTCTGAATGTACAGGCTCTGGATATGCTTGGTAACACCAAATGGAGAGTAAATAGAAGAGTATTTAGTGTAGTGGAGAGCATTTGGGCTAGAGGAGGCAATATTGCTGGCTTGGTTAATTGTGAAGATGTGAGTACCTAATGAAGTTTACATCTGAGAAACAACAATGTCTCTCTCTTTTTTTTTTTTTGAAACATATGTTTTGTATTCTACTTTTCTTTTCTTATTATAAAAAAAAGGTTGTATTCTATTTTTGCATTACTGTCTTGTGAGCATTATTGAAATTAGTTTTTTCAAGGCATGCTGTAAAGGGAGGGGCAACAAATTTGCACTAAGACATAGATTGATTGCCTCTAGGCATAGATATTCCCTGTGGACACCTGAAAGGTATTCTTTGCATCTGTTGGCATAAGCATGTACATCACATGGTGGGATTTGTTTTTCCCATGTAGCCATACCAGGCAAACCTTTTCTTGACTGCTCCTCTATTATAGATTTTGTGGTTTGAAGTAAGCCATGGTCACCTTTAGAGCCAACCATTATTAAACCAAACTATCAATATTCTTTTACCTTTCACAACTGGTGAGGCCAAACAAAGCTTTCTTAAATTGAGTTGAGAGAGAACAGAGTACAGCTGTGTTGGCATCAAATTCCTACTTGCTGTGAGTTTCTCTCTAGAAATCGATCTCAGCTAGTGTTTCTGTATTGTCCTTTTAAAAGATTTCTTTGCCTTTATTCTGCATGTATTCATTGATTTTAGTTTCCATTATCTTTAGCACAAATTTTCTTCACAAAACTGGTTCAATCAAAGTTTTTTTCTTCCAGTTTTTGGTTTGCTGGATGTTGGTTGGGCAATATTTGAGGACTTAAGTGTTCCTGCTTTTCAGTTTGCTCAGTAGCAATAGGCATGTGTGGCTGATTGTTAGTTCTGCATTTCTTTATTTTTCAACTTTTACTATATAATTAGTCCTATTATTGCAGTTTTCAGCTGCATACTCTTAACAATATGTCCAAATGTACTCTGTTGTGTTAAGTGTTTACTATTTAATTTGGGATGACGACTTCACTTTTTGAATTTTCATCTTTGATTGAATAATTAAAATGAGATTTTTTTTTTTTTAATAAATTGTCAATTACATCAATCTTTTCAAGGCCCTTGCCTCACCTTAGGGTTGAGACATCACACCTTTTCCTTTTTGCTTTTTAATATATGCTTGTGAGGATGCGGTACTTGCAACAATATTATTATGGTACTTTTGCAGATGCAGGATGCCAGCGCCCACCAAGTGATGGCTCCCATTTTGCAAATATTCTCTTTAACACCAAAATTGACTTGGTTGAATGATCCATGATATTAATTTTTGGTGAAAATGCCATTTTGGTTCCTAGATTGGGGTTGCTATCAATTTGGTCTCTATATTTTAGTACTTAGTCAATTTGGTCCTTGTTATTTTCAAATTTTAGTCAATTTGGTTTTTTCCGTCAACTCACTAACGGAAATTGATTGCGAGTTGACTACTAGTTAAAAATAACAAGGACCGAATTGACTGTTACCAAAATGTGGGACCAAATTGACAGTGACCCCAAAATGTAGGGACCGAAATGATATTTTTGCATCATTCTTTTTTGCCAATAGATCCATGATATTAGATAATTATATTGTTCCCCTGACATGTTGAGACAACCCATAAGGAATGCTATTGACTTAAGATCACTCAATCAATTTCTTTGTGGTAAAACTGTCCTGGCTTGAATTTTGTAGTTTCTTTTGATTGGTAATTTTTATAGCTAAATATAGTAGGATTGTTGTGTTCATCTGTTTCTTAATTGATTCATCTGCCCTGTATTTATTCTTCCATTTTCTTGTAGGTGCCTATACCCGAGAAGCCATCCTCAGAGGATTTAACAGAAATTCAAGAATGGAAATGGAGTTGGAGAAAGGCAAAGAAGATTAATCTAGAGAGGCATTCTCAACGATGTGACACTGAACTTAAGCTTTCTGTAAGATCTTCAGTTCTCACATATGAATTTAATTAATAAACTTGTGTTAGTGTCTTGTGACATTGAGAAGTCCATTGATCCACTTGCTAAGCTGGTTATCTTATGATCCTGCATATGTCATGACAACAAAAGGGGGAAAAAATGTTAGGTGTAGTTTATTGTGAATAGGTTATATAAATGCAATTTAACTGTATAAAACTTTCTAGACTTTTTTGGCGGGAAGAATTGCGTTCACACATGCTTTTCCTTTTGTAAGTATTGATATCGATCAAACTCATTGATATAGGTGGCTCGAACAATGATTGATGAGGAAGGCTTTTATTATCCTCACAATCTTGATTTTCGTGGCCGAGCATACCCAATGCATCCACATTTGAATCATTTGAGTTCTGATCTCTGTCGAGGGATACTTGAGTTTGCTGAAGGACGACCGCTAGGGAAGTCTGGCTTACACTGGCTGAAGATACATTTAGCAAACCTGTATTCAGGTGGTGTTGAGAAGCTTTCACACGATGGACGTCTAGCCTTTGTTGATAATCATCTCGATGATATATTTGATTCAGCAGACAACCCTGTTAATGGAAACCAGTGGTGGTTAACAGCTGAAGATCCTTTTCAATTCTTAGCTGCTTGTATTAATCTTTCAGAAGCCTTAAGAAGCTCATCACCACATACTGTCATCTCCCACCTGCCGATTCATCAGGTAAGTGATTCATCTGAAGCCATAAAGTAGTGAAAATAAAAATCTAGCTCATGCCAATTTCTCCAAAATGAAAATATATTGTTAATTTTTTTTAATAATTATTAGTTTAATTTCTGTAATTAAATCACCCCTTATGTTTTTATAAATTCAATGCAAAATGAAATGTACTCTTCCTCTGCTGCATCTCTAAATTGCCAGGACACATAAATATCTTTAGGCTCATCCTTAGTGTAGATATCCTCTATATTTGTATGAATATCTGGCTCACTCAGAAATTGTTAGTTCAAAGGGAACCTTTTGTTTCTTTTGTAGCATGGAGCAATATCAAAGTCTATTTTCCTTTTGACTAACAGGCACCATTAATTTTATCAATTTTCCCACCAAGTATCTAATTGAGGTGTTCTTGGATTTTTAAGGACCTGATGTGTGGCAAAGTCCTTAAACTATTTTAGTTACTCTTTCTGCTAGACTCAGAACGAACTTGATTAATTCGCTACATTTGTCACCAAATATGCTATTATTGTCATAGGCTAGACCTCTATAGAATTTCATCTTACTATCATAATGTTAACTTTTTGAGTCTGATAATTCACATAATTGTGTAGAAGTAATCATTAATACTTTTGAATTCCATTATAGCCAGATGTTATTGGAATATAAAGTTAACACTAGTGACAGCATGTCTTTGATAAGAGACAATTCTGTTAAAGTCACAACAATGATTTCTTTGTGCACTGTTTTATAAAGTAGCATGTACTAGGCTATCCTTTTGGATATCGGATCAACTTTTGGTGTTTAAAATATTCTTAAAGAAGTCATTAGATATTTTCATGTATGTCATATACAGATGTCACTAACTATCGATTTGTGATTTGTAGCCATCTTCTTTCTGTGCTGCAATCAATGTTGAGTTTTGCCACTTTAAAGAAACGTGTGAGAGTGAACTATTACCTCATGCCTTTTTCACAAAATTTTGTTTATATTTTTTCTTGCTTTTATTTGTATCGATGCCTTTTCCATTATTTTTTCTAGAACTAAAAGCTATCTATTATCTCATGTTGATTTTTTTTTTTATCCCTTTCCTTGGGCGTTCTTGATAATTTTCTTGCATAATTCTTTATCTTATACCTTCTCCATTGTTTCTTTACCTTTCTTATATTAATGTTTCTTCATTTAGTGTTTTTTTGGGGATTATATTATTAATGCAGAGCTCAAATATTTTAGGATGGTTCATGCAATGGTTTACAGCACTATGCAGCACTGGGAAGAGATAGTGTAAGTTTGCTTTGTCCACATGTACACGTTTTGTTATCTGTGCTAGATGATTTATTCTTTGCTCTTTGCTCGTCGCACTCCAGATGTGTTGTCTTATTAGTTTTTTTTTTGTTTCCTGGAAATAAATGGTTCCAGAACTCAAAAGGCTGATGATACAATATAATTTAATATTCATTTATGGCTCTGGTGGGTACTTAGACTAAGTTGATTTGGTAGATCAACTTAAATTCCATTTGTTTTCATTTTTGGTCAGAATATTTTATTTGTTCTCTTCTTTGTTGAATGCAATTTTGTGCTGGAAATTTTAGAAATTGTTTCCTTATTTCACTTTGCAATTATTTTGAGATGCCTTTACCAGCATCTTTCTTTCATGTTATGCAACTTGTTCTGTAATATAGCTTCATGAACATATAATGACAATGATGAGCAGCCTTTTCTATTATCAGACTTTATTTTTCTTTTAAAATTTTTGTCGTTGTTTGTGCAAATCTAGAAGGTCCTTAATGATTGACTTATTCCCAGCTCTGATGTTCTAGCCATTTTGCTGGAAATCATTTCTTTTAGCAACCTAGGAGGCATGCTTTAAATTTTCACGAAGTTGTTTCCTGGTGTTTTGAGTTGCTAAATATGAAGAGCATTGATATGAAAATCATTCTACTACTTGATTTGAAATCTGGTTATAAACTCTACTTCTGTAGCTTTTACTGCAAAATTGAGTTTTAAATCCTTGCATAGTGCTTGCCAAGTGTAAAATGTTGTAAAAACTGTGCCTGAAATTCTATTTGTTTCTTTCTTTGATCAGAACATTTTATCTGATTCCTTATATTATACAATCTGATCATTGAGTACTTATGGTATAAGATCTTTGTTTTGCTGATTGATTTGAAATGCATTTGTGTCTTAACTTGTCTCCTGTGGTAAATTCATGTTCTCAGATGGAAGCAGCTGCAGTCAATTTAACTGCTGGTGACAAACCTGCTGATGTTTACTCTGAAATTGCTGTGAGGTGTTTTAAGATTTAGTTTTAGCATATTAACTTGATCGTTACCTCCCGTAGGTCTCAGAGACACATTTGATGTCTTCTGAACACATACTCAACAGTTTATGTTCCGTTTAGTGAAAACTCAACGGTCAACACTTCTGTGTAATACTTCCATTGCCTTATCTTCTACATGTTAATGTGGGCAGGGTGCATGATATTATGAAAAGGGATAGCAACAAGGACCCAGCTACAAATCCACATGCTTTATTAGCGAAGGTCTTAATCGATCAGGTTGGTCTTCCTCATTTCTTCTGAGTTTTGCATTGTACTACAAAAGAAATTGTTTACATATCAAAATTTCTAATTTTTTAAATACCTTTTGCCCTTTTCAACTTACAGTTTTAGGTTGTTGAAGCTTTCAGGTCGATCGGAAATTGGTGAAACAAACAGTGATGACTTCAGTATATGGGGTTACTTATGTTGGGGCACGGGAGCAGATAAAAAGAAGACTAGAGGAGAAAGGTCTCATTACTGATGACAGACTACTGTTCACTGCAGCTTGCTATGCTGCTAAAGTAAGCAACCATCCACTTAAATAGTTGGGATTTGGTTCTAGCTATTAGAGACCATATTTGCCTCGAAATGCATATTTTGCTAAAATGTTAGGGAGTCTGGGGCTACATGCGTTTCTTGGATTTATTTATGAAGAAAATTCTCCAGGAAGTTGAAGATAGAATGCAAAGTCAGCCAGTTTGGTGTTATATTTCAAGTATCAGGTTTTAGACCTAGATGATGGGCTTGCATAACAGCATAATTATAAGTTATTATATAATGGTTTTTGGGTTATGCTATTTCTGAACCCATTTTAGATTGTTCCACACCATCATGTGAGTGAAGGTGGGACCCACTTTGGAACCCACCATCTCCACATGATGATGCAGAGTAATACAAGACCTGTGTGGAAATATAATTTCCCGTAGTTCTTTGAATCTCATATTTATATGCTTTTGTGATTCTAAACACTAGCATTTTACATCTGAATTTTCCTGTCAACAATTTATTCTCTTTTTTATAGGTAACATTGGCTGCCCTTGGAGAGATTTTTGAAGCTGCACGTGGCATTATGGGTTGGCTTGGTGATTGTGCCAAGGTATATGCATTCTTGTCAAAATCTGGATAGTAAATTTCACTGACAGCCCTATGGTGGATAAAGAACATTTTGTTGTTTTTTAATTGTTGGATTGCCAGTGAACTCTAGCTCAAATGGAATTTCTTGTTCCCACAAGAATGGGTGGAGGGTGCGATCATTGATTCAAAACCCACTGGGTGTGTGTAATTACAAATAAATAAATAAATCTGAACTGTTGGATTATGAACTTCTGCAGGTAATTGCTTCAGAAAATCAACCTGTGCGTTGGACCACTCCTCTTGGTCTCCCAGTTGTACAACCCTACTGCAGAAGTGAAAGGCATCTTGTGAGTGTGACATCTGATTATTTCTGATCCAAATAGAGGTCATGTACATTTTGTAAAATCCTTAATGGCTGGCACAAGGAAATGGAAATGGTTTATGAGTATATTATTAGGGATAGGGTTGTTTGGTAAGAGATCATCAATAGACGATCAGTGAGTATCTCATCAGCTGCACTGGGGGAAAAATTGTGTTAAAACCAAAAAAAAAAAAAAAAAATTGGTTATCTTGTTGCTTAAAGCATGTTGTGTGGATAGATGACTCAATAGTCACTGACTCATTGGCATATGGAATAACGGTTGTGACCTCAACTTTCTGTTGATGTGAAATGACAAAACTTGAGGCTACAGATTTGGTGAACACCGCTGATACAAAAGAAGAAAACACACATATGCACACACACATTGACCACTTTTGATACTGGCTCATATTGTAGGATGCAAAAACCATATTTGGTTCAAATTTTTACTCAATATTATCATTCGGGAAAAGTGACTAATTTTTCTGCTAGCAAACAATCCATTTTCTGGGCTTGGGACTGCTTATGAGTAAAAAATAACACTAAGCAATAACACAGGCTGAGTTACTCTCATATTATCTAGTCTGCTCCATAAATAATCTAAATATTGTACTAACTTTTCTGACCATGGGGCTGCAGATAAGGACGTCTCTTCAGATTTTGGCTTTGCAGCGGGAGGGTAACATGGTAGGCTTATGTCATGGTCTTGTTTTCGGCATTTCTTTCCTTGATATTATGTTCAGTCATTGGAGAACTTCATTATTACGTCAATTTCAGGTAGATGTTAGAAAACAGAGAACTGCATTTCCTCCAAATTTTGTACACTCGCTTGACGGTACACACATGATGATGACTGCTGTTGCCTGCAGGGATGCTGGCTTACGTTTTGCAGGTTTGTCACGCTATTCTGTATTTGATTGAGCTTGAACTATTCACTAAGAGCTTTGTACAGGGAACAAACTGACCATTAACATTGTGTAAAACCACTATAAATTTTATTGAAATATGGGAATGTCTTTTCAAAATAATTTGAAGTATACTTTTAAATTGTTTAAAGATTCGGATGTGGATTGAGTGTGAAGATATAACTGAATTTATCTTGATTAACAAAATGAAATACTTTGTATGGAATCATGGAGCGTGTTGCATGTTCTGCGATTGCAATAAATATCGCATGCGTCCACTCTTTTCACAAGCCTATGGGCCCCATGGGTGTGGGACCCATGGACCTGTGAGAGGCATGTTTCCTCCTACGTTTGGCAATTCACCATTGGCAATTTATTTGTTTGTTTCTTAAATGCGTAGTTCTGTGTTGAATTTTATGATATGTTGCCAAGAATAATGATAACTTGGTAACTTCAAATGACAAGGGAAAAAACAATGACTTTCCCTATTTATTAATTAACATTCTCATTATTTTGGCAAAGATTGCATAGTTTTGCTTTAAAATTAAGTCATATATTGTCCTAGACAGAGTTAAAAAGTAATACTATGATTCACTAATGCCAATGAGCTTTAGCTCAAGTGTTACTTCCCTTCTCCCATAAGAATGGGTTGAGGGTGATGTCATGGGTTCTAAAATTACATCCTTCCTTCCTATCCCTTTGAATGTGGTTAGACGTATTGAGAAGTTACAAAGAGATTTTCTTTGGGGAGGATTGGGAGATGAATTCAAATATCACTTGGAGTTGGAGGAATGTGTGTGAGCCACTCCAAAATGGGGGGCTAGGCGTTCGAAATTTGTTTCTATTTAATCAATCGTTGTTGGGGAAATGGTTATGGTGGTATGTGGAGAGGGAGGCACTGTGGAGAAGGGATATTGACACAAAGTATGGAAGTTTATGGGGTGGTTGGTGTTCCAACAGTGTTCAAGGGCCTTATGGGGTTTGTCTTTGGAAGGGCATAAGGAATGGTTGCGAGAAATTCTGTAGTTGTGTTTGTTTTAAGGTAGGGGACATAATCAATCGTTGTTGGGGAAATGGTTATGGTGGTACGTGGAGAGGGAGGCACTGTGGAGAAGGGATATTGACACAAAGTATGGAAGTTTATGGGGGGGTTGGTGTTCCAACAGTGTTCAAGGGCCTTATGGGGTTTGTCTTTGGAAGGGCATAAGGAATGGTTTCGAGAAATTCTGTAGTTGTGTTTGTTTTAAGGTAGGGGACAGTTCTATTAAATTTTGGTATGATTCTTGGTGTGGACCTCCTTTAAAGGAGATGTTCCTTGAACTGTATGGCATTTCTCGTCATGGAGATGCATCAGTAGCAGAGCTAATCTCTCTCTAGGGGGACAGCTACCACTGGAATATTAATTTTCATTCAATCGGTCCAAGATTGGGAGTTAGAGTCTGTGGCCTCCTTAATAGACTTGCTATATTCTGGAGTGTGGAAAGGGGAAGGGGTGGATAAGATATGGTGGAAACCGTCTGCTTGGGGAACTTTAGATATTAGATCCTTCTATGAAGCTTTACAAATCCCCTTCTCATATTCCTTTCCCGTGGAAGACTGTGTGGAGCTCCAAAGTGCCTTCAAGGATTAATTTCTTTGTATGGACAATGGTGTTGGGTAGAATTTTGACTAAAGATAATTTGAGGAAGCGTCAGCTTGTTGTGGATTGGTGTTGTTTGTGTAAGAGGGCAGGGGAGTCTTCTAACCATCTTCTCTTGCATTGCCCGATAGCTAGTGAGTTGTGGAGTATGGTGGCTTTTTGGGGTTTTTTGTGTTTTGCCCAAGGATGTAGTGGATTTACTAGCTTGCTGGCCAGGCAAGTTCAGGAAGCGTAGAAATGGGGTGATTTGGAAGTTGGCCATGGTTCCCCATTGTTTGATGTGGGGTATTTGGAGGGAGAGAAATGCTCGAGCCTTTTGAAGGAAACAAAAGTTCCATTCTTTGTTAGCTGTTTCGCTTGATGGATGTACTTTGTTTTCTTCTTAGTTTTGTTTTCTTCCCATGCCTATCTTAGTACATGTCCTATGTGATCTGGCCCCTTTTGTACTAGTTTTTTTCTTTCAAAGAAGTATTTTACTTATCAAAAAAAGAAAAAGGGTTCTAAAGCTGGGTGCATGCATAACTTACCAATAAACAAATAAAAAAAGCTACAATTTACTGAATTTGTCCGATTTTTTGTCTCAACACACTGAATTTCATAATCTTGCTTCAAATTTGACTTGCACTTAGATGTGTAAGGCTTTGATACATTAATATCAAATTTGTCAGTATGATGTGTAATTGTTTCTCTATATTACCACAACTTTCCAAAATTTCATAATCTCGCTTCAAATTTGACTTGCACTTAGATGTGCTGCAAGGCTTTGATACATTAATATCATGACACATGGTATGAAATTATGAATATCATGCTAAAAGTGAAAAATTAAAGTTGAATTGTGACTTCTCAAGTATAAGAAGCACTGTTTATCATTAAAAAAATATAATATATTTGGCTTTTGTTGAATGTAAAAAAAAAAAAAAAAAAAATCTGACTTGTCTAAATATGTGAAACTTCAATCCTGCTATATGTGCTACTTGTGAAGATCTGAGAGAGAAACTGTCTGTTAAAATGCCGTTTTACTTTCTACATCAATTCTCACGATCCTGTCAAATAACTTTGTTTACAGGGGTGCACGACTCCTTCTGGACACATGCGAGTGATGTGGACAAAATGAATCGGATACTTCGAGAAAAGTTTGTGGAGCTTTATAGCAAGCCAATACTTGAAAATGTATGTATTTCATGACCTAGATTAACTAGCAAAATTGTTAATTGAAAGCTTTCGTGGGCTTGTATTTGCTACGTAATAATTTCAGGGTCTCTCTGCTCCCCTCCCACAAAAAAGTCCTTTGCTGGGGAAAATAAGTGGATTTAAAAGTTTCACTTTTTCAGCAACTTAACTAGAATACTTCGTGTATTATGACGCATTTCAATGTTGGGAGAAAACTTGCAGCCCTTTCTTCTGTGACTTTATTAGAAGGCTTTTTAATATAAAATGGCACTTCAAACAGTGCCTTGAATCAGGTAATATGCAGAAACCCATTTTACAAATGACACACACACACTGACATTTATAGTGTGCCAATACTTGAAATGGAAGCATATCATGACCCGGTTTCTCTTCATTAACAAAAGAGGCCTAAATTGAGAACTGACATGAGTCTTTGTTAACTTTACCTATAGGGAAGAATGATTATATATTTCCAAATGAATGATTTCCTGAGACATCAACATAATAATCATCTTCTTAAAAATACCAATAATAATAAAGAAATAAATTAATTGTCTCTTGCAAAGGGAAAACAGGAAAATGAATCTAAAAGCTGTGGCACTTCCCTATGTGATGAATAAGTTGATTGTATAGCTGACATGGACAATTAACACCTGCAAAAAGGTAACCGGAAGGACACCGGTGTGGTGCCAGGCGCAAGGTCTTTGATGCTAAAGGCATTGAACATTCTCCTTTTAGGAAAAGTAGACTGTGTTTTTTATAATCAGTGCATACCTAAAAAATAGAATGGAATTTTCGTTTATAATGAGGCTTGATGGCAAATATTTTCTTGGCCAGTTGGCTGCATCAAAGGGTAGAGATGCATAAATTGATATATACATATGCACATACATAATACACCGGAGAGACACCCACACCCTCATGTATAGCTTCCAATCTCCAGATTTGATTTATTCATCAGAATCATTGATTTTAATTAAGTTTCTCAAGACTCTTTTTTTTTTTTTTTTTTTGGGTTTTCTGGAGAAAAGAGAAAAAAGAATGAATATCCCATATTTCTCATTTGGCATTATTATAGCTTTTAATTCTTCTTGTCTCCAGTTGCTTGAGAGCTTCCAGACATCATATCCAGAACTGATGTTTCCTCCCCTCCCAGAGAGAGGTGACTTTGACTTGCGAAAGGTTCTTGAATCTCCATACTTTTTCAACTGATCCTTCATGCAAGAGCAACAATCATATCCTTATGTAGAAGCATTATTACATCTGATGCAAAAAGTGTCATCGAGTTTTCTGAGAAAATTCATCCACCAAAGTGGACTTGAAATTGGAGTGGGAAAGAGCAGCACGTGGTTGCCTCTGTAGAGGGCTGAGAAGTGGACAAGAATTTGATCCACGCTGTTTCCTGCAAGTACTGCTGGGACTTTTGTCCTGATATAGTGATTAAAATCATAGCAGAACAGGCTGGTTTTGGATTGAAGGCTATGGAAGGCAGCCTGGTTTTGGACTGAAGGCTATGGAAGGCAGCCTGATCAGGAGGCTGTTGGCTGAAATTCTCCATAATGAAAATTTATACTACTAAATTGGTTGATTTTTTGAGGGGAAGATAGACGGAGACGAAATATTCGCTGCAAACGTTTCTTTGCAGTAGGAGCTAATTTTAAGAGGTCATCTTAGGGATGCAAAATCAAGAGTTTTCTTTGTACCCTTTTTTATTTTTTATTTTTTGTGTGTGGGGAAGAAGGGGGGAACAATTGTTCCCATGCAATTTGTTGTACACATGTTGTATCAAATAGAAAGGCAGGAAGGGATTTACTGTACTATTCATATGTTGAAAAGGCAAACTCAAGTGCATCTCTGGGCTAGATAATAAACTTGAAAGGATTTTTCCCCCTTTTTTGTGAAATCCTTTTTCATACTGAATATCGAAATAGCAGAAGAAAAATTATGGATGTTGGTACATTTTTCAGCCTTGTATGCAGCTTTTGACTGGTTGATTTCTAGAGAGCAAAAGTTCTTGTGAAATTAACTGTTGAGACTGGAGAGTAGTACATATAAATGATAATTACAATCATAGATACTTGACAGTCCCAAGCCTTCTCTGATTTAGTTTCATCAATCTTATGTTTGCTTATAGCACAAAAACAGCTCGACTCCTTAGTACCTAAGATTTCTCTCTAATGGACTACAATTCTTTTGTTTACATTTGTTTTTTCTAAATAAATACTTTTCTCGACTTTACATAAATTATGTTTGCAATTTTCATGTTTATCAGTTATCACACTTGGATGAATAGGATTGAATCAAAATGTTTTAATTTTATGTGCAATGCTTGCGGCAAAGACATAAGCATGTTGCGCGAGAAATATGGATGTACAAGATACTTCTCACATATGAGGTAATATTTTTAGGGATAAATTTTAGCTCCCAATTAGTTTGGAGCAACATCCTCCAATCCACTGTGTGTCTATGTTGATTAAAGTTTGGATCTTTGTTGTGATTACACACTCAACACCCTGATTTCAACCCAAGCTCAATCCCTCCAATTCTTTCCCCTGGGGATTTTGATCATATTTGAGAAGCCTAACGTTTATATAATTCGTATTGTAGAAATGTATCACGGTTGGACTGATAATTCCAATTAAACAAATATGACTTAAGTAGAGTAAGCAGATGCCAGCCCCGAAGGGTGTTCTTCGGCATCAACCAAATAAGCCAACTACCCCCAAATTGAAACTGACGTTCTTGCATTGGGGCGGAAGCATTTGGGGCCTAAAGTGAAAATTAATTATTTTGTTTTAGATTTAAAATTATTACTAATTAACAAGAATCATGCAGAATATATATATATATATATATATATATATAGATATATATATATATATATATATATTTATATTTATATTTTTTTTTAAGTCTAGACACAATTTGACAAAATGTTTTACACCTGTTGATGTGACAGATTGAGAGAGGTGGTAAGTAAAAGAGTGATGTTAATGGTGAACTTAAATGGTAACTAGTAAACGTTTGCTAACTTAATTATTATGAAAAATGGTGTAAATTTTTTTTTTGTGTATTGCTTTTTTTTTTTTTGAGAAGTGGTACATTTACAATATTTTTCACAACAAATCCTAAGTGTTAAATTGTTACTGGTTCTAATTTGAATTTACCACTAAAATAATTTTTTGCTAACAATAACAGCCTGTAATAACTTACTATTTATAATTTGTTGTAAAAGTGTTATGAAAAATATTGTGGAATGTAGCAATTTTTTTTTTCATTTGATAAAAAAATATTGTTTTGTTTATTGGCTAATATTTGGGCTTAATTAATACTATTACAATAAAAGAAATAATCCTATTGGTTAAATTTTTGGGGCATTTTTTCTTTTACTTGGAGCCTTAAGCGACTACATTAATTGCTTATAGCATAGAGCCAACATTGTCACTTTCACTTATGGTCCGTGTGGCTGGAGGATGAAAAAGTGGATGAATAGAAAATGGAGAGAGGATGAAGAAGTGAGGGGATAGAAGAGATTTTAGTTTTCCTCATTTGTGTTTGGTTAAGAAATGGAAAAGTGGAGGGGTAAAAAACTTATTAGTTTGTTTGAAGAAAAAAGTGTGAGGATGGAAAAGATAATTTGCATAAAGTTACTCTTATGTCCCGATTACATAGCATATACGAAATAATTGGATACATTATAAAAATGATACAATATAATTATTGTTATATTCTAACTTTTTTCTCTTTATTTATTTTTGCATATAAAAAAGATGATTAATTAAACTTGAAGTGCTATGTCTACAACATTTTCACAACAAATTATAGGGAGTAAGTTGTTATTGGTTCTAAATTAAATCTATTATTGAAATTACTTCTTTTGCCTATCAATAACAACTTATCACACATGATTTTTTGTGAAAATATTATAAAATTGCTGTAAACATAGCATTTCTCTAATTAAATTGGTTTAAAAAATTAAAAAATAAAGGAAAAAAAATTCCCAACTTAATTGTGGAAGTTAGGTCCTCATTCTCCTGAACTTAATATTGTTTAATTGTTTTGGCGGGAACTACAACTATAAAAACACATTTTAGTTACAAACTTACAATCTCACTATACCATAACCAAAAAAAAAAATAATAATAATAATAATAATAATAAAAATAAAAAGATTAGTGTTTGGGAGTCTTGCTAAACAAGAAAGAGAACAAGGAGTAGGAAAAGAGAACAATGTCTCTGGCATATAATCGAGGCCGTGTTTACGCAATGATTGCAAAGGCTGAAATGACCGGCATTACTAACCTTCGTCCAAATCTTGATAATGGTTGGCGATCACCATTTCTTGATTTTCCCATTAAGGTACTTAGTTTTCTTAATTACTTTCTTAGTTAGGGCTTACTTATTCAGCACTTAATTCATTTTTCTTTTTCATTTTCCATTAAGGTCATGTGTGATTATTGTGGCGATGAATCACCATTCCTGTATGTAAGACAAAATGACAGAGTTAGGCATGAAAATAGAGTTTACAACTTCTTGTATGAGGTAATTTTTGCCCCTTTCATTTGATGGGCTTCGTTTTTTCTATAAAAGTTGCCTTTCTTGGGTTTTTTTCATTTCTTTCGTAATTGCTTTTCAATTCTTTTAATTTGATTTTTTTTTTTTTACCAACAGTGTCCAGATTGCAAGTTAAGAACTGCCCTGGGTACACTGATTAGATTGGATGGCAGACCCTTAACAAAAGATATCTACACGATTATCATGTATCTGGCCATTGATGGGATGTCACCCATCAATGGGCCACTAGAATTTAATTGCCAATTCATTGCAAATAAAATTGAGGTAATTCACCCATTTATTTTACATAAGTTTTTAAAAATAAATTTTGCATGCAAGAATCCATATAAAATATTTTGAATTTTCTTTTTAGAATGATAGTGAGTCTGACCCATTTATTTTGGAAGAAGAAAACACACATGTATTCTCTGGCGGAGAGGAACTGGGCACTGTGAGATGCGTCGACTGCAGATACATTAGGCAAATTTGAAGGTATGACATTTTCCACAAAAAAGGAGAGAAAATGGTATTATAATTAATCTAATGGTTTGGGGTCCTAGCACTTCCCTAACAAAAATGGACACTAAATCAGCAAACCACAGAACCTTGTCATCTCTAGAGTGCTTACTGAAGATGAAGTGTTTGATCTGACTTTCAGGAAGTCATCCACAGTGGGCAGTAAAACGATCTCCTTAATCAGCAATCTTGATAACTTGAATCAGCAATCTTGATAACTTGATGTGGGTGGTGAATGTTGATCCTTGATGACATCTACAGAAAATTAATGTCATACATTTTAAGATGGCAAGATTCATATATTGCAAGATTCATATATAGTATTAGCAGTGACATGATTTACAAAGTTCAGATAACATAGTAATGCTGATTGCTTTTGAAATAACTGATTCATTGTGATTAATGCCGATTAACACCAATTGGTGCTATTAGATAGATTTGATTGCTGTTTGAATTTTATTTCCATGTTTGATGCAATCTCATTATGGTTTTATTTTCTTTCCATATATGATATAATTTGGGAACTCTATCTAAACGCGTCAATGTAAGGAAGCAACTAATCATTGACCAATGAAATTTGGTGCTAATTCTTAGCAAGCTTAGGTGCTGATTCCTTGGTTCCTACCATATGCTTGGTGTTGATTCCTAGGTCTATCTATTTGTGTTATTCTTCTTTTGCTTCCCGACAAATACAAGTCTACATCTCAGAGTTTATAGTCATGCTTCAAATAGGCCTAATAATATAGGTATCTTTTTCCTTTTGAGTAACTCTGCCTGTGTCCATACTTAGTTGTCATATATTTTTAGTTCACAGCCAATAGCTGTCTTCTTGCCATTTGTTTCCCAAAATAAAAAACTCAACCCCACCAGACCAATTCTTGTTTTAACCAAGCTAAGCTCATCTATATTTAAAAGGCAAAGACCGTAAAGTACAAGAAGTTAAGAACAGTAAATTATCGTTGTTCGTAGCTTCTAATATGTAAACAGAATATTGCTTGTATAATACACCACCTTTTTTGATACCAGAGAAAACATGCATTGAACCAAAATAAAATATGACAGCAAAGTTAATGTGGCATAAACATAGCCTGGGTTTAGCCTACAATGATGAACTGAGAAAGAGGTAGTAATATAAGCTAAGTCCAAAACATGAGAAATGACCACACTAGGAACAATAAGGTGGTTTACAAGGATACCCTGTTGTGATAACTGCTGTTGTGTAATACACCACCTTAAAATAGTGTTTGTATAATAAAACATGTCTATGTCATTTCCTTCAAGATCAAGCATTTAATTTTAACAATTCATCCTCTTTAGAAGGGGAAAAAAAAGGTGGGCTTTGTGCTTCTTCAAAAAGAACTAGAAAAAGAGAGCCTAAGGCACGCTTCAATATATGAGCTTTGCTTCGACCAAGCAAAGTGCTTAGAAATTGGGGCTTACAGCTTAAGGCAAGCCTAAGCACAATTTAACAACAACACTGAGCATATAAGCACAATTTAACAACAACACTGAGCATATTTCTAAAAACAATTCACACAAAGTTGACCTCACAAGGCCAATCAATCAACATATCAGAGAGAGTAGCAATCCAAGGCTCAAGGAAAACAGTTATTTATTGTAAAAATTAGGCGTAGATCCAATTAATCCTCTCCAAACCTTCCTACCCCTCTTTCTCTTTCTTGGAAAACTTGGTCCACAAACTTAAGCGCAACCCCAACAAGTCTACAATAACACTAAACAAAGTAACTTGAGAGAACTCTACAGAAGGTGTAAAGTGTAATGATCTACAAATGTGAGGGTCTTCCACGATGAGAAACCATAAAGAGTTTTCTTTAGTAGCAAGGTCAAAACATATATCAGCCGTAGTAAATAAATTATTACTAGCATTAATATGTCCAACAATGGAAATAGAAATAACTAATAACATGAACATTGTACAAGCATACACAACTTTATGTTTTACTGCATAGAATATGTAATTCTAATTTGGGGTTTCTGAAAAAAAGCTGAATATTTTTTTGGTTATGTATCATTGGAAAGAACATACCAGTTTCGTATAACATATTGCATAATTTGCATGGCATATGGAGCGTAATTCTGAAGAGGAAGGCATATCTGGTGCAACTTGTAAAGCAAGCTCATACAATTAATTTCCTTCCAATTTCGCATCATTTGCTTGCTCTAAGGCTTTCTGCTTTAAAACAAAATAGAACGTATTCAGGTTTATTTTATTGTCTTGTTCATTGTTTAGAATACAGATAAAATCACTTCAAGTTTACTTTTTTTGGCCTGAAAGTCCTAAATACAACACTTAGATAACCACAAATAAAGCCCCCTATATTATCCCATGAAGATGCTCTCTAATTTATACATTGGATGTTACAAAGATCCTGTGCTTCATGAGTTTACTTTCCTTACCCAACAATTTGCTTTTGCTTTTGACTGAAGAAAAGAACAAAAAATTTTTTTTTTGGAGAAACTGAAAAAGACCAATTGAAGTGTATTTCATACTAAAGGTTGCAATTTGAAGATTAATAATTCTCATAACACATAAATAGCAACTGATTCTGCAAAATTGGTACATAAATCATTTTTCAGAGACCGATGCTGAATAACTGATATACAATTTAGCATTAAAGATTAGATTTTTGGCAAGGTGAAATTGAAATCAATCTAGTGGAATAGAATAGAATAACGTTAACTGAAACATTCATTCATAAAAAAGCAAATCAGGATCCACTAAAAAGCAAATAGAATAAATAACCTGTTGTTGGAGTGCGTCGTCAATGTCAAAACGGGAAAAAAGAACTTTGCGATTTCAAAACGCAGGTAAGATTTCCAAATCGCAAAGTGCGATTTTGAAATCCCAAAGCGCATTTTTTTTTTTTTTTAAATTTTGGGCGTTTGGTAAGATTTCCAAAATCGCACCTTTTCAAATCGCAGACCACCAAAAAGCTCGTTTCGGTATTGGAACATCTGAGGCGAAATTCCAAAACGCAGGTTGCTTTGGAATGAGTGGATTTTTTTTTGGGCATTGGGTTTGGAAGAGAAGGGTCTTGGGTGGTTGAATTGAAGGGCAAAGCAAAGCCCTTTGGTGGAATGGATGGCTGGACGAGAAAAAAAATGCGGAAAACATGCACTGAAGCAAATAAAATTTTAAAAGTTGGATCGGACTCGACTCGAGGATTGAAAAAAATACAGTATTAATTTTTTTTGTTTGAACACGATAGAATTTCTACTTTAACCTAAGCTAGCTAAGTGTATATATGTAAAACTCTCTCTTGGAGGCTTGAACCTCGATCCTTGTTTCCCACATGGGTCACATCTTATAAACATTTATACTTATGGAGTAACCACCGCACCAAGAGTGTGCGGTGATAATATTAATTTTTGAAGTGCAAGGGTGGATGTATTCATTTTCTACCATTGGATATCATCTGGGCATTAACTAAACTTAGCTTTTATCATCCACACATTAAACAAATTAAAATTTTGATTTTATTTTTTTTCATGTGTAATCCATTGGTAGGGGTGTCCAACCAGACTCGGTACCCAATCAAACCGCCCAACCCGGCCGACCCAACGCCGGTGACGGTCGGCGGCAGGTCTTCGTCCCCAAAACCCGATTCCGATGGGTCGGATGACGGGTTTGAGAGTAAAACCGAGATCTGAACCGATCCGACCGGTTGTGCACTGGAAAATGAGTTCTTCTCCATCGCTGTATGTGTTTTGCCGGTCGTTTTCTACAATTAGTCGAGATCCGGCCTTATCTCTTCGAGATCCGGCGAGATCTCGTCGAGATTCTACCTATTCTCTTCGAGATCCACCGAGATCTCACTGAGATCCGGCGAGATCTCGTCGAGATTTAGCCTGATCTCTTCGAGGTCCGTCGAGATCTCTTCGAGATCCGGCCAGATTTCAGCAAATCGGCCCAATTTCCGGCGAGTCTGGCATAGTTTCGAAGTTTTCAACTCCGACCGAGAACTGACCGATATCCGGTGACGGTCCGACCACCCGAACTGATTTCGTTCATCAGTTGGCGGCGGGTCCAGAATTTAGAGAACCGAAGTTATCGGGTCGGTTCCAGGTTGGGCACAAACCCGACCCGGACCGACCCGTGGACACCCCTATCCATTGGTGATTGGGCTATATCTATTTGTGGGCGTTGCTTTTGTACTCTTTGGCAAGGCTCTAGGCACAGTACCGAGGAAACTTATGCTTGTCCCACATTGAAAGAGTCTTCCTCCACTTTCTGCCTTATAAGTTGTGAAGCGAAGGAGTAGTGTACCATTAGTTGGTTAACCAACTAATGGTACACTATTTTATATACTATTTTATAAAAATAGTGATGGTATGATAAATTAATAGGCTGAATGCTCTGGCTTCGATGGCTAACAGTTGTTATGAAGATTTGTAAAGAAGAACACACAATCAAAAGGCGACTGGGGTTGACTGGCCAAGTCTCCTCCGATGACTAAGTTAGTTTCTTTTTTGAAGATTACGTTCTGACTTAGGGTAGTAATATTAGAAAAAACTTACCTTGATTTCATGCAAACCGATCTTTATATAGGGAACCTTGGAGCGGTTATTCACTTTATAACTGTCCCAAGATTCGTGGGAATCATTGGATTCCGATATAACTTCCTCAACGGCTTTAGAAGTTGCAACTGCTGAAGGAAGTTAAGCACTTGTGAGGAATTTGCGGCGACATGTATGGGTTTGATTCTTGCTCTTGAATTCTGTGGTTCGGATTCCCAAGACATGTAAGTGGAATCACACTCCAAAATTCCTGTCATATGGTCGTCCATATGCTTCGTCTATGGACGACCCCTTAGTGTCGTCCATATGCTTCGTCTATGGACGACACCTTAGTTTATAGACGCATACTTGAATCTTTCGCCTTTGTTTCATGGACGATCCCTATGGACGATCAAGAGATGGTAATTTTTTACTATCCCATCAAATAGTATATAAAATAATGTTATTTTATTATATAGCATAACTAAAATATTTTTGTGTTTATCGCTATACATTTCATTTTTACTATTTTTTCTTCCCATCCTATTTTATTTAACATTTAAATTCAACAACATCCTTCATATCATTAAATTATTTATATTTTGTCTCATTTTTTAAAATTAAACATATAATATTTTATTTATATTCAATAAATAAAATTTGTTCTTATTTGTGTTGAATCCAATACATTGAAACATTGGACATAAATCCAAACCCAATTTAACAAATAAAAAATGCAACAAATAAGCCTATTCAAACCAATGTTAGATATGCATCTTTGGTTCAATATGTCAAAGAAAATGATAAGATGAGGCACTAACATCCAATGATCAAACCCAATCAAACACCTAATCAGTGTCTATTGTTACAACAAATCGTTGGATAATATGTAGTTCTGCAAAGGAACTAAAAGAAAGTTTACAACAAATCAACAATTCTAGCTACCATGAATTTTGTAGTTTAAGATTTGATAAACCACAGGGACTAGGGTGAGTACCACGATATTTATAGGTTATAAATAACAGTGTTGAATTCATGAATTATTATAAATTTATAATTTTTTTGTCTATCATTTATTGGAGGGCTATTCCAGCCTTCAGGCCCATGCAAGGTATCATTGCAATGTAATGGGCCAATTGGCGAAATTTGAGAGCCCAAAAGTCATTGAAAAAAAAAATGTTATAGAACTACTAATTTCATTAACAAAATAAAAGTAATTTAATGTGACAGTAAATATAATTTGTGTTACATCAACAATAGGAACAAGGTGGACCAAATACGACCGAATTAGAACGAATAGAACCAAAGTGGATAAAATGGACCGAACGGGACCAAATTAGACCGAATAGGATCAAGGTGGACATACTAGACCGAAGTGGACCGAATAGAAGTAATGTGGACTGAATAGGACTGAAGTGAACCAAAGTAGACAAAGTGGACCGATCAGACCAAAGTGAGCCGAATGGACCAAATTAGACTGAAGTGGATCAAAGTGGACAGAATGGACTGAATAGGACCAATGTGGACAAAATAGAGCCAATGTGGACGGAGTGGACTGAAGTAGACCGATGTGGATGAAATAGGACCAATGTGGATTGAATAGAGCCAATGTGGACTGAATAGACTGAATAAGACCGAAATGACTGAATAAGACCAAATACGCCGAATTGGACCGAAAAGAACTTTATTGGACAGAATGGACTAAATAGGACCGAATTAGAATGAAAGGACTGAATAGGACCAAAATAGACAGAATGGACCGAATAGGACCAACTTAGACTGAATAGGATTGAGGTGGACATACTGAACCGAAGTGGATCGAATAGGAGTAATGTGGACTGAATTGAACGAAAGTAAGCAGAATGGACCGAATCGAACTAAAGTAGAAAAAATGGACTGAATCAGACTAAAGTAGACTGAATGGCCTGAATAGAACTGAAGTGGATCAAAGTGGACAGAATGGACCAAATAGGACCAATGTGGACCGAATAGAGCCAATGTGGACTGAGTGGACTGAAGTAGACAAAATGTGACAAAATAGGAGTAATGTGGACCGAATAGAGACAATGTGGACTGAATGGACCGAATTAGATCGAAATGGATTCAATAAGAGCGAATGGGCCAAATTGGACCGAATAGAACTTTAGTGGACAGAGTGGACTAAATAGGACTGAATGGACTGAATAGGACCAAATTGAACCAAAGAGGAAAGAATGGACCAAATAGAACCAATATGGACCGAATTAAACTTTTGAATATTTATAATTTTTATTGCATTTTTAGGTTCATTTTTCTAATGTCTATTTTAGTTTTTTTTTTTATAACTCAAAACTAAAGATTTTAGCCCAAAAAATATAATAAATTTCATACTTTTCAACCAAACAATGAAGATTTTTTTTTTGAGTTAAACTTGAAAATAAAACCTACAAAAAGAATCAAGTTAAGACCCAATTAGTCTAAAATGGACTAAAAGGGGACTGAAATTGACTGAGTAGACCAAATTGGACTTAAGTAAACCTAATTGGATTGAATAGAAATTTTTTAAGTTTTAGGAAGAACAAATTATCTTCAAAAAAATTTTAGAGAAGAAATTATATATTATATTACAATATAAAATAATTATTTATTCCCGCGCATCGTGTGGGTCTGCGACTAGTATAAAATAATATTAAAAATAACAACACAACCTCTTGAATAATACAAAAAATTTAACTATACATCACTTAATCCAAATTCATGTCTAACATCACTATCTCACTATGTTATTATGATTACCATAATAATTTAAACTGAATTTCTTCTAATTTATTCAATTCATCAGGTAAGGTATCCTGATCAAGAGACATCTCAACTCCATTGCTTACGGATTTTTCAATTATGACGTTTTTTAAGCAGTGCATCCAGCATTGGATCCTGGTAGAGCAGCAACAATTTGAATCGTCTCTATGCAATAGTCTACCACATAAGAACTGTAATTCAAGTAGAGAGTAGTTAATATAAATTCTAAAAACTCTTTGCCACACATTTCCAAAAAAAAAAAAAAAACTCTTTGCCACACACACACATATGGTATAAGTGACTCTTACAACCTAGTGTTATAGTTAATACCAGCTAATCAAAAGTACATTTTAGAATTTTAACACACACCCCCCCCCCCCCCCCCCCACAAAAAAAAAAAAAAAAAAAAAAGCAGACATTTCAAAAGCTATTTGGAAATTATTTAAATGTGCAAAAAGTTCAAACACATCCCCATTTATATCCAAAATGTAACAAAAGATGGTGTGCCATTCGGAATGTAAAGGTAAGATGTTAGCAAAATGATGTAGGTGACCATCATAAAAGTAAAATTCAACATATGGATTGTGAACCATTTCAAGTGCATCAAAGCTATGTAAAACTAATTAATTTCAAAGAAGTAAAATTAGAAGAACAATGTAAATAAACTGTTATTCGAACTCAATTTACATGACGCATGTCTATGGACATTAAAAAACAAGGATTTATTTTGGGAGGGGAGAAAAATCAAAAAAAGAAAGAAGTATATATACCTTTGCGAAGTGTTTGTTGGAATTAGATGAGGCGACTAAAGTCTTAGGACGACAAGTTGAAAGCAAAGCATCGACATAATCTGAATAACGAGGGGGTGGTGACGATACACACTGCAGCTTCAAAATCTCGAGGTCATAGGGTGGAGTTGGAATAAATTCATCCAAGTTACATTTAACCTTCATTACCAACACAAGATGCAAAAACATTTAGATTTTTAAGCCACCAAAATGACCAAAGTAAATAAAATTCTAGCTTACTTATCTAGACGTACCTCCCCAAACAGACCCAAGACCAAAGTCTTGATCCGGATTGGTTTTTCAAGGAATTCCCTCAATTCAAGGAGCCAATCAGTGTTGAGTTGCATCTCGCTGTGTAAATCAAATTTAGCTGTTGTTTGACACGGAGCGCTCTTGAAAGACAATTTAGGAAAAGGTCTCTTAAAACCATTTTGAACTATGAAATTCTGCAAATTAGGGGTATCAATCTCTGCCTCCCGTTGCTTACGACCATTTATCAATGTAAAATCCTTGAGCGAATGGCTTGAGATATGAACCTTTTCCAACAGATTACAATAAAATAGAGTCAAAGAGTGAAGATGGGGGAATTTTGTATTGAGATCATAAAGCCACTGATCAGTGATGCTTGCACCTTTTAAATATAATACTCTAAGATTTTGACAAGCATTCACCTTGATCTCACACAACCGCACAGTAGAATGCTCATAACGAAGATATCTTAGGCTTGATCCTTCAACGTAAACCGACTCAAAAAGTCCATGTGTCGGGAAAATGCAAAAATATTTCAGGGGTTTAAGGACTTGAAATTTTTTCAACCCCAAACAATAGATAAGACTGAGATTCTCAATTGAAGGGCAGCGAGAAATCAGACTATGAAGCATCTCTTCGACTACATAAACACGTCGCAAAGACAGTTCTTTCAAAGAGTAGAAATTTATAGCATTCTTCAAATTAATGGGGTGCTCCAAATTACAACCTGATAGTTTCAATACTGTTATTGTGTTGGCAGAAAAGTCTACTTGTGGCAAAATGTACCTCTTTTCGTTTTTCATTCTGACACTGACTTCAAGCACTTTGACACAATTCTCTACCGCCAATTCTATCCATTTGTCCACAAGAGCCTTTTCCATATTAGTAAAGCTCACGTGAAGCTTGAAAGTGTCTATGCAAATCTTCTGCTCACAAAATTTTAGTAAGGATTTATTCACAAAATCCATGACATCTTCTCTGGTGGAAAATTCTGGATATTTTGGCCTAAATGACATATAATCTGTCCTCCAAGTGTGATATGGTTGGTGCATCCCATTTTTTTCTAAGCGTTGAAAGTAGCTCTCGTCAAAATCTAGAACAGGATATGAAATCGTAAAACTTTTCCATCTCTTGGACAGTAGACTGGTTTTTGCAACAGCTTTTGTGGAGAGGTAAGACAAAATATGATGAATGATGACTTCGGGCAATTCTGAGATTCGATCCATGGCAACAACTCCATCATTTATGTTATTGCTCAAATTTCTTCTTTTGTGCTCCATTATAATTGATGGCTGCTCCTGCTTTGCCAAATATTAGTCATAAAAATAATTCCAAAATCTCGAGATGCAAATGCGTACCATATTTATGATACAAATTTACAAATTTATGATACCATTAAACGTGTTCATGTATGTATGAAGAACAAAAGTAATAGAAAAATTGATAGACATCGCTCACTCATAAAAAAAATCCTTTTTTTTTTTCTTGAGAAAAAAAAAATCACCTATGAAATCTAGCTGTTCTAGCATGTTCAATGTCATGCATATAAAGATCTTTGTTGTGAATATTAACCTGTATGGCCGTATCTATTTTAAGATTTCTATACCATCTGTTTGATTGTATTTATTTTTAATTAGAAAAAAGAAAGACATTTTTACATATAAGTATATAACAATCGACTAATAAAGCTTCTTATATAAAAAAAAAATCGACTAATAAAGCTTAAAACAACTTTAAACTCTAGCTACAGCTGGCTTTTAAAAAATGTTGGCTTGAAATTGGGTTTCAATCTAGTCTTGTTTCAGTTTATGAATTAAGAAAATCAATCCTCCAAAAACCTCCAAAATATACTATCACCCAAAGTTTCTATCAATGTTGTTGTCGTTGACTGTTTCTATCAACAGTCAATTGATGTGTCTTGGAGCAATTATCATACAATAAACATCATAGATTTAAATTTTTAAAAATTCACATCAAAAACAGTAATATTATATAATTTACCTGAGATCTTCCAGTCACAGTCAAAAAAAAAAAAAGAAAAATTTTTCTTTCTTTCTTTTTCACAATCGCAGTTCTCTCTTTCCTTGGCTTGGCTGTGTTTCGGCTCTCTTTGAAAAACCAGACCAAACTGTGTTATATATATTATATATAATAACCTTTGCCGCCTCAGTATCTCCTAATCCAATTGTAATAAGAAAATCTAGCGCGATGACTATCTATTTCTTGAACCTCACGTTGTCAAAATTCTTATTGAAATAGGATACATGTTGATTTAGGAGAGCTCTCAAGCTCACGGGGTTTAACGTTTAAACTTTAAAATACCACATTAATCCTTTAAACATATCTAATTAAATATATCATATATGTGGATTGGACTTTGCACTCAGGGCCGGCCCTAGCAAAAGGGACCAACAAACCCATGTCAAGTGCTCTGTGCACTGTCCAATGGTAGATGAAAACAAAAAGTTTGGGCCCTGCCGATATAAACAGTGATTTCTCAACAGACTTCCAACCGTAGTTTCAAGCAAAGCTTTAAACAGCTACGGTGGTTGAGTTATTAATTTTGGAGGTTTGCTTAAGGGTCCGTTTGGTTAGAAGAGTGAAAAAAAGGGAGAATGAAAAATTGTGGGAAGATGAAAAATATTTAGTTTTTCTTCTTGTGGGTTCGGTTGGAGGGATGAAAAAGTGAGAAGAAGGAAAACTCTTTTGTTTGGTTGGAGAGAAAAAAGGAAGAATGAAAAATATAATTTATATAAATTGACTATTATACTCTTGTTACATAATATGTAAGAAATAGATTTATTTGTACTCATTAAATAATATAAAATTTATCACATCATATATATAAATTTATATTATTATTTTTATTATTATAATGTAAAAATTAGATTAGGTCATGTAAAAAAAAACAATGTTCAGGTCACGTTGAAGAAAAAAAAAAGAAGAACTTTCAGGTCACGTTGAAAAAAAAAAATTTTCAAGTCACATTGAAAAAAAAAAAAAAAATCGTTCAGGTCATATTGGAAAAAAAAAAAAAGAAAAAAAAAAGAAAGAAAGAAGAGAACGTTGAAAAAAAAAAAAGGAGGGAATATAACATTTTTGTAAAAGTGCTACTATAACACTTTTCTCCCAAGATTTTCCTTCCGATTTGGAAGGAAAAAAAATGTGAGCCCGGACAGAAAACTTTTTTCTGGATTTTTTCTCCTTCTTATTTTCTTTTTTCAAATAAACAATGGAAAACAGTATTTTCCATTTTATTTTCCTTTTTTTGTTTTCCATCCTCCCTATTTTCACTTCAAATGAACGGATCCTAAAAAAATTTTACTTACTATATCAAACACTTGAAAATTTTTTATCAAAATTTTTTTATAAATAAATATTTCATGTATGAAAATATCTTACTTCAAAACAAATGAAACATAATATAATTGTTTTTTGAATGTCAAGCTGCATGCGGAGTTCTAGTCCTAGGTCTTTTGGATTTTTTAAGATTTCATCACCATCTATTCCAATTTAAAAATATAATATAAAATGAAAATATGGATTTCTCTTAAAATGTTCTTTTGAAATTTCTGATTTCTTTACAACAATATTTTAAAGTAAGAGGTGCAAAATTGTTACAACTTGATTGGACAAATTAAAACTTATAACTTGACTAAAACAACCAAATATCAAACAAAATTTAATTTAATTATCTCTATTCTTCTCCAAATTGGATCCATGCTGTTTCCTGCAAGTACTGCTGGGACTCTTGTCTTGATATGGTGATTAAAATCATAGCATAACAGGCTGGTTTTGGATTGAAGGCTATGGCATGCGGCTTGCTCAGGAGACTGTTGGCTGAAATTTTCCATAATGAAAATTTATACTACTACATTGGTTGATTTTTTGAGGGGAAGATAGTCGCAGATGAAATATTTGCAGCAAATGTTTCTTTGCTGTAGGAGCTAATTTTAAGAGGTCATCTTAGGGATGCAAAATCAAGAGTTTTCTTTGTACCTTTTTTACTTTTTGTGTGTGGGGTTGTTTTAGTCAAGTTATAAGTTTTAGGGATGCAAAATCAAGAGTTTTCTTTGTATTTATTTTTTGTGTGTGGGGAAGAAGTGGGGGAACAATTGTTCCCATGTAATTTGTTGTACACGTGTTGTATCAAATAGAAAGGCAGGAAGGGATTTATTCATATGTTGAAAAGGCAAACATATACTCTAAAAAGCTTGGTTTCAGGTGATGTTTTTAGGTAGGAAATAGATAAATTTAGTAGAAATAAAAAGGTGTTTCACCCCTAGGGAAGAGATATGTGAAAAAATCTTGAGAGATGTCTTGTTCATTGTTTAGAATATCTAAACCAGAGCTTCAATTTAACCATAAGTGTCATTGAGCCATCAACCATCACTTTTCTTGTGATCTCCTATTCTTAAATCAATTATATATATGCACATGTCACGCACCACGCATGCAATAAGGGGTCATGGAGGATTATTGTTATCAACTAGCATACAACTATGTAATCGCTTAGAGAATATTAACATTCAGGAAAAAAAAAAAAAAACTATGACCTCAGAGTAACTTCACTTTGTGTTTAATTAGTTTTCCTTTTTTGTCTTTTGTCCTTACAGTTAGTTTTCTACTTCTAATTTTACCACCACATCAATCTCTTTCAGTAGGTTAGTTGCATGGTGTGCTACATCTTTGCGAGTGCAATGCATGATACCCAAATGAAATAAGGTATGGATCAACTTTTGAACTGACATCAACGTAGTGCTAAAACACATCACTCTCAGACGACAATTGTGCCAAAACCAATATATTAATGCCAAATCACCGTCCCTAAGCGTGCCTATTATGCTACATTATCTTCCTAAACAGCACATCATCCACTAAATTAGTCCAAACTCACCACTCACAAAGAAACCCATGTTCTTCAATTCTTCAATTAAAAAAAAAAAAAGAAGGAACCCACATGTTTCACAAAGCACAATATTGTCTGGTATTAACGAGTGGTTAAATTAGGAGACACTTAATTGGACATATTCCTTTTGGGAACATAAACGAATTTCTAAATATATGAGAGGCAAAAACATATTGAAAAATAATACATACACAAGGCAATCACGTAACATAAGAAATTACTTGGTTCGGTAATTTGTCTATGTTCACGCAGTGATTTCATTATTTTCAGGGTAAAATACAAGATGCAACAGTGCAGTTTTCTTTCTAAAAAAAAAATACACAAAATTTTAATTTAAAATAACATTATTTATATCCCACACAGAGGATTCACAATGGGCTAAAAACTGGCCACAAAATTTAGGCTTGGCCCGACCAAGCCCAAGCCTTAGAAAATCTCCTATTAAAAAATCGTAACACTTTATATCAGATTGGATCATAATTTGAATCAAACACAAATTAGGCTCCACAACCCTAACAATTTCATACACATTCCTTTAAAATTTTGTTTTTTAAAACATGATTTCAATCTAAATTGTTATTAATAAAATTTCAAAAAAGTGTGTAGGAAATGTGTGTAATAATGAGTGTGTCATGTGTGATAATTGTTACTCTTAATGGGTACGTGGGCAAGCGCTTACATGTGAACCACCATTGCATTTGCTACACGAATCTTAACGTTGCTTATGTGTCATTACATAGTTCCAAACTTGTTTTGTGGCTATAAATACATCTCCTCCAACGGCAGTTAGGCACAAAATATTAGAGTTCCCAAAGGGTTCAAATTTTTTGCCGCATTACAATTCCTTCTTAACATTGGACACACATACATCTTTCCCTCTCCTTATAAATCAATACCACAATGGGTTTTTGTAAATTTTCCATGTACAATTTCCTATATTTGGTCATTGTTGTTTTGTTTGGGGTCTTTGGTGAGCAAAATTCTCAGCTTATGAATGACAAAGTAGCATTGCTGTCTTTCATGTCAGAGATTGTTTCAGACCCTGGAAACGTCCTTGAGAATTGGAACTCTTCGGATGTTCACGTTTGCCACTGGGCAAGAGTGAGCTGCAACAATGCAAGTGACAGTGTCACAGAGCTTATTCTCAATGCAACATGGCTAAGTGGCACTATTTCCCCATCACTAGCCAATCTTTCTTCCTTGGCTGTTCTTGATTTGTCAATGAACTTCTTTAAAGGTCCTATTCCAAAAGAGTTAGGCACTCTCACTCAGCTAAAACAACTCAGCTTGTCATGGAACTTTCTTGAAGGGAAAATTCCCTACCACTTGGGATTTCTTCAAAAAATGGTATATCTTGATTTGGGAAGTAACAAGCTTCAAGGTGAAATCCCAGAATCACTTTTCTGTAATGGGTCTTTATCCCTGAGGTATATTGACCTTTCTAACAATTCTTTAAGTGGAGAAATCCCCTTAAAGAATGAATGTGGGCTTAAAGGGTTGCGGTTTCTTTTGCTTTGGTCGAATAGGCTTGTGGGCCATGTACCACGAGCCCTCTCAAATTCCACACAACTTCAATGGCTGGACTTGGAGTCTAATATGTTAACTGGGGAGCTACCATCAGAGATTGTACTTGAAATGCCAAGGTTACAAATACTCTATTTGTCCTATAATAGCTTTGTTAGCCATATTGGTAACAACAACCTAGGACCTTTCTTTGCTTCCTTAGTAAATTGTTCTGACCTCAAAGAACTCAAATTGGCGGGAAATAACCTTGGTGGGGAAATACCTCCCATTGTTGGTGATCTTTCTACCAATCTTCTAAGGCTTATTCTTAGTGAGAATCTTATCCATGGATTTATTCCACCTCACATTTCAAACCTTGCGAATCTTACCCTCTTAAACTTGTCAAGTAACTTATTGAATGGTTCAATCCCACCTGAACTATGTCGAATGGGAAAGCTAGAGAGGGTTTACTTGTCTAATAATTCACTCTCTGGTGAGATCCCGCCGGTTCTAGGCTACGTTCCCCATCTAGGACTTCTAGACTTATCGAGAAACAAGCTATTGGGTTCAATTCCGCATAGCTTTGCGAACCTTCCCCAGTTAAGAAGACTCATGCTTTATCAAAACCAGCTCCCAGGATCAATACCACCAAGTTTAGGCCAATGTGTCAATTTAGAAATTCTAGACCTCTCTCACAATAAGATTTCGGGGGTGATTCCTAGTGAAGTTGCAGGGTTGGGGAGCTTGAAGTTATACTTGAATTTGTCTAGTAATCACTTATATGGGCCTTTACCATTAGAGCTAAGTAAAATGGACATGGTGCTAGCTATAGATTTATCCTATAACAATCTCATTGGCACAATCCCAACACAACTCAAAAGCTGCATTTCACTAGAAAGTCTCAACCTTTCACATAATTTTTTAGAAGGCCCCCTTCCATTTTCAGTAGGGCAATTGCCTTATCTTCGAGCACTTGATGTGTCTTCGAACCAATTGATTGGAGAGATACCGCAATCTCTGCAGATGTCCTCTACTCTCAAGCATGTGAACTTCTCTTTCAACCAAATCTCTGGAAAAGTATCTAACGAGGGAGCGTTTTCATTGCTCACCATGGACTCTTTCCTCGGAAATGATGGCCTTTGTGGCTCAATAGAAGGCATGCCAAAGTGCTCGAATAGACATTCTCATCTTATGCTTATTTTGTCGGTTCTTCTCTCATTATTTTCAATTCTCATTTTGTGCATATTTGGGTACTGCCTTGTACAAAGGTCAAGAATCCAATCACAATTGGAAATATTAAATGGAGGGAACTTGGACATCAAGCACCCTAGAATCTCATATAGGCAACTCAATGAAGCCACTGGCGGGTTTAGTGCTTCAAGCCTAATTGGTTCAGGCCTATTTGGTCATGTCTATAAGGGAGTTCTTCGTGATAATACAAGAATTGCTGTAAAGGTTCTAGATACAAAGACGGCTAGAGAAAGTCCATGGAGCTTTAAGAGAGAATGCCAAGTCCTAAAGAGGACAAGGCACAGGAATTTAATAAAGATAATCACAATTTGCAGTAGGCCAGATTTTAAAGCTCTTGTTCTTCCACTGATGTCCAACGGAAGCTTGGAGAGGCATCTCTACCCAAGCCATGGATTGAAACGTGGGCTGGATTTGATACAGCTAGTGAGCATATGCAGTGATGTTGCTGAAGGAGTGGCCTACTTGCACCATCATTCTCCAGTTAAAGTTGTACACTGTGATCTAAAACCAAGCAATATTCTTCTTGATGATGACTTGAGAGCTTTGGTAACTGATTTTGGAATTGCAAGGCTAGTTAAAGGAGGTGATGAGAGTGCTAATGTGAAGGAAACAATATCCATCTACTCAACAAATGGCTTATTATGCGGGTCTGTTGGCTACATAGCTCCTGGTAAGTATTTTTCTGCCAAAGCTAGAAGCCTAGAATTAAATATAATTACATTTTCCTCATGTGATTATGTGTTAGTTTTGTAGTTAGAATTCTTCATAGTGTTTATGTATCAATATGGTTACCCTTATATATTTGCTGTATAAAAGGGTATGAGCAAGTCACAAATCTTTATTATATCATTCAGTTCAACACTTCTTGGCTGGTTTGTGCAAAAAAAGTTTTATATATGTTCAACATTCTGCACGCCAAATGATTTGTCAAAACTAATTAGTCAGCTGGTTTTCCTTCTTAAACATTGAATAGCCCCATACTTCTCAGAAAAATCATCAACAGAGTTCTCTGTGAAGTCGAGTAAAATGATAAGAAAAATAATTTAATGAGTTAGGATCTTATTGGTTAAAGCATGGTATTCACTATACTACAAGATTATTTGTTCACAATGCTAGCAATAATTGATTCTCAAAACAAAAAAAAAAATGCTAGCAATAATTACAACGTAATTTAATGAGTTAGGACCTTATTGGTTAAAGCATAGTATTCACTATACTAAAAGATTATTTGTTCACAATGCTAGCAATAATTACAACGTAATCCATGTCTTGGTACTCGTTTTCCATTACACCGAAAGTCGCCTAAGGAAATGATGCATCATACTAGGATAAAATAAATAAGGAAATTATTGCATGTCTTGGTACCCGTTTTCTATTACTGTTTTACTAAAACAATTATTTACAAATTGATATGACAACGATTATGATTGGTGTCACATTTACAAAATAATAAATAATTTTTTTTACTATCATACTGATTGTGCTTTTTAATCAATTTATCCAAATGCAGAATATGGATTGGGCAGAAGCGCTTCACCTAAGGGAGATGTGTATAGTTTTGGGGTCCTTTTATTAGAAATCATAATGGGAAGACGCCCTACTGAAGTTCTTATTGATGAAGGCTCAAGCTTGCATGAATGGGTTAAGAGTCACTTCCCCTACAAGATGGATCCCATAGTTGAACATGCTTTGGATAGGTGCACACCATCAGCCGTGCCAAAGCATTACAACAAAATATGGAGAGATGTAATTCTAGAAATGATTGAGTTTGGTCTTATGTGCACAGAGTTCACTCCTTCAACTAGACCAAGCATGCTGGATGTAGCCAACAAAATGGGACGATTGAAGGATTATCTCTCTAATCCTTCCTCACTACTAATTAAAGAAAAACCTCCTAACATTGATGGTGTTTGATTTGTTAGAATTATGTGCCCTCAAAAACCAATTTTATTTGATAATAAATTTTTTTCATATGTATTATTATTATCTGTATTTTTCATTTTTTAAATGTGGAATGTGATTTCAGCTTTGCAGACAAAAACATGTTGATGGTTAAAGAACCAAAGGCAAAGAGTGCTGAATTTTCATAGACTATCAAATTGTCCAAGTTGTGGATATTAACTAAATATTGTCACTTAGAGCCTACACTTGTTGTACTGCTATATGATAGGATGATTTCTTCCATTATTGAGGTAGTGACCATAAGTATAGTGGGTAACAAGTACATACACTAAACTACATCCAATCAATAACATCTTATAAAGTGATCATTGCTGGGTAAAACATTGTTCTATCACAATTATCCAACTATCCTCAAACATGAGAGGTTTGCATATACTTATTTATTATTTATTATGCATATAACTTTGACAATGTTAATCAGTAGTGCTCCTTTAAAGGTTATATATGGACATGTTGGGTTTTATAAATGTGTGTGTGTGTAATGAGTAAAATATATACGTAGCTCAACAATGAATCCATCAATAAAGGATAAAGTATATTCAATTGATTTTCATACTGGAGTTGCACACAAGACAAAATATATATATATATATATATATAATATTTTTAAAGGGTATTAAAAAATTATTTTGGAGTCTAACAGAATTAAGAAATTAAGTGTTACATAAGTTAGGGACTTGCCAAGGATATTAATCCAATCCTAGTATCTTTTGGGGAATATAGTGTGGTGGACAGACAAATATATCAATTAAGGAATAATATTTGAAAGAGTTTCAAGTTAAGTCAATATTCTTCTAAAGGCATTAATCTATCATACTGTTGAAGATTAAGATCTCTAAGGATCACATGTCAAATCTCTCTTTTGGCTTTACTAAATTCTTATAAATAAGGCATATCACATTAATAGTTGGTCATCAGAACTAGTAAGTGGAATTACAAGGATAAAATGGACAAATGCCCTTTTCAAGTAAAGAAAACAGCATTTTGCTCTCTTTCCCAAACTAATAAGGGAAATGCCCCTCTTGAAAGACAATATACTTGCATTGCTAAGAGAGGTACACATCCTATTCTACGTACTTAGAATAAATGAATCTTAAATCAAATAGAAATTTTTTTATGTGCTATTACTTCCCTAAATCTCACATGATTATGAAAATGGTTACAAGAAAATTAAAGCTTTAACTGAAATATCGGATTTATTTTTATTTGTGAGTGTTATATATTAATTAATTAATTATATTTGTTAAATTAGTTTGTGTAAAGGGACCATTTCAAATATTGTTTCCCACAATCACACATGTTTTATATATTTATATATATATATATATATATATATATATCTTTGATTCTCTTTCGACTGAAATTTTCCCTACAGATCAACAAGCTCTTTTCATCTCAATGTTGCATCTTTAATATCCCAACCAACTAAAGATGGCTTTTCTATTTTTTAGTATTCGGGAGATAACACTTTGGAGTTAATATAATATATAGGAATATCACTTAACTCAACTTAAACTTGTGAGTTTAGATCGAATTATATTATATTAAGGTGTTATTTCCTTCAGCAGATAATATTTTAATTAATTAGTGCAATAAGGAAGGAAGGTTGTGAATCATGAACCATAAATCTCTTTTGTTCTACTAGTAAATTTATGTCTTAAAAAATTGCAAGATGACATAAAAAATTGCAAGATGTGTTTGTAACAACCACAGAACGATTTTCATTACATTTGCACTCAGTTCTCCTTTTGCATACCAATTCATATGGAATTACTAAATAAATAACTAGTGGAAGTTGATAATAACACAATATTCTCACTTTATATGATGATACAATCCACTTGAGATCATTTTTATCCCTTGTGTAGCACTCGGAGGCCGCTACACCACGATGTATGCTGAAGTAGGTAAAATTATCCTTCACAAACGATAAGATAGAGGGGTCATAAAAATGAAATATGCAAATGCGCAGCAAATTGATTTTAATAACACACAAAAGTAATGTCAATGTTTATATTTAAACAAACATAAAGATAGAAAACTTAGGCAATTGTGTTTCATGACTAGGTATATAAATATGATGTTATTTCAAATTGTCAATGCTTTTTCGGTTTTTCAACACACAAATAGTAAAAAAGAAAAAAAAAAAGAAAAAAAAAAGAAGAAGAGAAAGTTGCCAATTGCTTGCCTGAAGAATCACTTTTCACCAATGCCCGATCTACTCTATTTCTTCTCCATTTCTCACCTCCTATGACCATAACCTACCGCCTCTCCATCTTTTTCCTTCAATTTTTCGTGATTTTTAGAATGTATATGGAATTAATTTTTTATTTAAAAAAAAAAAACGATGAGAAAGGTATCGGTATATGCATGAAACCTTGATTAGGGAGAAATGATGGATTAAAGTGATATAACATATGCTAGTATGTGCATATGTTATATCACATACTAGCATAAATATGAAAATGACTCTAGTGAATATTATTGTGATATTTGTGAAAAAGAACGAGACTCAAAGCATTGGTTATATTATTGTACAAATTGTAGTTATCCTGCTCATTCCAAATGTGTTCTTGGGGAATCCCCAAATTGTAGTTATCCTGCTCATCCCAAATGTGTTCATGAATGCAAAGATTCAACATCATTTCTAGTTATTTAATATTTACATGTTTATCATCATCTTTTATATCATTAGTTTTAGTTATTACTGTTCGCTAACCCATGCGATGCACGAGAAAACTATTGATTATGAAAAAAAATCCAATAATGAATGAAGAATTTAAGCTATTACTTAAAAAAAAAAAAAAACAATGAATGATTGAAGAGTTTAAGCTATCACCTATGCAATTTTTTTTGTGCATTTCAGTTAGACTTTAGACAATAATAATAAGGTTATTACTTCTACTATTTTTGGGTTGAAATAAGTTTTTTTTTTTTCCTTGAATTGAAATAAAGTTATTTGTTTACTATTTTTTTTATGTCAAAATTTACTTATTGTTATTGTTAAGCTAAAATATTTAAAAATGATTATTTGATTATTTATTTAAAAGAAATATATTTGTAAAATGATGAAATGACAGTTTTGTGAATAAAAAGGCATGTGATGGCATTGTAAAGGAAGCACCTTCCTAGAAACCTTTTCTACCCCTCCCAAGTGTTATAAATGTCATCTCATTTTTTTTTAACTCTTTTCATTCCTCTTCTCAGACTACTTAAGCATCTACAAATTTATAACACTCCTCCTTTGTCTCATCTTCTGCGCTCTATTTTTTTTTTTAATTGGTTTTCTTTTCTAACGTCTGCACCATCAAATCCAAAAGAAGTTACTCAGTGAAAACACATTCTTCATTTAGCTCAAAAATTCATATTCTGTTCAGAATGACAAAATTTCAGCCGAAAGGCCCGGAACACCGGTATAGGCCAAATTTTGGAACGGAATAGAATAGTGGGGTTACTTATACCGGAACGAAAAATTCTGACTGGAACAACACAGTATTTAAAACATTGATCTTGTACTGTGTTTGAAGAAATTTATGGAATAAGGAGGAAGATGACGAAGAGGGAGATCGATGGGATTATTTTCGTTTTTTTTTTTTTTTTTTTTGCAGAAACTTTTGGTTTGGGTTTATGCTCATGTTTACTGTTTTGGTTTGGTATTGGATTGTGTTGTGCTTGTGAAACAGATGAAGATGGGAGGAGGAAGAGTTGATCGGGGTTTTATAAGGAAGGAGAAGGAGGATCGGGGAGAAATAGTGAGAAATAGTTATTAAAATCATAATTTTGTTATCTCTATGAAAGCTCGGGGGATATTTGTAGACTAGCACAGTTAGGGGATAAAATATAGTAAGTTAACACGGGTATGAAAGGTATTTGCAAACTAGCATCTCGAGTTTCAGAAACTCGAGTTCCATATAAGACTCGAGTTTTAAAAACTCACTTCCTACTTGCTGAGTTGGACACGTTTATGCCACGTAGATCTCGAGTCTTTTACACTCGATTTCATAATACACAGAACAAAGAACTACAAACCTAGAAAAAGAAAAAAAAAGAAAAACAAAAGAAAGAAAGAAGAAAGAAGGAAACCCAGCAGAAAGAAAGAAAGAAGAAAGAAGGAAACCCAGCAAAAAGAAAGAAAGAAGAAGCCAACGTGGCATATTCCTTCAAAAATTATCTGTGAGCTTAACGTAGCCAATGCGTCCGCATATTGGTTCTCGTTCCTTGGGGCATGCTCTATCTCGAAAGTTGAGAACTTTTCCTCCATCTTCTGAGCCATCATTCTGTATAGGGCTAAGCTGGGTTTCTTCAAGGAGAAGCTTCCTTTGGCCTGACAGACCACTAGGTTCAAATCACCCATTACTTTTAAATGCTTGATCCCCATTTCAAGGGCTGTGGCTAACTTGATTAGGTAGGCCTCATATTCTGTCGTGTTGTTTGAACAGGAGAATTCTAATTTGAATGAAAGTGCCACAACCTCTTCTTCTTCATGGTACAAAACCACTCCCACTCTTCCTGATTAGGTGGTGGAAGACCCATTAAACTTTATTACCCATTGCTCTTCATGGGGAAAGACAAGTGTGGCTCGTCCTTAGTTAGTCGTCCATAGAATGTAAACACGTCCTTGAGTAGTCGTCCATAAGATGTAAAGCACCATAGTAACTAAACCTACTACTCATCCACTATCATTCATGGGTTCTTAAGAGGAGCTTGTCAGGCCATAGCAAGGTCGCCTGGATATGGACGACTCTCAATACAAGGTTCGCCTATATGAGCTTGTGAACCGAACCACGTGGTAAGATCCTAATGCATCATTGTAATCTCCTGTCAAACACTTAACTTCCAAAAGCTATTACGAAAGATGAGAGTAGATATCCTAACTTCCATAACAGTTATAAGAAGTGAGTGTAAAGCTTCCGTCCTCCACAAATGTGGGGGAAATTACAAGACAAGTAGCCGCTTCTATAGCACTATATAAACACTCATTCCCAACAAATAAAGGCAAGTTTTTCCTTTTTACAAAAGACCAAGAAAATTGGAATTTGAGATTTTGAAGAGAGAAACTAACTTCATCATCGGAGGGTTCTTGGCTGGCCAACCCCGGTCTCTGTTGATTGTTTCTTTTCCTTTTCAGGCCTTTTAGATCATCGAAGCCCGGAGTATCCAATCTACTGATCTTTTGAGCATCATCAGTTGGTGCTGTCTGTGGGGATTCATTGTACTTTGCAATTTATCTTCCTTCGACAAAAGGCTGTATGGTTCGGACAAGATCAAGAGCTACCAGCCCAGGCCACCAAGAGAGTAGGGATGCCTCTAGTAATCCCTACCGTGATCGACAGTCAGCGCCTGTCATGCAATGGCCTTCCATCCAACTTATACAGTCCATGGCAGCCGCCATGGTAGAATTAACCCGTCAGAATCAAGAGTTGACCAGGAAAATTAGTATGCAGAGGCAGCGCCATGAAAGGTAAGAGGAAGGACAAGTCCAGAGTCAAGAAGGTAGAGGGAATGCTAAGCCTGAAAGCCAGTTAAGGGGTACCGCTTCACGAAGGGCGCCACACTTGGAGAGGGAGATGGACTAGATGAGGAAGGTGATGGACGAGATGAAGGAGAATATGAGAAGGGCGAATCCCGTAGAGGATTTAGTTCATTGGATAGACTCCCATTTTACGGCTTCCATCAACAGTCATCCCTTGCTTGCTAAGTTTAAAATGCCTTCCTTGGACTCATACGATGGAACGCGCGACCCATGTGATCACATCGCAACCTTCAAGACTACGATGCATCTTCAAGGGGTTCCAAACGAGATTATGTGTAGGGCTTTCCTTACTACACTTAAAGGGCCAGCACGAGTGTGGTTCAGCAAGATACCTCCAAACAGTGTAAGTTCTTTCGAAGAATTGAGTAAATTGTTTGTCAACAATTTTATTAGAGGACAAAGGCACAAGCGTTCTTCGTCTAATTTGTTAACCAAAGAGCAAGGGGAAAAATGAAAGTTTGTGGTCCTTCATTACCCGTTTCAACAAAGAAGCCCTGACAGTAAACGAGATGGACGATAGTTGCTACTAGCAGCCTTCCATAATGGAGTTAATTCCGATTTTTTCATTCATAAGCTCTATGAGCAAGAGCCTCAGACCATGGCTGAACTCGTCCATTCAGCCCAAAACTTCATGAATGCAGAAGATGCGATCATAGCCAAGAAGAGGAAGAAATCCGAGCGAAGGGAAGCAGACCTCCCTCGTCATCCGGAACAAGGCTTTCACCCAAAGAAGGCCCGGACAGGAGAGAAGAAGGATCGAGACAACAGGAAGGCAGGTTCGTCTTCAGGAAGGAGTTAGCACTACACGCCCTTGAATGCTCCACTTGACCAAGTGCTTATGAATGGCCAGAAAAGATGAAGGGAGATCCTAACAAGCGCAATAGGAATAAGTATTGCCGCTTCCATAGAGACCATGGGCATGATAAGGACGAGTGTTTTGATCTGAAGTAGCAGATAGAAAATCTCATCAGGCAAGGGAAGTTGAGAAACTTCCTTAGACGAGACCACAAAAACGAGAAGTTGAAGGCAAAGTTGGAAGAGCCATCAAGACTACCACTTGAAGAAATAAGAGTCATCATAGGGGGAACCTCAACAGGACAATCTTCCAAGTCAAGGAAGACGTACCTAAAGGTAGTGTAAGACGTTCAACTTTTAGGACAACCCCCAAGGACGAAGACCATGGACGAGTAAGCCATTACATTCACGAACGAAGATGCTAAAAGGGTCCATCACCCATATGATGATGCGATCGTCATTACTTTGCCTGTTATCGATTATACAACCAGAAAGAGTGTTAATGGACAATGGTAGTTCGGCAGACATTTTGTACTACCCTGCTTTCTAGCAAATAAAACTTGGACGAGACCAACTTCGTCCAGTGAACTCACCCTTGGTGGGATTTGGAGGTATGAGGGTACAACCCGTGGATACTGTTACGTTGCCTGTGGTGGTAGGAGCATATCCGCAACAGATAACCAAGGAAGTGAAATTTCTTGTGGTAGACTGTTTATCATCATACAATGCCATCATTGGAAGACCAAATTTGAATAGTTGGAAGGCAGTAGCGTCTACATACCACCTGTCAATCAAGTTCTCTACAGAGTACGGGATAGGACTAGCGCAAGGAGACCAATTAGCAGCGAGAAAATGTTACTTAGCCATGTTGGCCATGGACGAGCAAATTCAGACAATGAGCATTGAGGAGAGAAGAGTCATTGCAAAACCAACTGAAATGCTAGAGGATATCCCTCTAGACAAGAATGACCTTGAGAAGTATATTAAGGTTGGAGTGAGCATGGAAGAGAGAACGAAGCAAGACCTTATCCAGTTCTTAAAGAAGAGCATTGATGTGTTTGCATGGAGTCATGAGGACATGCTGGGTATAGACCCTAGTGCCATTACCTATCGCCTAAATGTACATCTTTCCTCTAAACCCGTACGTCACAAGAAAAGAGTATTTGCTCCTGAGTGAGACAACGCCATTAAAGAAGAGGTTCAGAAGTTAACTATAGCAAAGTTTATTCGAGAAGTCTATTATCCAGACTGGTTGGCTAATGTAGTAATGGTCGAGAAGACTAATGGCAAATGGAGGATGTGTGTGGACTTCACCAATCTAAACAAGGCTTTCCCTAAGGATAGCTATCCATTGTCGTGTATTGATCAGTTGGTGGACTCGACTACAGGTCATAGGCTGTTAAGTTTCATGGATGCTTTCTCAGGTTACAATCAAATAAGGATGGACGAAGCAAACCAAGAGAAGACATCCTTTATCACCAGTCAAGGCTTGTTCTGTTATAAGGTAATGCCCTTCGGTTTGAAAAAAAACAAGGGCAACCTACCAAAGGTTGGTTAACCATATGTTTCGTCCATAGATTGAACAGAATGTGGAAGTCTATGTAGATGATATGCTGATGAAGAGTTTGAACGAGGGGAAGCACTTGGACGACCTTCAAGTGCGCTTTTGGAGTTTCATCAAGAAAATTCCTTAGATTCATGGTTACATATAGAGGAATTAAGGAAAATCCTAATAAGATTCAAGCAATATTGGATATGAAGCCCCTGCGAAATATCAAAGAAGTTCAGCCTCTTATCGAATGTGTTGCTACCCTAAATAGGTTTGTCTCTAAAGCTACTAACAAATGTTTACCGTTTTTCAAGATTCTTAAAAAGGTATTTGAATGGACGGATGAATGTCAGAAAGCTTTCCAAGACCTTAAGACCTACCTCACTACAGCTTCCCTGTTGAATCCGTCCGTACCTGGTGAAGAGTTTTATTTGTATCTAGCAGTGTCCCCATATGCAGTGAGCTCAACTTTGGTTAGAAAAGAAGGAAGAGTGTAGAAGCCAGTCTACTATATAAGTCGAGCGCTAAGAGGGGCGGAAGGTCGATACCCAATGATGGAAAAACTAGTTCGCTTTGGTTACAGCTTCTAGGAAGTTAAGGCATTATTTTCAAGCTCATATCATCAATGTCTTGACGGATCATCCATTAAAGAAGGCAATGAACAAGTTGGAGGCCGCAGGATGACTAATCCAATGGACCACAGAACTCAGCGAGTTTGATGTCAGGTACTAACCAAGAAATGCAATTAAGGCACAAGTATTGGCAGATTTCATTGCAGAGTTTAGTCCCAATTGAGGTGAGCTAGACGAGGCGAATGAGGTATGGAAGTGGGTTGTCAATGTGGATGGTTCGTCCATGCTATATGCAGAAGGAATTGGAGTTGTACTCAAATCCCCAGAAGGAGACAAATTGAAATACGCAACCCATCTACAATACCAAACCACCAACAATGAAGCTGGATATGAAGCTCTCCTCAAAGGCTTGGAATTGGCTAAGTCCCTAGAGGCGGAGTCAGTTATCGTCCAAAGGGATTCTCAATTGATCATTAATCAAGTAATGGAATGTGTGAAGCAAAGAAAGCCAAATGAAGAAGTATTTAAACAAGGTAAGGCAACTTGCCAAGAAATTCAAAGAAGCCAGTTTTGTTCAACTCCCGAGGGAGGAAAACACGGAAGCAGATGCTTTGGCGAAAGCAGCCTCAGCAGGGGAGCCTATAGACGAGTTCGACAAAGTCCAATACATGCCAAGCATAGATCTACCAGAGGTACAGTAAATGTAAAGAAAATAAAATTGGATGACTCCAATAGTCATCTACCTTAAGGATGAAAGACTTCCAAAGGAGAAGGACAAGGCCAGGAAGTTGAGGATCAAAGTTGCCAAGTACGTTCTCATAGATGAGGTGTTGTACAAACGGGGTTTTTCTTAACTCTACTTAAGGTGCTTAGTCCCGAATGAGTCGAACTATGTATTGAGGGAGATTCATGAAGGAGCGTGCGGTAACCACTCAGGAGCAAGAGCATTGGTTCATAAGGTCGTCTGTGTCGGTTATTATTGGCCAACTATTCAAGTAGACACAAAGGCTTATATCAAGATATGTGACCAATGTCAATGCTTTAGCAATATCCCTAGACAGCCAGCAGAATATCTCACCCCGATGATGGCCCCATGGCCCTTTGCACAGTGGGGATTGGATATTTTGGGTCCCTTTCTACTTAGAACAAGACAGATGAAATTTTTGATAGTTGGGATTGACTACTTCACTAAGTGGGTAGAAGCAGAACCCTTAGCAAAGATCACACAACAGAATGTCAAGAATTTCCTCTGGAAAAACATTGTATGCAGGTTTGGGGTGCCTAGGGTATTGATATCAGACAGCGGACGACAATTTGATAATACACTTTTCACGAATTTTTGCAAACACTTCGGAATTCAAAATCATTATTCCTCACCCGCCCACTCTCAAGCAAATGGTCAAGCAGAAGTAGCAAACTGATCCTTGTTGAAAATCATCAAGACTCGGCTTGAAAGGGTAAAAGAAGTATGGCCTGATGAGCTACCAAGTGTTCTGTGGGCCTACAGGACGACGGTAAGAACCCCTACAGGGGAAACTCCTTTCAAGCTATCCTATGAAAGTGAAGTAGTAATACCTGTAGAAGTGCATATGACCAATCATAGGGTAATGAAGTATCAAGACGAGGACAACGAAGAGCAACTCCGCATAAACCTTGACTAGGCAATATGATGCAACGGTAAAGCCTAGGCGTTTTAACATAGGGGACCTCGTCTTAAAAAGGGTTTCTTTGGCAACCAGAAACCCGGCTTATGGGAAGTTGTGACCTAATTAGGAAGGACCCTACAAGGTTATCAATTGCAAAAGACAAGGGTCCTATTACTTGGAGACCTTGGACGGGAGGAAATTGGAGCACCCTTGGTATGTTAAACACCTAAGAAGGTATTATCAGTAAGGTTCTAGCCTGGACGAGCATCATCTCGGACGAACTATTGCCTACGTGTTGTTATGTTGTGTGTTAACCTTTTAAGGGTATACGTGTTGTTATGTCATGTGTTAACTTTTTAAGGGTATGTTAGTTTTTAAACCATGTGATGTGAATTATGGACGAAGTCATGGGCTTGTAGTACTTGCTTGAATTTTTAAAATTCCCTAAAGGCATTAGCTTCTAAGCATATGCCTCACCTATGGACGGTATTTATGTTATATACATAATGTTGTGTGAATTCCTAGTTTTCCTATTGATTTCATTCAGTTTAATTCATAAAAAGGTTAAATGCCTAAGACAGGTAAATTCTCTGAAAGCAGGAATGTAACGTCTATAAGCTTTCCTTAATAAGGATAAAGCAAAGAAAAATGAACCTAATGTGTATTCGTCTAATAAATGGATGAGGTAAAACCTAATATTTTCCCAACCAATGGACGAGGAAAAAACTTGCACGTGAAAATATTCAAAATCCATAAAGGAACTTGACTAACCAAAGTCCAATCTTTGGACGAGTGAAAATTAGCAATTTACCCAAAGACGAGTAAAGAATTGTCAAACTTAAAGACGAGGGGTAATGCTATATAAGACTAACAAAAGAAACACCATTCATGGACGAGTTATACTGCAAAAATTCCAAGAATGGTGACAGATGCAGAACATGAATGAATTCTAATCATGGACGAGCCAAGGTTGAGATCAATATCTTGGGTACAAAAAGCGTTCGTCCATGCAACATGTTAGTAAATAAAAGAAAAAAATGAAGGAAACAAACATTCATTAATTAATTAAGGAAAAGGGTTGATGACCTACGTCCAAAAACCCTTATGTAAAGTAAATATTAACAAAGCAATTGTTTGAGAGCTCGTCCTAAAACTGTGGGCGAGATAAATGTACTTCAGATACATTGAATGGTCCAAAAAAACGGACCAAATAAAAAAGAGAAGAAAGAAAATACAAGGAGAAATAAAAATATAAAAGCTTAGTCTTCACTGGGGGGCATCAGCATTAGGGTCGTCCTGGTTTGGCTGGGTGGTGGCATCGTCTTCAATGTTGACATTTGATGATGCAGGACAAAATCAGTAGGCTGGATGCTTCGGATGTTAACGGCGACGATGATAATCTGATTGAAGACCTGAAGAGATGAACAAAGTCAGAGGTGACCGGGGTGGACCGGCCGAAAACCCTCCGATGATAAAGTCAGTGTCATCCCTAACCCTTTGGAATAACCAAAAATTTGGGAAAAATGTCTCATACCTCTTTATTTGGTGATCGTTGTTCTTATATAGTCTACGCCATGAGCAGTTACTCACTTGATAACTTCTCCTACATTGGAGGATGCCGGAAGGTTCGTAAGTAACTTCCATAACTGCCATGGAAGTTACTTTATTAGGCCATACGTTCTGTAACCGTCATTGGAGGTGGTTTCGCGGCAATGCCTTGATTGCAAATGCGTTCTGGAACAAGTGTATAAACTTCGTCCAGGGAATGTCTGCAATAACCACGTTTGAAGTCACTACAGTCCGTCCAAGGGTCTTTCTGGATGGATGAGTCTGCTGTGGACGAGTTTACTGGGTCAAGGTATTTCCCTTCTTCTATGGACGACCCCTACGGACGAGTATGAAGTTGGGTGTTTTTCAGGACACTATCAGTTGCCCCCGGTCCGTGGGTCGTCTAGGAAGATGTTGTATGGTGTTGTTCCTTGGACGCTTGTGTTAATACTCCACGTTTTAACTTGCCACGTGTCACGATCTTAGTAGCAGAGATTCATGTCGACTCATTTTTCGAGGAGTGTGCCACGTGTCAGCTTATGATTGGTTGTGACGTTTCAGCTACTAAAGTCTTCGCCTATAAATAGTGCAATTCCTGAGCTACCCTCTCATTTCTGAAAATTTTCTTCCCTGACACTCCTCGTCTTAGCGCCTCGTCTAGAAGTTTTCCGCGTCCATAGCCATCTAGATCCAGGTATTCTCCTTATCCTCGTCCTTAGGTTTCAACTTTTCAAAAAATGTCTGAAGTTGTCCTCTCCTCGTCTAGTAATAGTATTGAGAAAGCCATAGACGAGTTCCATGATCCCAGTAGTTTTAGTGGGTCGAGTAACAGTAGCAGTAACAGTAGTAGTAATGGGAATACCTCAGACGAGTACACGTCTGGGGTCCCTGGAGTTCCTTTAGAGGTTTTCCAGGAACAGCTTAGGACGAGGACTGAGTCTGGGTCGAGGGCAGGCACCAGTGCTCCCTCGTCTACAGCTCAAGACGATGAGGAGATTGTCTACAGTTGTGCCTTAGATATCCCGTCTAGGACTGATACCAAAAGGTTAGAATCTTTGAAATCGTGGTATCAAATTCCAGATAATTTAAACCCTAGGTTACCCGTCTGTGGGGAATGGTGTTGCCAACCCCATTTTGGAGTTAGTATTTATGAGGCTTACCTTTTGGGAGGCTTGAGGTTGCCTCTTAACGCCTTTGCTAGGGAATTGCTTTCTAGGTTAGGTTTGGCCATCTGCCAATTTAACCCCAATGCATGGAGACTGATTGTATCCATGCAAGTTTTATGGAGGGAGGTGTTTGGGGGGGATCGTCCTTTCACTGTGGACGAGTTCCTCTTCTGCTACAAGCCCTCCGAGATCAATCAATCCCTGGGCTTCCATCAATTCACAGCTAGGGGGGCTGATTACAGGTTGATCCAGTCCTTGGTTACTTCAGACAAGAACTGGAAGACGGAGTTCTTCTTCGTCTCTGGCCCCTGGGCTGGGAAGCCAAGTGAAGTTGGTAGGGATCCCTTTGGTCCCTACACAGGAGAATTAGGGAACCTTCGTCCTGAAGGTACGTCTAAGGTTGTCCGTCCTGAGATGTTTATTTATGTTTCATTTATTTATTCTCGTCTAACGCTCTTCTCTTTTTTTTTTTTTGTTTTAGGCGTCAGACGACCTCACCTGAGCAGGTTTTACATTGAACGAGTTCAAAAGGCTCGTTTGTACACTGACAGGACGTTCCACTCCTTGGTGAGCTTAAGACGCCTTGCAGCGTGGGGCCTAGGTCCAGAGCCATCCGCTGAAGCTATCGCTCACGAACGTACCGTCCGTAGACGTAAGTATTTACTTTGCTTTTTTACTTTGTTTATTTCTTGCTCTACTTGTTCATCATCTTCGTCCATTTTTGTAGGAATGGCAAAAATGAATCAAAATAAGGGTAAGGAGGTGGTGGGCGAGGTGGCTGGGCAAGGTGTTCGATCCCAACCTCGTCCATTAGTTGGTGACAAAAGGAAGTCTGTGTCTAAGGGGGTCGACTTGGGGAAACTTCCAAGTCGTCGGAAAGAGAAAAGGGCCAAGCATGGGCCGTCGAAATCTGGGGTCGTCCAATCCGGCTCTGTACCTACTGTCCAGCAGACTCCCGTCCATATTGTGGACGACGAGCTCTTGGATCCTCCGTCTGTGCATGTGCCGTCCATAGTCCAAGCGCCTGTTTCACCCCAGCCCTCTAGCCAAGTCCCTTTGAACCTTCTTGGAGATGAAGATTTAGCCTGGGAAAGGTTCGGGAGGGTTGTCACAGATCAGGACGTGGCGGCATGCTACAACATGTCCTTGAAGGATTTTGAGCACTCTGGTGTTCATGACCTTTTCAAGGTGAACTTTTTTTTTTATCTCGTCTTCCCTTTATTTTTTAGTCTTATCCATACATGTCTAAAAACGAATCTTGTGCAGGCCATGTCTAAGTTCATTGCCGCGTCCAGGCAAGCAACGGAACTGGACAAGACGAGGATCCTGCTGGAGAGGAGGATACAGGAGGTTAAGGACGAGAGCAAGAGGTGGGCTGAAGTGGCGGCCAAGGCCAAGGACGAAGTGAAGGAGCTGCAGGTCCATCTGGACGAGCTTAAGACTGATGTCATAGAGAAGGACACTCGTCTTGAGCATCTCCAAAAAAGGAATGACGAGCTGAGTGGTCTTCTTGAAACGGCTAGGGGAGATGCGGTTGCACAGTTCAAGACGTCCAAAGAGTACACTGATTCTTTGGACACGAACTACGTAGCTGGGTTTGAGGATTTCAGATTGGACGCTATGGAGAACTTCCCCAGCCTTGACTTCAGCTCTATAAAACTCAACCTTGGTGGTGCTACCTCAAGCTCTCTTCTCCAGACGAGCTCTGAAGACATCAACATTGAGGACGACGCCACTACTCAGCCCGCTCAAGACGACCCTAGTGTTAATCCCCCCCTGTGAAGACTTTGTTTTAATAGCAGTTTTTTATGTACTTTTGTTTTTATTTGGTCTATTTGCTCAAAACCTTTGAATGTAATATAAGTACAATTTCTTCGTCCACAGTTTTTAGGACGGTTTTGTAAACAATGTTTCAATTTCAAGGGTTTTTGGACGTAGGTTGTCCTCCCTTTATGGTTAATGAATGTTTATTTTTCATTCTCATGATATGGACGAACTTATTTTCATTCCAGTAATGTTTGAGCTCGTCTTTAATAGGGATTTTGTTCGTGTTTAGTTGAAAAGCAACTTTTTATTGGACGAGAACTTGTCCATAAATTTTTGCTTACTTTTTTCACTCGTCCAACTTTTGGTTGCCTCAGCCAATACCCCCTGGGTTGTATTTCCTCGTCCATGGTTGGGTTGAGTTATCCCTCGTCCATGGCTAGTTTTGCATATTGAGGTATCAATTCGTCCTTTAATTTGGAAGGACGTACCTCATTTTTACTTTATCCTTGTGTAAGGAAAGCTTATGGACGATACATGTATCAGTTCGCCTCTTGGTTTGGACGACTTTTCCTGGCTTTATCCTGATTTCGAGGAAAGCCCACGGACGATACATCCTTGCGTCCAAGGATTTTCCTCGTCTTTAGCTCATTTTCACACATACTCAGATATACTTAAAAATACATCACATATATGCTTTAAGAAAATGTAAATATTCGTCCATAGGAATGGCACATGCTTGAGAGCTAGTGCTTTTAGGGAATTACAAGTGTTTTAACACAGTAGTTCATAAGTAGTACACATCTAAAACATTAATAGTAAGCATTTAGTAGAAAACTACTTTGGACATCCATGACGTCTGATGCTCGTCCATGGTTTTATTGATAGTATCTCCTCAAATGTTCAACGTTCCAGGGGTGTTCCAGCTTCCGTCCGTCCAGCGCTTCCAAGTAGTAGGATCCTTGCCTCTTACAGTTAATAACCCTATAGGGTCCTTCCCAATTCGGCCCCAGCTTTCCATGAGCAGGGTTCTTGGTGGCCAAGGAAACCTTTTTTAGGACGAGGTCCCCTATGTCGAAGCGCCTGGGTTTGACCATGGTATCATAGTGTTTGGCCATCAAGTTTTTATACTTCGTCATTCTTTGTTCTGCATCCATCCGTACCTCGTCTAGGAGATCGAGGTTAAGACGAAGCTGATCACCATTTTCTTCATCTTGATACTTCATCACTCTATGGCTGGCCATGTGCACCTCCGCAGGTATGACTGCTTCGCTTCCGTACGCCAGTTTGAAGGGTGTTTCCCCTGTGGGGGTTCTCGCTGTCGTCCTGTAAGCCCAAAGAACGCCTGGTAATTCATCTGGCCATACACCCTTTGCACCGTCAAGCCGAGTCTTGATGATTTTCAACAAGGATCGGTTTGCTACTTCTGCTTGGCCATTTGCCTGTGGGTGAGAGGGGGAGGAGTAATGATTTTGAATTCCGAAGTGTCCGCAAAAGTCTCTAAACAGTGCATTGTCAAATTGCCGTCCATTGTCTGATACTAGCACCTTGGGTACTCCAAACCGGCATAAAATGTTTTTCCAGACGAAATTTTTGATATTCTGCTGTGTGATCTTGGCTAGTGGTTCTGCTTCTATCCACTTAGTAAAGTAGTCAATACCCACCACTAAAAACTTCATCTGTCTGGTTCCCAATGGAAAGGAACCCAAAATGTCTAGTCCCCACTGCGCGAATGGCCAAGGAGCCATCATAGGAGTCAAGTATTCTGCGGGTTGCTTGGGGACGTTGCTGAATCGTTGACACTGGTCACATACTTGGACGTAGGCTCTTGCATTTGCTTGCATGGTTGGCCAATAGTACCCTGCACGGACGATTTTATGCACTAACGCTCTTGCCCCCGAATGGTTTCCACAGGACCCTTCATGGACTTCCCGTAATACGTAATTTGTATCGCTCGGAGCTAAGCATCTCAAGTAGGGCTGGGAAAAACCCCTTTTGTACAGCACATCGTCTATGAGGACATACCTTGCCGACCTGATTCTCAGTTTCTTGGCTTCGTCCTTCTCCTCTGGTAACCTTCCATCTTTTAGATAAGCCAGTATTGGTGTCATCCAGTTGTCTTCACCTTCTATTTGCTGTATTTCTGGTAGATCTACGCTTGGCATGTATTGAATTTCGTCAAAGTTGCTCGAAGCGCTATCGGCCGAGGCTTCTTTTGCTAAAGCATCTGCTTCCACGTTCTCTTCTCTTGGAATTTGGATGAAACCGGCTTCTTTGAATTTCTTTACAAGGCGTCTCACTTTATTGAGATATTTTTTCATGCGTTCTTCTTTGGCTTCGTACGTCCCATTCACCTGACCCATGACTAGCTGGGAATCTCCATGGACGAGTACTGACTCTGCCCCTAAGGACTTTGCCAACTCTAGCCCCTTCAGGAGGGCTTCATATTCCACTTCATTGTTGGTTGTTGCATACTGCAGGCGAACTTTATACTCCAGTTTATCATCTTCAGGGGATTTCAGAATAACTCCTATCCCCCTTGCATGTAATGTGGAGGACCCGTCTACATGAATGATCCATCTTCGAGCGCCACCCAGCTCGTCCAAACCTTTATTGTTGGGAGTGAATTCCGCAATGAAATCTGCCAATACCTGCGCTTTTATCGCACTCCTCGGCAGATACCTGATATCAAATTCTCCAAGTTCAATAGCCCATTGGACTAGTCTTCCTGCAGCTTCCAATCTGTTCATTGCCTTCTTCAATGGATGGTCTGTCAGGACATTAATGACATGCGCTTGAAAATAGTGTCTCAACTTCCTCGAGGCCGTAATTAAAGCAAAGGCCAATTTTTCCATCATAGGATACCGTCCTTCTGCTCCTCTCAGAGCTCGGCTTGTGTAGTAGACTGGCTTTTGTACCTTTCCTTCTTCTCTGACCAACGCCGAGCTCACTGCATGTGGGGACACCGCCAGATATAAGTATAGTTCTTCACCAGGTACGGACGAACTTAGCAACGGAGCAGTGGTCAAGTAGGTTTTGAGGTCTTGGAAGGCCCTCTGACATTCGTCCGTCCACTCAAAGGCTTTTTTAAGAACCCTGAAAAATGGTAAACACTTGTCAGTTGCTTTGGAGACGAACCTATTGAGCGTAGCAACTCGTCCAGTGAGTGCTTGGACTTCTTTGACGTTTCCTGGCGGCTTCATGTCAATGATGGCCTGGATCTTATTGGGGTTCGCTTCGATTCCTCTATGCGAAACCATGAATCTAAGAAACTTTCCCGACGATGCTCCGAAAGCGCACTTGCTGGGATTCAGTTTCATATTATACCGCCTAAGCGTGTCGAAGGTCTCTTGGAGATCAGTCAAGTGGTTCCTCTCTTCGAAACTCTTCACTAGCATATCGTCTACATAAACCTCCACATTTCGTCCTATTTGCAGTTGAAACATCTGATTAACCAGCCTTTGGTAAGTTGCCCCTGCGTTCTTTAAACCGAAGGGCATCACCTTATAACAAAAAAGTCCTTGGCTCGTTACAAAGGATGTCTTTTCCTGGTCTGCCTCGTCCATCTGTATTTGGTTATAGCCCGAGAAAGTGTCCATGAAGCTTAATAGTCGATGTCCAGCTGTTGAATCCACCAATTGATCGATGCGCGGCAAGGGGTAGCTGTCCTTGGGGCAAGCTTTATTCAAATCAGTGAAGTCCACACACATCCTCCACTTGCCGTTTGCTTTCTTGACCATCACTACGTTGGCCAGCCACTCTGGGTAATAGACTTCTCGAATGAATTGTGCTGTCTTCAACTTCTGGACTTCTTCTTTAACAGCCTTGTCCCGTTCTGGAGCAAAAACTCTTTTCCTCTGACGGACGGGTTTGTAAGACGGACATACATTCAATCGATGTGTGATGATACTTGGATCAATTCCCGGCATGTCTTCGTGCCTCCAAGCAAATACATCCACACTCTTTTGCAGAAAATGGACGAGGTCTTGCTTTATTTCATTCTTCATGCTTGCTCTTATTCTGGTGAACTTTTGGGGATCATCCTCATCCAAAGGAATGTTTTCCAGCATTTCGGTAGGCTCTGCAACGACTCTCCTTTCCTCTATGTTCATCGTCTGAACTTCCTTGTCCATGGCCAGCATGGCTAGGTAGCATTCTCTTGCTGCTAGCTGATCTCCTTGAACCTGTCCCACCCCATATTCTGTAGGGAACTTCACTGACAAGTGGTAAGTGGACGTTACTGCCTTCCACCTGTTTAGGGTAGGTCTTCCAATGATAACATTATACGATGATGAACAGTCCACTACAAGGAAATTTACTTCTTTGGCTATCTGTTGTGGATGTGTCCCTCACGGGTAGCGTAACTATTCCCACCGGTTGTACCTTCATTCCTTCGAACCCCACTAAGGGTGAGTTCACTGGGCGGAGTAAGTCTCGTCCGAGGTTCATTTGCTGGAAGGCAGGGTAATACAGGATATCTGCCGAACTGCCATTGTCAACTAGCACCCTCCTAGTCGTATAACCTGCGATGAGCAGGGTAATAACAATAGCATCGTCATGGGGGTGGTGAAGTCTTGCAGCGTCTTCGTCTGTGAAGGCAACAGATTGTTCTTCGGCTTCCCTCGTCCTGACAGGTCGTCCTGAGAGTTGAACGTTCTGTACTACCTTTAGGTATGTCTTTCGCGACCTGGAAGTTTGTCCCGTTGAACTTGCTCCTATGATCACCCTTATTTCTCCCAGCGGAGGTTTGGGCGCCTCTTCCATCTTTCCTTTCAACTTTTCATCCTTTTGATCTCGTCCAAGGAAGTTCCTCAACTTTCCCTGCCTGATGAGGTTTTCTATTTGCTGCTTCAAATCGAAACATTCGTCCGTGTCATGCCCGTGATCTTTGTGAAAACGACAATATTTATTCCTGTTGCGCTTGTTGGGATCTCCCTTCATCTTTTCTGGCCATTTCAGGGACGGATCGTCTTTGATCTGCATGAGCACTTGGTCAAGTGAGACATTCAAAGGCGTGTAGTGCTGACCTCTTCCTGAAGATGAAACTGGCCTTCTATTATCTTGATCCCTTTTCTCCCCAGCGCGGGCCTTCTTTGAATGGGGAGCTTGCTCCTAGTGACGGGTGTTGTCTCCTTCCCTTCTTTCGGCCCTCTTCCTCTTCTTAGCTATGATCGCATCTTCTGCATTCATGAAATTTTGAGCCGAATGGATGAGCTCAGCCATGGTCTGAGGCTCTTGCTCATAGAGCTTATGGATGAACAAGTTAGAATTGACTCCGTTGTGGAAGGCTGCCAGTAGTAGCTTGTCATCCATCTCGTCCACAGTGAGGGCTTCTTTGTTGAAACGAGTAATGAAGGAGCGCAAGCTCTCATTTTCCCCTTGCTCGATAGTTAACAAACTGGACGAGGAGCGCTTATGCCTTTGTCCTCCAATAAAATTGTTGACAAACAGTTTACTCAACTCCTCAAACAAACTTACACAATTTGGCGGTATTTTGCTGAACCATACTTGTGCCGGTCCTTTAAGCGTGGTAGGGAAAGCCCTACACATAATCTTGTCTGGAACTCCCTGGAGATGCATTGTTGTTTTGAAGGTTGCAATGTGATCGCATGGATCACGTGTCCCATCATATGAGTCTAGGGAAGACATCTTGAACTTGGCAGGCAGGGGATAGCTGTTAATGGAGGCTGAGAAAGGGGAGTCCGTTCGGTGAACCAAGTCTTCCACAGGATTCGTCCTCCTCATGTTCTCCCTCATTTCGTCCATGGCTTTACGCATTTGGTCCATTTCCTTCTCCAAGTGTGGCACCCTCCGTGAAACAGTACCTCTCGACTGTCCTTCGGGCTCAGCATTCTCCCTACCTTCCTGACTCTGGGCTTGTCCTTCTTCGAACCTTTCTTGACGTTGCCTTCGTACATGTATCTCCCTAGTTAACTCTTGATTCTGTCGGGTCAACTCTGCCATGGCGGCTGCCATGGACTGCATATGTTGGAAGGCGGGCTGTTGAGAGACTGGCGCTGACTGTCGATCGCGGTTGGGATTGCTGGAGGCATCCCTACTCTCCTGGTGGCCTGGGCTGGTAGCCCTTGATCTTGTTCGAACCATACAACCTTTTGTTGAAGGAAAGTAATTGTTAGTACAAACTTACTCTTCCCACAGACGGCGCCAACTGATGATGCACGACAAAATCAGTAGGCTGGATGCTTCGGATGTTAACGGCGACGATGATAATCTGATTGAAGACCTGAAGAGATGAACAAAGTCAGAGGTGACCGGGGTGGACAGGCCGGAAACCCTCCGATGATAAAGTCAGTGTCATCCCTAACCCTTTGGAATAACCAAAAATTTGGGAAAAATGTCTCATACCTCTTTATTTGGTGATCGTTGTTCTTATATAGTCTACACCATGAGCAGTTACTCACTTGATAACTTCTCCTACATTGGAGGATGCCGGAAGGTTCGTAAGTAACTTCCATAACTGCCATGGAAGTTACTTTATTAGGCCGTACGTTCTGTAACCGTCATTGGAGGTGGTTTCGCAGCAATGCCTTGATTGCAAATGCGTTCTGGAACAAGTGTATAAACTTCGTCCAGGGAATGTCTGCAATAACCACGTTTGAAGTCACTACAGTCCGTCCAAGGGTCTTTCTGGACGGACGAGTCTGCTGTGGACGAGTTTACTGGGTCAAGGTATTTCCCTTCTTCTATGGACGACCCCTACGGACGAGTATGGAGTTGGGTGTTTTTCAGGACACTATCAACATCTTCTGAGCTCGTCTGGAGGAGGGAACTTGTAGCAGCACCACCAAGGTTGAGTTTGATGCAGCTAAAGTCAACTTCAGGGAAGTTTTCTATAGCGTCCATCCTGAAATCTTCAAACCCGAATACATAGTTGATGTCCATCAAGTCAATAAATTACTTGGACGTCTTGAACTCTGCAACCGCGTCTCCCTTTGCTTTTTCCATAAGGGTAATCAACTTGTCATTCCTCTTTTGGAGGTGATCAAGACAAGTATCCTTCTCAATAATATTAGTCCTCAGTTCCTCAACATGGTTTTGTAGCTCCTTAGCTTCGTCCTTGGCCTTAGCTGCCACCTTAGCCCACCTCTTGCACTCGTCCTTCACCTCTTGAACCCTGGTCTCCAGCAAGATCCTCATCTTGTCCAATTCTGTGGCCTGCTTGGACGCTGCAATAAATTTTGACATTGCCTATACAAAGGTAAATGACAAAAATGATGGTTAGACAAGAAAAAGTATAAAGTAACAAAGATGAGGCAAAGATGAAATTACATACCTTAAAAAGATCATGAACACCAGAGTGTTCAAATTCCTTTAAAGACAGGTCATAGCATGCAGCTATGTCCTCGTCAGACACAGCCTTCTTAAAACGTTCCCAAGCTAAGTCTTCATTTTCAATGTGATTCATGAGAATCCTTTGAGAAGGCTGGGATGAGGCAGGCGCAGGAGTCTTGGATGGAGTAATCTCAACAGGAGTAGACAAGTCTACGTCAAAGACCTGGACGAACGGTTGAGATGTAGGGATGGTAGACTTGACAACTGCTTGGGACGACTCGTGTTTAGCCTTTTTCCCTCGATGACTAGGAAGATTTCCCAAGTCAAGGTTCTTGGACAAGCTCTTCCTTTTGTCCCCAGCAGAAGGACGAGCTTGAGGTTGGGTTTCAGGCCTGTTCCCCTTGTCCACAACTTCCTTTCCCCTATATTCTTTCATAGTTGCCATCCCTAAAAATATATATATATGATAAATAAATAAATAAAAATAATAATGATAAATAAAAATTAAAGCTAGACCAGAAAGTATAACATATAATGCTCATATAAAACTAAAGTAAAAACTTACGTCTACGAACTGTAACCTCGTGAGCAATAGCTTCAGCGGACGGATCAGGGCCAAGTCCCCACCTAGCAAGACGTCGAAGGGTAACCAATGAATGAAAACTCCAATCAACGTAAAGACGAGCCCTATGGACGCAGTCACGGTAAAACTTGCTCAAAGAAGGTTGTCCAACAACTGTAAAAAGATAAATAATATATAAATAAAGGTTAGACATACATAAATAAAACAAAATATAGAAAGAAAGAGGAAAAGTGAAGGGGCATACCTTCAGGATGAAGGTTCCCTAATTCCCCAGTGTAAGGGGCAAATGTATCCCTGCCAACCTCCGGGGCTTCAATTTGAGTACAAGAACGAGACAATTCCAATCAGAATTGAGTTAGATATGATTTTTCGAAGTTGGCTCTACAGGCTGTTACAGCAGCTACGGGAAAACCAAATTTTGGCTTGCTCCTCACTCCTACCAATCTTTCCATTTAATGCACCAGATTTCCCCAAAGGCTAAAATGAGGTCTAGGTTCATGATTCTTTGTCAACCCTCATTAAATGGCCTTCCATTCATATTTCCTCAACCACTACTATATAAAACCTCCCTCTCCTTCATTCCAAAACACAAAAACCCCCTCTCTTCCCCTCTCTTGAGTTCTAGTGAAGTTGAGTAGTCTTGTTATATCTTGGTCTTCCTGAGACCCAAGGTATTGAGTGAGACTCACTCTTCCTCTCCTAACTCTTCTTTCCCTCTACCCTGAGGATCTCTACCAAAAGTCTTCTCTTCCACCATATGGATCTTGCATGAAGGTATAATTTCTTTCCCTAACTTGTTTTTTTGTGTTGCCATGATGAGAATTTAGGATTAAAGCATGATAGTAACTGTTTAAATTCTCTTGAATATGTTTGAATGTTCTTAAATGTTCTTATGTGTTCTTCACATGTTCTTGGTTGTTCTTTACATGTTCATGCATAAAAGCTAGTTTAGATCTTAAACTCACATAAAAAATATGAAAAACATGTTTGTTTCATAATTCTTTCAAATCCTTGAATCTAGGATATCACCATACACACACATTCACTAGAATTTATTTTTCAATCCATATGCAATGCTTAATAAACTAAATTAGGGTTTATCACATGCACACACATTAAATTCAACATACAAATTGATTGATAACATATTGAATGATGTGATATGAATGTTGGCCACCATAGTCTAGAAGACCGGTTTCACCGGGCAAGGTGGGTGCCTTACACCTTCCCACCTTGTAACATAGCCTCCGAACTTAGGTCAAGGGTTAGTAGATCAAATGCTTATCCTTGTAATTTTCAATTTCTAGATTGTAATTAGGAAATAAAGTTATGTACTTTATCTTAGATTGTATTTAGGACCAAAGCTATGTAATTTTCCTATGATCAATGTAAATTCAATTGCAAATTAATAAAATGAGGAACTTTTCAATTTTGGTTTTCTTATTTATTCCAATAATTAGATAAGTGGCGACTCTATTGTAAAACCCTTAATCTAAGGGGGAAAATATAACTAGTCGAATCTCCATTTTGAGAGGCCAAAACACGACTCCACCTATTCACGTGGGTTTAGCCCAACACACCTATATAAAAAGGGGGTCGGAGGTGCGGTCTCTCACACATAACTGTAAACTGTTTCCACCTCGTCCAAAGGACTAGATGGAGGGACACTCGTCGAGGTGCCAGCTTAAGACCCAGAGGCTGCCCTCTTCCTAAGTTGTTCTTGAAAAACTTATAAAGGGACTCCAGGAACACCAGGCGTGTATTCGTTGCCCGCGGTATTCCCCCCACTACTACTAATATGCTACTACCAAAACCACTATAACTAGTTATGTCGTGATACTCGTCTATAGCCTTATCTATACTATTGCTAGACGAGGAGATGACAGTTTCAAACATTTTGAGGAAAATTTAAAGAAAAATCTAAAGATGAAAAGTAAGAAAATACCTGGCTTTAGACGGAAGAGGACTATGGACACAGAAAAACTTCTAGACGAAGCTCTAGACGACAAGGCACTACAACAAAATGTATTTTTAGTGACGAAAAAATTCGTCACTAAAAGTCCAGTTTTTCGTCACTAAGAACTTTTAGTGACGAAATCGGACATTTAGTGACGAAACTCATTTCGTCACTGAAACCCTGTCACTAAAAGTCTTGGTGACGAAAAATTTCGTCACTAAAAGTCCGATTTGATTCAAAAAAAAAAAAACTTTTAGTGACGAAAACGTTTCGTCACTAAATGTTTTCCTCACTAAAAATACTATTCAATGACGAAATATTTCATCACTAAAAACACCTTAGTTTATTAAATCATATTTAGTGACATATAGTGTTCGGGTACATATAGTGACGAAAAAGTTCATCATTAAAACTATTTTTAAGAAAATCCAGACACATATAGTGACAAAAATTTTCGTCACTAAAACCATTTCTTACAAAATTTTGCTACAATTAGTGACGAAATATTTTGTCACTAAAACAATTTTTTGTTGCTATATTTGTGACGAAAAAAATCGTCCCTAAAACTTATTTTCTGTTTTTATTTTTTTCATGGCTTTGATATTAACTTATAACCTGTCATTACATTATTAAAACCTCACATTTCAATAACACATTTATTTCAACAACACATTTATAAAAATGGATCCATACATTCCACAAGTAAAAAATAAAACAAGAAACCAATTCAAACTCTTTCCATACAATAATTGTTTGCAATACATACAATAACTCAAGATGTTTTATAACAATACAAAAAGGATAGCATAATATAAGTGTACCAATCCCAAGCTACACAGTTCTTTTAACAAAAGTTTCATATCAGTTGCAATACCAAATCCCATCCTCATGTGAATTTTCCTCCTTGTGTTGATTTTCCCCCATGTTGACTTTCCTCCTCAAGCTGACTTGCTAAGTTAGCAGACTCTTTAAGCTTAGCTAACTCACTTAGTACACCTTTGAGGGGTTCACTAAGCTTGCTTCTCTTAGCCTGTGAGAAAATATGTAGTATAGCATGTTCAAATGATTGAAATAAAAAATAGTTACAGCAAGTTGTCACCCCAAATAGTAGCTTTAAAACCACAGCACAAAAGAACATGACCATAAATAATTCTTCCAGTAGACTGGCACTTAGTGAGCTGAACAAAGTCTCTTAAATTGTTGAATGTAGCACTAAAACTTGGGTCTCCTTGAATATTAACCTATTAAACTACAACTCCCTCTCTCTCTCTCTCTCTCTCTCTCTCTCTCTCTCTCTCTATATATATATATATAGAGAGAGAGAGAGAGAGAGAGAGAGAGAGAGAGAGAGCAGTAGAAACTAATAAGTGTTTTAATTGCAATACCAAATGCTTTCCTAGGGATTTGCTGAATGGCAGAACACATTTAGATTATGACAACATTATCAACAACTGAAAATTTTTCACACTCATTTAGTCATTCAAAAGAAATTAAGGGAATGGCATGAATATTAAGCCCTAAAGTCAGGAAATATTAACATTTTGTCTTGCACCTTCACATTTAAAATAATTGGTGGCACAACAAATGTCAGTTCACCAACTATAGGCATTAATACACTATGCAGCAACTATAGGCATTAATACACTATAGCAGAGAAGAAAAAATGAAGAAGCCAAATCAAACAAACCCCAAACAAGACATTATTAGATTAACAAAGAAAATTTTGGAACCTGAGTATATAACATGTACACAGTATACTTAAATTGCTACCTGAATCATTATACAAATATTGGCTTTATTAATACAATTACTCTTACTTGTCCAAAAAGAAAATTAAATTTTTCTAACATAGACCACCAACATTTTCCTCAAGAGATTTTCTAGGCCTTACTTTTTTCTTTTTTCTAGGCCCTACTTTGACTTTTGAGTAAGATAAAAACAAAATTAAGTATCAAACTTTTCACTATCAACTATTATAACAATAGCATTTCTTATAGTTAAACTAAATAGCATTTCTTGCATATTCCATTAAATAGAAATAGGATAGGAGTTCAAATCACCTCACCACATCACCACATTACAGTAACTATTGAAGTTTAAAAAAAAACAATAAAAAATAAAAAAAAAAACTCAAAGGCAAGGGACAGACTCAAAAGCAACCAAAACTTAAATAGCGTAAAAGATATTGTAGCCAAAAATAAACGAAAAAGAGATATATATTTGAAATCAGGCTTTCCATTCCATGTGTTTCCATTCCATGTGCGTGCGTTAGTAATATTCAACACATCTAATTAACAATACTCATTCACATTTGCAAGAATTTAAAAAACACCTCCAATATGTATTTAAACCACCTTATAACACCATGCAAGCCACCCGCTAGCTCCAATACAACATACCACCACAAATCCAATTTCTAACATCACAAGTATAGAGTTTTATAAGTTTTTAACTAAAATTTACTTACTTTGCTCAAGCTAAGCTTACAACTTTCAGAAAAAATCTAAAAGGACACAAGAAGCGAAGGCACGAGGCCAGGAGTGATCAATCACTAGTTTTTGCCAAAGGGACACTAACTGTTGAAATGCTTTCCTGCAGAAAGAGAAACAAAATTGAAAATTGAGGAACACAAACAATAATCTAAAATAACTAACTAAACCATAAAACAGAGAGATATCAAAAAATAAATAAATAACTAACTAAACCACAAAATTTTCTTAGAATTCTAACACAAGCATCATAGCAAAAAATTCACAATTTTTTTCTCCTCTTATTCACAATGACAACTACCTATCAATCATTTCTCAATCAAATTTCTCACCTAAACCAAACGAAAATTTCTCAGAATCTAAACACACACCAAATATTACCCATTTGAAGACCCAAAGCTCTAATAAGTTTAGAGTAAACATCTCTGACTTTATCAAAGTGAAGACCCAAAACTGAGACCCAAAAACATTTTACAACAATTTCAGCTAACCCAAAAAGGGTACCATCAAAGTCACCAAAATGCTATAACAATCACCATTCCACAACCACAACCACAAACAACAATAGCACAGCCCTAATCCAAAACAATCTGTACAAAATTAGAATGGTTTCACAACTTAGACAAACCGTCCAACCACAGAGAACAAATCCCAAACAAGAAAAAAAAAAAAAAAACTGGAGTTCTCACACGAACACCATAGACAAGGCAGAAAAATTAACATCAAGCATTTAGAATCATTAAACAAAAATCTGAACAATACATAGCACAAAAAAAAAAAGATAGCACAAACCCAAGGGGAGGTGAAGGGTCGCCGGTGCGAAAGGGAGCTGAAGCGATGCCATGAATCGTCGCGATCGGCGAGCTGAAGTGTTGCCGTTGCGATCGGTGAGCTGAGGCATCGCCGTTGCGATCAGCGAGCTGAATGGTCGTGTCGCCATTGCGATCGGTGAGCTGAATCGTCGCGTCGCCGTGAATTGTCCCGATTGTCGTGAATCGTCGCGATCGACGAGCTGAAGCATCGCCGTTGAGCTCGATCGGCGACGGTTGGCTTGATTGGCGACGTTGGCTTGCTTAAGCGACGGCTTTTGAGCTGAAGCATCGCTGTTGAGGTCGATTGGCGCCGTTGAGCTCAATCGGCGACGTGGCTTGATCGGTGACGTTGGGAGCTGTAACGTCGCCGGTTTTTTTTTTTTTTTTTTTTTTGATAGCAGATGGTTTAGATGGGAGCAAATGGTTTTTTTTTTTTGGTTTGGGTGAAGTGGTGTGTAACTTAAAAGCAAATGGCTTTTACAGTAAACATATGGGCTGGGTATTAAGCTTTTTATGTCTTTAGTGACGAATTTCAATTTCGTCACTAAAGACCGGACTTTGTTAAGATTTTTAGTGACGAAATTCATATTTCGTCACTAAATCATACTTTTAGTGACGAATTGTGATTTTGTCACTAATTCTTTTTTACAGTGACGAAAAGATTTTCGTCACTAATACTATCCACAGCAATACCTACAGTGACAAAATATTTCGTCACTAAAAATTTCAACTTTTAGCGACGAAATATTTCGTCACTATAAATTAATTATACTTGCGCCAAAATTTCCCTCCATTGGCGCCCATTTTTCAGATCACAATAGTGACGAAATTTATTTTTCGTCACTAAATGTTTTAATTTTTTTCATTATTAGTGAGGAAATTCATATTTCGTCACTAAAGCTGTATTTGTAGTGACGAAAAATATTTCCTCACTAATTTTCGTCACTAAAAATACATTTTGTTGTAGTGAGGGGCAGGGAGAAATTTTTGAAATGAGAAGGGTAGGAGAGGAATTCTACTATTTATAGGCAATAAGGTTCAACATCTGAAGCAACGTGACCAACCAAGATAAGCCACGTGGCATTTGTCTTGGAAAACGAAAAGCCATGATTGAAACATGCTAGATTGGACCACGCGTCAAAAAAAAAAGAGAGAGAGAGAGAGAGAGAAGGAAGAAAAAAGGATAGAGGGTATTCTTAGGATGGACAACACAAGGACAAAGGGGCAGCTGATAGGGAAAGACAAGTATGGCTCATCCTTGGTTAATCGTCCATAGAATGTAAACTCGTCCTTGAGTAGTCGTCCATAAGATGTAAAGCACCATAGTAATTAAACCTACTACTCATCCACTATCATTCATGGGTTCTTAAGAGGAGCTTGTTAGGCCATAGCAAGGTCGTCCGGATATGGACGACTCTCAATACAAGGTCCGTCTACATGAGCTTGTGAACCGAACCACGTGGTAAGATCCTAATGCATCATTGTAACCTCCTATCAAACACTTAAGTTCCAAAAGCAATTACAAAAGATGAGAGTAAATATTCTAACTTCCATAGTGGTTATAAGAAGTGAGTGTAAAGCTTCAAACCTCCACAAATGTAGGAGAAGTTACAAGACAAGTAACCGCTTCTATAGCACTATATAAACACTCATTCCTGACAAATAAAGGCAAGTTTTTCCTTTTTACAAAAGATCGAGAAAATTGGAATTCGAGATTTCGAAGAGAGAAATTAACTTCATCATCAGAAGGTTCTTGGCCGATTAACCCCGGTCTCCGTTGATTGTTTCTTTTCCTTTTCAGGCCTTTTAGATCATCGAAGCCCAGAGCATCCAGCCTACTGATTTTCTGAGCGTTATCAGCTCTCTTACTTCTTCTGCCATAGTTACTTCTCCTGGGACCTCGTCGTCTAGTAAGAATTCCTCCTCTCCTGGGAATTGTGCCAATAGGTCTGTTATAGCTTAGCACTTTACTGCCTTGGGCATTCCCATTTTCAAGTCATATTGTGACAATTGTAGCAATCATTGGGATATTCTGCCGAAAAGAATTGGCTGCTGCAACAAAGCTTTAATTGCGTGAGACTTAGTCATCAGCCACACTTCGTAGGCTAGGAAATAATGGCGTAGCCTTTATGAAGCATATATTATAGCCAAGCATGCTCTTTCTGCTCTTGGATAGCAAGTCTCCACGTCCTTCAGGGCACGACTGATGTAATAGATTGATTGCTTTACGCCACCTCCATTTCACTGTAATCCCATGTGAAGACATCTTTGAATTCTTTCAGCAACAGTATCAATTCTGATTTCTCTTTTTCTGACAGTCTTGAACTAATCTAGATGAGTCTTAGCTTCTTGTCAGCCCCCAGGTTAACTTCTTCCAATTCTTCTTCTACCATAACCTGTACACCCTTTTTTGTTACAACTTCCTCATCTTTCTCTTCATTACTTTCTTCCGAGTTTTCTTGAACCATGCAGCACACCAAACTTTTGTGTTGCCATGCTTGTCTAGGGCCCGCTTGTGTATCACATGTGGGCCTCGCGCACCTTCATAATTTGTATATAATTCTGCCCTCAGGGCCTCGAACCTTGACACATTGTGGTGTGTCATCTGGATCCATAATGGGTGCTTCCATCCTTTTCCTTTTCTGCGACAGCAACTCCCTCAAATCAAGGTCTGGACCATTTCGGATGTCTTCCCATCTAGGCATGAAGGTACCTCGTGGCTTTAACACTAAGCTTTCCCCAGATGGTGCCCATTGTCTTAGAACATGGTTTTTACTAGATGAGCTTCTGCCTGCTCAAATGGTGATGGGTTGGCTGCTATGCATATCATTCTGCCATTCAACCTTCCCTTCACGCATTGATGATAGGTGGACGGGACTAACCGGTGCTTATGTAACCATGGTCTTCCCAGCAGCACGTGGTATGAGACTTCTGTTTTTACCACATGGAAGCGGGCCAGGGAGGCTATTGGTCCCACCTTCAACCACAGTTGGATGTGGCCTGCGGTGTATTCACCCCTTCCTTCAAACCCTATCACTTCCATGAGGCACCCCTGAATCTTCCTTTCTGAAATTCATGCCGCTAATGGGATGAGATTTACAGAGGCGCCTATATCCACTGAAGCTCTTTTAATGGGGATTTGGTTTATAGATGTTGCTAAGTAAAAGGGCCTCTTATAGTCTGAGTACCCCACCTCCATATCTTTATCACTAAAAGTGATCTCATTGGACTCCTACAAGAGAGCCCTGTCACCTGCGACTTCCGCCGTTAGACATTCTATTCCTGCCCTAGAGGCAATGCTTACCAGGGTTTCTGTTGCTATCGTTCGCTCTTCTATTGTGAGTCCCAACTGGTCGAACAAGTTTTTAAACTTGGAACTTTTTTGTAAGGTGGTAATTGCTGCGGCAGGCAGGGCAAGATTCTCATCTTCGTCCTCCTCTAGGTTTGCGCAGATCACGACTGCTGCTACACCCTTCCCTTTGTGATTTGGGAGTGGGTTTCTTTGAACTTTTGGTTGGGTCAGTTCCTGAGTCTCTTCCTTGATTCTATGATGCACCAGTTTGCAGAGAACCCAACATTCCGCGGTAGGATGTTGCACGTAGTTGTGCAAGTGGCAGAAGCGTGGGTCCCTCCCCTTTTCCTTTGTGGGTTCTCTGGAAACTTGATTGGACTTAAAGACTCCGTCTGCTATCCATTTTTCTAGGAGCACGTCTAGCTCCTTTGGAGTGCAAGGTAGTGGTGGAGGGGTATCATACTCCCTTCCGTCAGCTTTCCTTTTTCTTTTGCCAGTGGATACTGCCATAGCCTGTAGGGCGTTTCTTTTGTTAGGACTTGGCCTTACTGACTGAGCAGTCTTTCTGGCCTTTGCAACCATTGTGCAAATTGGGAGATTTCCAAGTTTTCCAAGACAACTCTGTACTCCTTGATCATGTTTGTCATACACATTTCTACCAATGTCCTTTCTTCGCAATGATCATAGCAATCAAGCGCTATGTCCTTGAACCTTTTGATGTATTCTATCAAATTCTCACCACTTTTTTGCTTGGTCTCCTGCAAGTTCGCAAGCGTTACTGTTTCTTCTCCATGAAAGTATTTAGTGCAAAATACATCTACCATGTCATTCCAAGTTGGGATTGATCCTAACTTTAGACCAATGTACTAGGTATACGCACGGTCACATAGTGCTTAGAAAATTCTTGAAGACATAAGTCCTCGTCTGTCGCATAAGGACTAAAAGTATTAATGAACTTGCTTACGTGCTCAACGACGCTTCCTTTCCTGCCATCGTATTGCACAAAGACTCGCGGTTCATATCTCTCTGGATACAATTTGCTGTGTATCCTTAGCTGGTAAGGAGGTCTTCGTGCATAAAATCTCTCCTTTGGTGCTCTGGCCCTCTCCTGCTTTAGGAGAGCCACTACTTCAGCCATTGTGATGAAACCCTGTTCCGCATTTTGCAGAGCACCCCCAACTAATGTCTCCTCTCTGCCTGCCACATGCTCTAGGACATGTTGGCTCCCTTTCTCCTTTGTCTTATCTGTCTTCAGCTGATGAATTTCTTCCATCATCTACTGTTGCGAATGTTGCAGCGATTGCAACACTCAATAAAAACATTGCCATTGTCAGTGGGGATTCTTAGTTGTGGTTGGGGTTTAGCCCCTATTCTGTTGATCCCTTCTGCCTGGTGAGGTTGTGGCTGGTGAGGAGTGGTTGGCCTTGACTCTGCCTACGAGGGCACAACACTTATGTTTTGCGTTGTTTTAGATTTTGGGGGCATTTGTTTGTGAGGGCTCTTATCTTCCGTCGCTATTTGTCTCCCAACTCCCCAGTAAAGTTGCCAATTTAAATGTGGTGGGCCTTTTTTGTGATTTTTGAGCTGAGCTGGGCTGCCTCCTACTGTACTGGGCTCAAGCGTTCTGGATAAGAGAGTCGAGACCGATCCAACTGCAACTCACTTTGGTCTGGCTTATGCACAAACTATGCCCTGTTTGCCAAAACTTTAGTCACGTGCCCATGGCAGGCGAAGTTACTATAGAAAAGTTATGGCAGATGGATGTATCAAATAATAGGTGGACTACGCTACTGTTAAGCAAATTAAGTAAGCAATCAAAGCGAAAGGAAAGAACCTGTTTGCCAAAACTTTAGTCACGTGCCCATGGCAGGCGAAGTTACTATAGAAAAGTTATGGCAGATGGATGTATCAAATAATAGGTGGACTACGCTACCGTTAAGCAAATTAAGTAAGCAATCAAAGCGAAAGGAAAGAACTTGTTATAAATGGAAATAGCAAACACGAGATAAGAAACGATAATATTAATTGGTAAAATCAAAGAAAAAGATTATTAATTTGCCATGTTCAATTTTGTCATGAGACTAAGGCCAAGGAGGGAACCATTTGTTCAATGTGGGTAACCTCACAGGAGGATCTTGCCGCGAAAATTACTCACTTTGAGGGAGCAGACCTGAATGGCTTGCACCCAGACGAATCTTTATCTTCAGCAGATAGCAAGCTTTAGGAGTGAGAGAAGGAAAAGCCTATTTGTGCATGCCTGCCACTCTAATTTCTTTCGCTCTCTTCTTAATTCTCTATTTCTTTTCCTCTATTTTTTCTATTTTAATTGCTTCCCTTCGTTTCCTTTCTTTCTGTTTACTTGTGTGGTGTGATGGTGACTACTCTTATGGTGATTGCTATTGTTGTGTTGTTGTTTTTACTGTGCACGGCTAAGGTCCTTTATATACTGCCTACCGCGGCTTTTTTTTTTTTTTTAACCATTTAGCCTTTAACAACCTTTATCTGATCCGGGTGTCCTTGTCGACCACCACTGGTTTGTCAGCTGCCCAGCCACCACCACTTACCTGTGCTGGATGTGCCACTCCCTATTACCAGACAAAGAAGGCTATTTTGTTTTTTTGCTCACCGTGGCATTCTAATCTGCCGCAGTGTGGGTGTTCTCTCTTCCTATTCCTCATGACATGCACCTAGTGGTTCCAGCTCATCCTCCCTCTTTTGGGTGGTATGTCATCTCAGCAGGACATTTCCCCTAAAAGAGCTTAAGCGGGAACCCCAGAATAGGCTCCCCCTTCTCCCCACTACCAGACCGTACCCTTTCTCACCTCTAACCCCTAACCCACCACTCTTGTATTGGCTGGGTACAGGTTGGTAGTGTCTAGGCCTCACGCATGCTCCACTTCTTGTGTACGTTGAAAGCTGGTTTGCTGCTCATGCATTTGCCATGGTCTGAAGGCTCCTCTATGCATTCTGTCGCTCATCCTTGACCTCTTATGGCGTGAACTATTTTCTATTCTTAATTGGCTTGCTTCTTTCAAGGGCTGGGCCTTGCTTGGATTTTTCTCTTTTTAGTCCATTTCTTGCTCCATCCACGGCCTCGTTGCCCTTCCTGCCATACCACTCTGCTACCCTTGCCACGGTATTATCTGATCCGTACCTGTTGGGTCTCTTTGGTCCTGCTACCCATCCTTCTTTTAATGAACCCGTATGGTCATTTATGCTACCTTGGGCTTTCTCAATCCGTTGCATTGCATGTGAGCTCTTTTGATCCATTTCTTTTTCCTTGGGCATCCTTGGCCCATCTGCTTTCTCCAGGCATCCTCAACTAATTTCTCATTCTGCATTCATATGGGCACCTTAGTAACTCTTTTAAGCTTCCTTGGCCCATTTCATCCTTCATCCTTGGGGTTTATGGGCTTGCCATGACCCCTTACTTTCTTACTTCATTACTTCAGACATGCCGTGGCCCATTCTTGCTTTTCCACATTACATAATACCCATGGGTTTACTACTTTCTCCTTTGAGCTCCTTTAGGCCCGTTTACTTTCCTCGAGACCCATTTATTTATTTTATGAGCCTACGATCCATTATTCTTGCCATTCAGGCTTAATGGTTTTTTCCTATTAATCCACTAACTCTCTTTTTGCCCACGTTGTTGGGCTTCTTCCTGCTGTTGGGCTTTTGAAAATGAACATTAACACTTTCGTTTATAATAATAATAATAATAAATAACTAGCTTGTAACTCATGCATATGCATAGATACTTTTTTTTAAAGCAATATGTATGGATACATTTAAAGATATACAATAAGATGTATAATATAATTCCTACATATATAATTTAAATACTATTGATAGTCATTTTTATATTTTGTTAACTCTTTAAAAAAATTTGTAAAGATATTATCTATATATATAATAATAGGCGAAACAGAGAGAAACTCAAATTGAATTCCAAATTAGAGTTTCAATTTTATGCCATGTGTTTAGACTTGGATTCTCAATTTTGCGCCACTTGTCCTAATCAAAACTCAAAAAAAAAAAAAAAAAATCTAATTATATTATAAATTGGACTTCAATTTTGTGTCATGTATCTTATCTAAAATTTCTAATTTTTGTGCCCAAATAAATTATGCATTAACATTTAACACTGAAGCCAATAAAGCCACAATGATAATGCTCATTAGCCTAAGCAAGAACATCTCACCTGCACACTTTTACGGGTGAACATCTCACCTGCCCACTACCAAAACTAAGGAGTCCAACGAGAAAGACTATAAAAGTAAAACATCATCTTCTCTTAATGTCATATCGTCATCTCATGTCTCCTCCTTCTCTCTCAATCTCTACTAACTAGATCCACACACTACTCTCTCCTCCTCCTCCTTTCAGATTTCTAAGAGTAAGGCCGGGTTCAAACACAATGTTCAATCCCACTCTTCCTTACTTCACACTCTCATATATTACCGATTCATTGGCGCCTCCAAGAAAATTTCAAGTTTAATGTGGAAACTGAATCTTCTAAGATAAACATCTTATTATCACAATTGTTAATATTTCCGTGCGTAAGCACGGGTTACATGCTAGTTAGGTATAAAATGTAAATTGTCCATGTTTTTTTTTTAATTATTGTAAAACACTTTTTTTTATGATTCATTTATTCTAGACTCTTTGATTTTTTACTAAATATCCCAGTTGGATGAATATTTAAGATGTGGTCCCCACATTTGATTCTAAAATTGAGAAATAAAACTCTTTAAGAATAAATAATTTAGGACACATTGCGCAAAATTAAAATTTTAATTTGGAATTCTAATCTAAGGTTCTCTCAATTTCACTTATTATTATTATTATTATTATTATTATTATTATTATTATAGCATCGAAATGTTTTTTTTTTTTTTTTAGAGAATGACCTGCACCCCATGCAAAAACCCCCCATATACCTTCAACCAACGTTCAGTCCACATATATTTAATCAGATATGTTTGAAGGATTGTGGTATTTTAAAGTTTAAACCACGTTAACTACTTTGGAAAGTCTCCTAAATCAACATGTAATTTAGCAAAATCCTATCCTATTTCAATAAGAATTTTGACAGCGTGAGGTTCAAGAAATAGATAGTCACCGCGTCAGGATTTCTTATTACAATTGAAATAGGAGAAACCGAGGGGGCAAAGGTTATTATATATAATATATATAACACAGTTTGGGGTGGTTTTGCAGAAAGAGAGCCGAAACACAGCCAAGCCAATTAAGGAGAGAGAGAACTGCGCTTGTGAAAAAGAAATAAAGAAGGATTTTTTTATTTTTGTAGCTGTGAAGTGAAGATCTCAGGTAAGCTTTGGCTGATAATATTTTGGAGGTTTTTGGAGGATTGATTAAATTTTTTGATTGGTTTTCTTAATTCACACACTGGCACACAAGACTAGATTGAAACGCAATTTCAAGCCAACATTTTTTAAAAGCCCTAGAGGTTATAGTTTTTTATTTTTTTATTTATAGGAGCTAGAGTTTATAGTTGTTTTAAGCTTATTACCTTTTTGTCGATTGTTATATACTTATATGTGATATTGTCTTTCTTTTTTCTAATTAAATATAAAGACAATCAAACAGATAGTATAGAAATCTTAAAAAAGATACAGCCATACAGGTTAATATTCACAACAGCGATCTTTATATGCATTTTGAATTGCATATTAATTGGTACAATGGATGACATGGAACATGCTAGAACAGCTAGATTTAATAGGTGCTTTTTTTTTTTTTTTTTATTCTCAAGGAAAAAAAAAAAAGGAAATTTTATATGAGTGAGTGACGTCCATCAATTTTTCTATTACTTTTGTTCTTCATTCATACATGAACACGTTTAATGGTATCATAATTTTGTAAATTTGTTAACTTTTCATATCATAGATATGGTACGCACTTGCATCTTGAGATTTTGGAATTATTTTTATGACTAATATTTGGCAAATTTAGCAGGAGCAGCCATTGATCATAATGGAGCACAGAAGAAGAAATTTGTTCAATTACATGAATGATGGAGTTGGTGCCACGGATCGAATCTCAGAATTGCCTGAAGTCATCATCCATCATATCTTGTCTTTCCTTTCCACAGAAGCTGTTGCAAAAACCAGTGTACTTTCCAAGAGATGGAAAAGTTTTACCTTATCATTCCCTGTTCTAGATTTTAACGAGAACTACTTTCAAGATATACCAAAAAATGAGATGCACCCACCGTATCACAATTGGAGGAGCGATTATAAGCCATTTAGGCCAAAATATCCAGAATTTTCCACCACAGAAGATTTCATGCATTTTGTGAATAAATCCTTACTAAAATTCTATGAGCAGAAGATTTGCATAGACACTTTCAAGCTTCAGGTGAGCTTTACTAATACGGAAAAGGCTCTTGTGGATAAATGGATAGAATTGGCGGTAGAGAATTGTGTCAAAGTGCTTGAAGTCAGTGTCAGAATGAAAAATAGAATGAAATATATTTTGCCACAAATAGACTTTTCTGCCAACACAATAACAGTATTGAAATTAACAGGGTGTAATTTGGAGCATCCCATTAATTTGAAGAATACTTTAAATTTCTATTCTTTGAAAGAACTGTCTTTGCGACACGTTTATGTAGTCGAAGAGATGCTTCAAAATCTGATTTCTTGCTGCCCTTCAATTGAGCATCTCACTCTTATTTATTGTTTGGGGTTGAAAAAATTTCAAGCCCTTAAACCCCTGAAATATTTTTGCATTTTCCCGGGAGTAGGACTTAGGTCGGTTTACGTTGAAGGATCAAGCTTTAGATATCTTCGTTATGAGCATCCTACTGGGCGGTTGGGTGAGATCAAGGTGAATGCTTGTCAAAATCTTAGAGAGTTATACTTAGTCAGTGCAAGTATCACTGATCAGTGGCTTTATGATCTCAATACAAAAATGCCCCATCTTCACTCTTTGACTCTACATTCTTGTGATATGTTGGAAAAGATTCATATTTCAAGCCATTCGCTCAAGAGTTTTACATTGACTTATTGTCATAAGCTACGGGAGGCAGAGATTGATACCCCTAATTTACAGGATTTCATAGTTGGTATTGGTATTAAGAAATCTTTTCCTAAATTGTCTTTTAAGAGTGCTCCACTTCAAACAACAGCTAAATTTTATCTTCACGGTGGGCTCAACACTGATTGGTTCCTTGAATTGAGGGAATTCCTTGAAAAACCAATCCAGATCAAGACCCTTACTCTGAATGGGCAGGTACGTCTAGATAAGCTAGAGTTTAATTTCCTTTTGTTATTTTGGTGGCTTACAAATCTAATTGTTTTTGCATCTTGTCTTGGTAATGAAGGCTACATGCAACTTGGAAGAATTGATTCCAACTACACCCTATGACCTTGAGCTTCTGAAGCTACATGTATCGTCACCACCCACAAGTTACTCAGATTTTGTCAATGGTTTGCTTTTGACTTGTCATCCTAAGACTTTGTTAGTCACCTCAGATTTTGATTCCAATCAAAACTTCGCAAAGGTATATGTACTTCTTTTTTTCTACTTTTTTTTTAATTTTTTTATTTCTCTCCCCTCCCATAATAAATCCTTTAAAAAAAAAAAATTTAAATATCAGTCCATAGACATGGTTGAGGTTTATCGAGTTGTGCTTCAAAGAACAGTTTATTCACATTGTTTTTCTAATTAGGTTTAAATAGCTTAGATGCACCTGAAATGGTTCACAGTTCATATGCTGAATTCTACTATGATGATGGTTACTTACATCGTTTGCTAACATCTTAGCTTTGCGTTCCAAATGGTACACCATCTTTGGTTACGTTTGGGATATAAATGGGGATGTGTTTGAACTTTTTGCACAAATTCTGAAATTTTTTTTTTTACTATTAAGTATTAACTACTTTAACGCTTAGTCACTTATACTTTATATTTGTGTATCTATATATATACTAGTGTGTAACCTCGTACATATATACGGATGTAATTAAAAATAATCGCAATTATATAGTTCAATTTATACATTTTTTTGAAAAAATGTTCAAATTATACATAGTATTAGCTTACATATTTTTTAAACCATACATTTATAAAATATTTAATAGTTTCTCATTATTTATATATGATTTAGAATTTAATTAGATTTAAATTTTTTGATTTTTGTATCCAATAATTCACTTGCCTCAAAAAATTTTTTTTAAAATACTAGAGGTACACATGGCACAAATTTGGACTCTAATTGAAATCTGATTTAGAATCTAATTTAATTTAGACTTTTAGATTTTTACATGACACATAGCGCAAAATTAAAAATCCTATTGAAATCTAATTGAATTTTCTCTGAGCTTTGATTTTTAATATATACTAGTCGCAGACCCGCGCGTTGCGCGTGATAACTTTTCAGATAAAATACTATTTTAGTCCCTAGACTTTACAAAGAGTTTTTTTTTTTTTTTTAAATAGTTGTATCATATTTTTCATAATCTTATTTGTAACGTTTTTTACCATTATTATATATTTATTGGTTGATGATTTGCATAACATAGACATTTTTAAATTTTTTTAAGTCATAGTATATGAAGATTATGATTATCTATATATATATATATATATATAATTTCCCTAGTTAGAGTTTGATTAGTTTTAAGTTTAAATTTTGTATTATTATATATAATTAAGTGAATGTAATGGTTGATTTTATTTCACTATAAGTTTTCAATGTCTTCTGTATAGTCATCTTTATTTTATTTCTTACTCCTCTTGACCACCTTTTTATTTTCTAAATAATGGATTTTAATTGACGTTTGATTTCATTTTTTTTTCTTCCTCCATTTATTCTTGATTACTCTGCATGTTCCCTTGCTAGTTGTAAATTTTATGGTTATCAATAAGAAATAGATGTCATGGATGGTTTAAATAGTTATAGATGTAGTTACGTTAGTGGTATGTTAAAAGGTTTTTTTTTTTTTTTTCTTCTGAATTTTCAAAGAAATATGAAAGGCATTTCTCTAGTTTGATTTCAATCAATTAAGATATCCATAATATATTAACGGAAGTAATAATGAGCCTTAAATTTTTTTAATGTATGAAGTGATTAGGTTAGTGGTATGTCAAAGGTTTTATAAAAAAGAAATTTAAAAATGATTCCATAGAAATGTAAAGGCCTTTTTTGATAAAAGAAATTGTGACTTTTGAATTGTAGAAATATGATTGTTTTAATTACCTTATTTATAGATTTCATTATTAAGTTATAAACATCTAAATTAAAGTAGATGAATATATAAATGCAAAATTATATGTAAAGTTACAACTGCACAAGATAAATATGTATAGATAATTTTTTTTTTATTATTCATGAATCATTATTTCATTGTTTACTTATAAATATCTAAATTAAAGTTTTTTTTTTTGAAAAAAATATCTAAATTAAAATAGATAAATATGTAAAGGTAAAATTATATGAAAAGTTAAAACTACCCAAGATGAACGTTTAACCACTTGTAGATGTGTGTTTTTTTAAGACTAAAAGTATATACAATTGCTTTAATCGGAACTATATAACTATGCAAATACTGTTGCGAGTGGTTTCATCATTAGCAAATTATCAAGTTTGGTGGCCTTACAAAAGAGATATTTCATTTTGCGGAAAACTTTACATGAACTCATCTGTTGTGACAACTTTTTTTTTTCCTTTTTGCCAAAACAACTTAAGAATATTAAGACTTTAGTTAACACATGTGGTAGTTGTAAAAAATGTTAGTGGTATGAAAAATAGAAATGTTTAAATATTAAATTAAAAAACATTTTTAGTAGATTGTAATATAAAACATTTATTCTCTCAATATTTTACGTAGCTTTTCCCATATGATCAATATTGTTGGCATCCTTTAAAGATGATACATAATATTTTTGAGAAGAAGAAGAAAAGGCAGAGACAATGCTAACACATAATATAAAATTATTAAGTTTGTGTGATTTAAATTTGTGGCAAAAAAAATATATTAATGTATCTATGATAAAAGTTTTTATCTAAATGATACAGGAGTTCATATTTTTTTAGACTTAATTCAAAAAGTTTATTCTCAAGTAGCCTTTTAAGTCTACAAATTGCTCAATCTATGGGTTTAGACACATTCAAAAGGTACTATTTAAATTATAAATTATATAATATCACACATATATTGATTTTCCCAATGTATGGTAAAGGAAGGTAGGTTTGTGTGTAGCAATTTTCTTGATTTGTGCTGCATAATTTAATAGTTTAAAGGATGTGATAGGATTTAAATGTTGAATGAAATAAGATGAGAGGAAAAAAAAAAGTAAAAATAAAATATATAACAATAAACATCAAATTTTTCTAGTTATTCTATGTAATACAATACAATAACTTTATATTATTATATACTATACGTATAATGCAGTATAATATTTAATCAAAGAGAATATAAAAGATAACAATTGAAAATACAAAACTAAATTGCATTAACCCAAAGTAGAATTCTAATTAACACAAAAATTCATCAACCTAAAGAATTGATGCAATAAAAATAAAAAAATCAAACAAAAAATAAAAAACAAATTGTGAGAGAGAGAGAGAGAGAGAGGTAACATTTTTTGTGTGAGAAAATTATGCATAGAATGAAAAAGAAAATGTCAAATTTATAGTAAGATTTGAGGATATGAAGAGTCAAAATAAAGGAAGATAAAAAGGTAGAGAAAAAATGATATTAAGGAAGAAAGGAGTGGGGAGATGAAGAGGTAAAAGGGAGGGAGAGTTTTGAAAAATTAGTAATAAATATAATGGTTAAAAGATATTTTAATTTTTAAATAATAGAGTTTTTAAGTCACTTTAAATGATAAAATGTTTAAAAAATATATTAAAAAATTGGAAACAAAAAATAATGATGACGTGGCTGCTGATGTGGCTCAACGTGAGCGTAGCAACATTAAATGCTACGCTTCAGCTTTTAGTAATATATAGATATGCAAAAAAGTTTTTAAAATTTATATTAACTACTCTCTACTTGAATTACAGTTCTTATGTGGAAGATTATTGCATAGAGAAGATTCAAATTGTTGCTGCTCTACTGGGATCCAATGCTGGTTGCACAGCTTAAAAAATTTCATAATTGAGAAATCTGGAGGAAATGGAGTTGAGATGCCTCTTGACCAGGACACCTTATTTGATGAATTGGATAAAGAGAAGGAAATTCATTTTAAATTATTATGGTAACCATAATAACAATAACATAGTGAGATAGTGATGTTATACATATATTTGGATTAAGTGATGTATGCTTAAATTTTTGGTATTATTCATGAGTTGTATTGTTTTTAATATCATGTATGACTTCTAAAATGTGATTTCATAAATTCTAAGGTTTAAAGAAAGCTCACTGAGTAGCTTTTCATACATCATAAGCAAATACATTGAAAGTGCTATAAAAAATATATATTTAAAAAGTCAAGGAAATAGATAATAAAAAAATAAAAATAAAATTTAAAAAAATGGAAGGTTGTCACTACGGTCTACTTGGTTTGGCCCTGATTTGATTATTTTCTTCCCCCCTGCAGCTGATTAACGAAACTAGCATGTAACTCATGCAAACGCATAGATGTTTTTTAAAATTAAACACAATTTTTATTATAAAAATATAAATAATTAATCAAATTATTAAAAAAAAAATAGCATGTAACATATGCATACACATGGATACATTAAAAATTAAACACAATTTATCATAAAAATATAAATAATTAGTTAATTTTTTAAGTAAACGTAATTAGTCACATGTTAAAATTCTTACATAAATTTAATACTACTTATGATAACTTTTTTCCTAATTTTTAATAAGATAAAACGTGTAGTGAACTTTGTTGTGTGGTGATTTTTATTGAGTATATGTGATTGATTTTTTTTTTCAAATTTTATAGTTCATTAATATTAGAGTTTTAGTATTTTGCACTCATTAACTCACTTGGCACAAAAATTAAAAAACTTAAGTGAACACATGGTAACAACTTAAGTGGATAATTACGGTATGGTCCTTACATAAATTTAAACACATGGCACAAAATTGGATTCTAAATTTCAAATTCTAATTGAACTTTCTCTAAATTTTACTTATTAATATATGGGCTGGGTTCAAGTTACACTTGATGTAACTCTAAGCAATGTTACACCACCCAATATTTTTTAATTAGATGCGAATTTTGATAAATTCACCGTTAAATTATATTATCTTTGTATATTTTCCATGTTTGCAAAATTTCAAGGTGATTAAAGATTGATAGCCATGTCATCAATCAATTATTTAAATTTAAATTTTTGTAGTTTAAAATAATGCAGAAAATATGAGTTTATAGATCGAATGGTAAATAACATTCAATTGACAAGAAAATTAGTATGAATGTTAAAAACATATAGAATATATAATTCAATGGTAAGATTTTCAAAATATAAATAATATATCAATTTATTGGGTGGTGTAACATTACTTAGAGTTACACATTTTCTACACTATTAGATTTAAGTAAATCTAACGGTCAAAAAATTAAAGTCATTAATGTTAATTACCATCCCATTTATTACCCATTATTTATGAATTTCTGTATTTGTCTCTACTACTCCTAAAATGTGCTCACATCCTCTCTCTTCTCTCCTGAGTTTGTATCTTTGAATTGCACGGTGCGCTCCCATGTAGAATATAAATTTGTACAAAACTAAGGACAATGGCAAGATTTTTTTATTTTTTTTTAGAATCAAACAGTTGCAGGACATTATCCAATACTCTCAAGCATCTCTGTAGAAATATTTTTTCAATAGTTTGGGACCTTGATATATTATGACCCAATACTATCAACTATCAAGGGTATTACCCAATAAAATCATAATAGTGATTGACAGCCAAATTTGGGACCTTTGGGTATGATCAACGTCAAAGATGCTCAACGCCAACCAATTGGGGAAATCACTAGAATCACTACTATGATTTTGTTTATTTCAATAAACAAAAAAATTCAAAACATAAAATGAAAATTTATCCATATCTGCATAAAAAGAAAGTAAGATTGAGTCACTTGATTGGCTTCTCCTCTCTCTCTTTTTTGGAAACAAGATTGAGTCATTTAAATGAAAATCTATCCAAATCTACTCATCTGCATAAAATAAATAAATAAATTGGTATACATTTCTGCCGAAACAGGAGGTTTGGTTATGGTGGGGTGCTCTTTAGTAGAGATAAATATGATTTGCAAGGTATTGAAATGGCTATGTACCCTCTAACAAAGTGGAAACCAATTTAATAAGGAAATAGAGAAAAAAACTGCTAATATTAATTAGGCAAAAAGTAGAAAGTATAGTAACATTTAATGATATTTTTTTAACCATTGGATTTTTTAGAAATTTACAGTATAAAAAATGTGTAACTTTATAAGTGTTATATATATGTGTGTGTGTGTGTGTGTGTGTGTGTGTGTGTATATATATATATATATATATATAGGTTGAGTTCAAATTACACCCTGTATAACTCTAAGTAATATTATACCACCCAATAATTTGTTATGGAATTCATATTTTAAAAATCCCACCGTTGAATTATATGCTCTATATGTTCTTAACATTCATGCCAATTTTCATGTCAATTGGAGGTTATTTACCATTCGAACCATAAACTTATCTTTTATACATTATTTTAAACCACATAAGTTTGAATTTAAAAAATTGATTGATGACATGACTAGTAATCTTTGATCACCTTAAAATTTTGCAAGCATGGAGAATATAAGAAGATAATGTAATCAACGATGGATTTGTCACAATTCCATCCAATCAAAAAAAGTTGAGTGATGTAACATTATTTTGAGATTTTCTGTTATACCAGGTGTAACTCTCTCTCTCTCTCTCTCTCTCTCTCTCTCTCTCTCTCTCTCTCTCTCTCTCTCTCTCTCTCTCTCTCTCTCTCTCTCTCTCTCTCTCTATATATATATATATATATATATGTAAAGCTCACATAAACCCTCACTATTCCCAAAATCAATTGTCCATAAAATCAAGACTGAAATTAAATTTGCTCTCCCCCCCCCCCCCCCTACCCCCCCTCCCCCACACTCCATATATTTACACTTTGGCTCATGTATTTTTTTTTTAATTACACTCAAGCTCCATCACCTCATAAGAATTGCAAAGATATCTTCAAACTTCTAATAATTTCACAATTGCTACCCAAACTTATTGAAAATGTCCAAAAGGCACTCCAAGTTTTCAAAATCATTCTCAAACCCTACATTCTGACAGAAATTATAGAATCAACCCAACATTACGCCAAATGACTAAAAGACCCTCAAGGCTAATAAAAATTACCATATTCCTCTAAAATGAAGCCAACATAAATTTATGCACAAAACGTTATATTTATATGTGTATTTATGTATGATGCTAGATTTAGTTTTCGAGAGAATATAAATCATTATATTTATGCACAAAACAATAGATTTTTATTTGTGTGTCTAACTGTCTATATATATATATATATATATATATATACACACACACACACACATTACGGGAGGTTATATACTACATCTAAGCTAAGGAACGGTACATACAGTCATACACACATAATAATAGTTAATTTTAGGTTAATACTGTTTTGTGAAAATTAAAGGACTGTTATTTGCATATTTGCCCCATGGGCTACTATCAACCATATTTGGAAGCGGAGAAAATGATACCATTCACCAAAGCAAGGTCAACTCAAAGGAAGACATTGTGAAATTGATTAAATGGGACATCAAGAATAAAGTTTAGTTTAATGGTAAATTCTACAACTCTGTCGACTAGGATTGTTTACTATCTATGGGGAATCTTTGATGTTGTCTTAATTAGAGTGGAACAAATTCCAATTTCAAGTGAAAAAGTGGTGATTCTTTTGGGGTGTTCAGTGTTGTCTTATTTCAGGCCCTTCAAAGAATTGATATTTTGTATAATTGTAGTTTTGAAAGTGTATCTCGCAATTTAGAGTTGTGTTTCTGTTGTACAAATCCTTTTTAAAAAAAAAAAAAACTTGGTGTCTAGATTTGCTTCTATCTTTAACATGGTGTGTAGCTTTGTATATGTGCAATTTTGTATTTCTAGTACTCTTCAATGTTTTCTATTGTATTAACTTGATTGTATATGATTCTTGAGTGATAAATCAACTTATTCATTGAGAGAGTGAATCAAAGCTTTATGGTATCTAATTTAGCTCAATGTTTGAATGCTTAGAAGGGTAGTTGGGTTGCTATGATTTTACTTTCAGAACTACAACTATACAAAATATCAATTCTTTGAAGGTCCTGAAATAAGGGTTGCTATGACTGTACATTGCTTTCTTTTTTATATTCCTTTTAATTTTAATTAAATACTCTTTTATTTATAAAAAATTTTCTTTTTAATTTTAATTAAATATACTTTAGTTTATAGCACATATTGAGTTATAATCTATTGTACATTACTATTTTACATTTCTTTCACACGAGAAAAAAATTTATATATGGCTTACTAAAGATAAATTTCTGACTTTGCCGCTATGCCCACGGCCCACCAGACCATTGTACCACAAGAGACAAGACTAAGCCCAAAAGATGGATAAAAAGTATATGCATTAGATCTGCTATGTTGACCAAATCCATACACACAGGAGGAAGGATCCAAGTCCAACACATTGGATAATCAGGAGAACTGGATTGGAGGGTAAGGTGATCATTTTGCACTGATAATGGACTCATTCAAGGACCGTCTGATAGGCTTGGAATACAAAAGGGACAAATAAGCCCATGTCAAGTGCCCTGTGCAATGGTAAAGTATTAGAAAAAGTTTCAGGCAAAGCATCAAACAGGCAAGTGACTAAAATGATTGTTAGCATGTCAGCTGCAGAGTTCGGTCCTCTGGCTTTTTGGCCTTCATATTTTTAAAGATTTCATCACCATTTATTACAATTTAAAAAAATGAAATTATGGACTTCTCTTTAAATGTAATTTGGAATCTCTGATTTGTTTACACCAATATTTTTTTTTTTAAGTAAGAGGTGCTAAATTTTTACAACTTGATTGGACCCATAAAAACTTATCATTTGACTAAACAACCAAATATTAAACAAATCTTAATTAAATTATCTCTACTCTTCTCCAAATAATAGAGTTTATTCGCTTGAATGAATTAGTTGATACTAAAAATGTCGGAATAAGGGGCTTCATCCATGTGCTAATGGAGCTGGTTTAGTGAAGAATGAAGATCTGCTCACCACCAAAATTGTGGGATATTTTTTGGGTTTATGCAAGAGCGGATTTATGCATTTGGAGACCTAAGGTGAAAATTAATTATCTTATTTTAAATGTAAAATTACTACTAATTAACATGAATTACGTTGAACATTTTCTTTTTTTGGAAATTTTATAGATAGAAAAAATTTGACAAAATTTTTCATACTTGTTGATGTGGCAGATTGACAGTGGTAAGTAGATTTAGATGAGAACTAGTAAAAGTTTACTAACTAAACTCTTATTAATATTCTTTATTTTTTTAGAAGTGCAACATCCACAATATTTTTTACAACAAATCTTAGGTTTTAAGTTACTTTTTGTTTTCTGTTTAAAAATATCACTATAATTATTTTTTTGTCATCAATAACAGGCTGTAACAACCTGCTACTTAGTATTAGTTGTAAAAGTATTATGAAAAATATTGTGGATGTTGCATTTTTCTCTATTTTTTATTTGTTTTTCATTTGGTAAAAAAAAATATTATTTTATTTATTGATTATAAATAACTCTATTGGTTAAAATTTAAGGGCCTTTTTTTTTTTTTACTTGGGGCCTTAGGCGACTGCATCCCTTGCTCTACCATCCAGTCGGCCTTGGGTCTATAGCATGTAGGATGGCAAATTTTGGAAAGCTGTGTTTTTTGTACGCCTAAGGCTTTGTGACCAGGGGCAAAGCCAGGGGGTCAAGAGGGGGCAACTGCCCCCCCCCCCCCCCCCCACCCCCCTTGGCTCCTCTGAAACTTTCTTAGTTATACGCATATGAGAAAAGCTTGCCCCCTGATTCATTATCGTAGAAAAAAACAAAACAACACTTAGTAAAATGAACCAAAAACTGACACAGTCTTCCTCAAAAAATGCAAAAGAATACGGCACCGTAACAAAGAGAGTAAAGAGTTATCTGACATGTCAAAGTCTTTTTATTTTTTTAATTTTGATTTGGACACAGCAAAGTTAACAAGTTAAAAAGAACTTTTAGCTTGAGCTTGTCCTACCTTTTCACTAATATACTGTCACAGACTCATAACACTTTTGCCTTTTATTTTTTATTTAATTTATTTAAATGTAAGAAATACAATAATTTTCACAATAGTTGAGTTAGTAAATTTTTACTTATTTACAATTTTATATTTATTTTGTTATAAATATTTATTAATAATTTCAAATTAATTTTGCCCCTTGAACTAAAATTCTGGCTCCGCCACCGTTTGTGACTGAGTTCTCATTCACCATTAAACCAAATAAGATATATATGAAGCTTGGTGATCGTATTGAAATTGCTATATTCAACATAGATATGTTGCTGTGAGAAGCTTCAATGTGTTTAACCAAAACTAAACGAACAATAAAAAATTTGTTTAATAAATTTGTTTGTTTGTTTAGACCCCTTAAAATAGATAGTTTAGCCTAACATTTTAGCCAAGTATATACTTAGATTAATTAGGAGATCTAGGTTTAATAACAATAAATCATATCATGCACAGCGGAAAAGAAAATAACACACAAATATAATCACTCAAGAAAACCAATGAAATGAACTGTTTCAAGGAAAAAATCTAGGGAGGATTTGACCTAACTATCTTTAAGATAAACAAATCCACTAGAAAGAATTTAAGTTTACAAAAGATGCAACTTTAAATCTATTGCTACTACTAATAGAACTTATTGACACGATCATGTGCAAGCTCCAATTCTATGGACTTTTTCTCTTGGATTTGCAACATACAAGCTCTCACACTTATGATTTTGACATCTCATTCTAAGGTTCCAGATCACCAATTGTTGATCTTGTAGCAGCAACTAGATTCCACTAACACTTGATTATAAGTCTTGTTCTGGTAAACACTTGTAAAGTTAGAAGGTTACAGAACCTCTCAGATCTTACAAGATTAACACACAAGTCTTTCAAGAGTCTTCAAAACGTAGTTAAGGTTTTTCTTTTATACTTAGAAGTGTTAAATTGAAACCCTAAACATTTTTGCAGGCTTGGGTCTGATTTAAATTCTGCAGAAACTAATTTATTGTGATTTTCGATCGATCAAATCTAATTCTCAATTGGTCGAGTTTCACTAAACTTGAACTCTTTTTTCTGCATCTTGAATGTTCTTGAAACTTGATTTGTACCGCATTGAGCAATGTTTAACACCTAATCTAAACATGTTTTTGTTCTCGATTTGCCAATATGAATAAAATAGGAATCTAGACATTTAATTTTAAATCTTTAGAACCTAACAAAATTCATTGCTATAAAATTGGTTAAACTTTAACAAAAATGGTCTAAATTTTCCAACAATATGTGAAAAGAAGAAATAATGCAAGAAGTGTATGATATAACAAGTAACCTTAAGGAGTAATGGAAAATCTCTTGATTGATTAATGCAAATAAGAGTGATGCAAACATTGATCAAAGAGTGATGCAAACATTCATGATCGTTTTCAATATTTTGCGATAATCAAAACATTGATCGAAGTGTGGTTCTTTGTTGTGATATCAAACGCAACACATTGATTCCAACCCAGTCTCGATCCTCTTGCCCTTTTTCATAGGGATCACGGAAATTCTTGATATCAACTAGCTAGTATGCAACAATGTAATTACATACAATATTAACATTAATAGGAACTTTTTCTTAATGTTTAGTTTTTCCTAATTTTGTCTTCTCTCTTAACAGTTAGTTTTCTACTGCTAAATTTACTGCAACATCAATCTCTTTCATTAGATTAGTTGCATGGTGCGCTATATATCTATATATATTTGTGAGAGTGAGAGTGAGTGCAATGCATGATACCCAAATGACGTTATGTATCAACTTCTGAACTGACATCAAAATGGTGCTAAAAAATATATATCACTATCTCAGCCGACAAGTTTGCCAAAACCAATACCCTTCCAGTTGCCACATCACCGTCCCCTAGGCGTGCCTATTATGCTACATTATCTTCCTTAACAGCACACCATCCACTAAATATAGCCCAAACTCTCACTAGGAAAAAAACCAAACCACACATGTTTCAACAAAACCAACCAAATAGTAAATTATTATATAAGTCTGATATTTAATTAGGTCGGTATAGGTGTGCTGACATGTACACCACCATTGCTCCCCGAATCTTAACGTTGCTTACGTGTCATGTCACTGTACCACACGTGTTCTACACCTATTGGTGACTTTCAAAGTCAATTTTCACAGGCGCCAAACGTACGTTCCTTCCTTCAACGGCAGTTAGGCACAAAAGAAAAGAGTTAAAATTTTTTGTAGCGTTACATAGTTCAAGTTCCTTGTTTGCATTGAACACATCCATCTCTCTCAAAGGCTTAGTTTTTATCTTCTTATTAAGCCCACGTACATGTTTTTGCATTTCTTGTGTGTCATCCACTCTCTCCCTCTACAATACTACAATGGGATTTTGTAAATTTTCCATGTACAATATCCTATGTTTGGTCTTTGTTTTGTATGGTGTCTTTGGTGCACAAAATTCTCAGCTTATGAAGGACAAAGCAGCATTGCTTTCTTTCATGTCAGGGATTGTTTCAGACCCTGGACATGTCCTTCAGAATTGGAACTCTTCGGATGTTCATGTTTGCAACTGGGCAGGAGTGAGGTGCAACAATGAAAGCGACAGTGTCATAGATCTTATTCTCAATGCAACATGGCTTAGTGGCACTATTTCTCCATCTCTAGCCAATCTTTCTTCCTTGACTGTTCTTGATTTATCAAGGAATTTCTTTAAAGGTCCTATTCCTAAAGAGTTAGGCTCTCTCTCTCAGCTCAGACTACTCAGCTTGTCATGGAACTTTCTTGAGGGGAAAGTTCCATACCACTTGGGATTTCTTCAAAATATGGTATATCTTGATTTGGGAAGTAACAAGCTTCAAGGTGAAATCCCGGAATCTCTTTTCTGTAATGGATCTTTATCCTTGAAGTATATTGACCTTTCTAACAATTCTTTAAGTGGAGAAATCCCCTTAAAGAATGAATGTGGGCTTAAAGAGTTGCGGTTTCTTTTGCTTTGGTCGAATAGGCTTGTGGGGCATGTACCACGAGCCCTTTCGAATTCCACACAACTTCAATGGCTGGACTTGGAGTCTAATATGTTAACTGGGGAGCTACCATCAGAGACTGTACTTGAAATGCCAAGGTTACAAATACTCTATTTGTCCTATAATAGCTTTGTTAGCCATGATGGTAACAACAACCTTGAACCTTTCTTTGCTTCCTTAGGAAATTGTTCTGACCTTCTAGAACTCGAATTGGCGGGAAATAACCTTCGTGGGAAAATACCTCCCATTATTGGTGATCTTTCTACCAATCTTGTGCAACTTCATCTTGATGAGAATCTTATCTTTGGCTTTATTCCTCCTCACATTTCAAACCTTGTGAATCTTACCCTCTTAAACTTATCTAGTAACTTATTGAATGGTTCAATCCCACCTGAACTATGTCGAATGGGAAATCTAGAGAGGGTTTACTTGTCAAATAATTCACTCTCTGGTGAGATTCCCCCAGCTCTTGGCAACATTCCCCATCTAGGTCTTCTAGATTTATCAAGAAACAAGCTATCGGGTTCAATTCCGAATAGCTTTGCAAACCTTCCCCAGTTAAGAAGACTCATGCTTTATCAAAACCAGCTCTCAGGATCAATACCACCAAGTTTAGGCCAATGTGTCAATTTAGAAATTCTAGACCTCTCTCACAATAAGATTTCTGGGGTGATTCCTAGTGAAGTTGCAGGGTTGAGAAGCTTAAAGTTATATTTGAATTTGTCTAGCAATCACTTATATGGGCCTTTGCCATTAGAGCTCAGTAAAATGGATATGGTGCTAGCTATAGATTTATCCAATAACAATCTCTCTGACACAATCCCAACACAACTCAAAAGCTGCATTGCACTAGAGAGTCTCAACCTTTCGCGTAACTTTTTAGAAGGCCCCCTTCCATTTTCAGTAGGGCAATTGCCTTATCTAAAAGCACTTGATGTGTCACTAAACCAATTGATCGGTGGGATACCACAATCTTTGCAGATGTCCTCTACTCTCAAGCGTGTGAACTTCTCTTTCAACAAATTCTCTGGAAATGTATCTAATGAGGGAGCGTTTTCATTGCTCACCATAGACTCTTTCCTTGGAAATGATGGCCTTTGTGGGTCAATTGAAGGCATGCCAAAGTGCTCGAATGGACATTCTCATCTTATGCTTATTTTGTCAATTCTCCTCTCATTACTTGCCATTCCCATTGTATGCATACTTGGGTACCGTCTTGTACAAAGGTCAAGAATCCAATCACAATTGGAAATTTTCAATGGAGGGGACTTGGAGGAGGAAGAACAAGAAAGGAAAGAGCTCAAGCACCCTAGAATCTCTTATGGTCAACTCATTGAAGCCACCGGTGGGTTCAGTGCTTCAAGCCTAATTGGTTCAGGCCAGTTTGGTCACGTCTATAAGGGCGTTCTTCATGATAATACAAGAATTGCTGTAAAGGTTCTGGATACAAAGTCAGCTATAGAAACTCCATGGTGCTTTAAGAGAGAATGCCAAGTTCTAAAGAGGACAAGGCACAGGAATTTAATAAGGATCATCACAATTTGCAGTAGGCCAGACTTTAAGGCTCTTGTTCTTCCACTGATGTCGAATGGAAGCTTGGAGAGGCATCTCTACCCAAGCCATGGATTGAAACGTGGTCTGGATTTGATACAACTAGTGAACATATGCAGTGATGTTGCTGAAGGAGTGGCCTACTTGCACCATCATTCTCCAGTTAAAGTTGTACACTGTGATCTAAAACCGAGCAATATTCTTCTTGATGATGACTTGACAGCTTTGGTAACTGATTTTGGAATTGCAAGGCTGGTTAAAGGGGGTGATGAGAGTGCTAATGTGAAGGAAACAATATCCATCAACTCAACAGATGGCTTATTGTGCGGGTCTGTTGGCTACATAGCTCCTGGTAAGTATTTTTCTGCCTAAGCTAGAAGCCTAGAATTAAATATGGTTATATTTTCCTCATGTGATTTCGTTGTTAGAATTTTTCATAGTGTTTATGTTTCATTATGGTTACTATCACTTTATTGCTGAGCAACTCACAAATCTATATTATGTCGTTCTGTTCAACACTTCTTAGCTGGTTTGTGCAAACAAATTATGGTCAACATTCTGCACACCAAATGATTTGTCAAAATTAATTAGTCAGATGGTTTTCCTTCTTAGACACTGAATAGCCCCATACTTCTCAGAAAAATTCATAATAGAGTTCTCTGTAAAGTCTAGTAAAATGATAAGAATAATAATTTAATGAGTTAGGACCTTATTGATTTAAGCATAGTACTCACTAATCACTATACTACAAGATTATTTGTTCACAATGCTAGCAATAATTACAACGAATTGCATGTCTTGGTACCGGTTTTCCATTACACCGAAAGTCTCCTAAGGAAAATGATGCTTCATACTGGGATAAAATATATTAAAGGAAACTTCTAATGCTAATACTGTTTTACTTAAAAATATATATATTTAAAAATTGACATGAAAACGATGATTGGTCTCACATTAATAACATAATAAATAATTTTTTTTACTATCATACTAATTCTTCTCTTTCATCAATTTATCGATGTGCAGAATATGGATTGGGCAGAAGTGCTTCAACTAAGGGGGATGTGTATAGTTTTGGAGTCCTTTTATTGGAAATCGTAACGGGAAGACGCCCTACAGAAGTTCTTATTGATGAAGGCTCAAGCTTGCATGAATGGGTTAAGAGTCACTTCCCCCATAAGCTGGATCCCATAGTTGAACATGCTCTTGATAGGTGCACCCCATCAGTCATGCCAAAGGAATACACCAAAATATGGATAGATGTGATTCTAGAAATGATTGAGCTTGGCCTTATGTGCACACAGTTCACACCTTCTACTAGACCAACCATGCTGGATGTAGCCCATGAAATGGGACGGTTGAAGGATTATCTCTCTAATACTTCCTCATCACTGCCAATTGAAGAAGTGCCTCCTAAAACTGATGATGTTTGATTATGAAAATGGTTACAAGAAAATTTAAACTTAACTGAAATTTCAGATTTATTTTGATTTGTTGAGTGCTAATTACATTTGTTTGATTAGTTTTTAATTTGTAAAGACAATTCTAATGGATACTTAGTTTACCATTGGTTCCTCGGCCACAAATGTTATATATTGTTTTACTTAATTAGTTTATAACCATTGGTTCCTCAGCCACAAATGTTATATATTGTTTTACTTTTGATTCTTTTTCTGTTGAAATTTTCCTTCTTGTATGACTATTGGAGATGTACATGGCGTACAAATGAGATTTTTCTCTTTTCACTGCAGGTCAACAAGCTCTTTTCATTCCAAATTTGCATTATTAACATCTCAACCAACCAAAATTGGCCTTTCTGATTTGTTAATATTTTAATTGATTAGTGCAATCAGCAAGAAGGTTGTGAAATATGAATCATAAATCCTTTTTGTCCCATTAATCAATTTATCACTTAAAAAAGTGCTAGATATGTGTTTGTAACAACCCAGATCGATTTTTCATGACCAAATTTGCACTCAGATCTCTTTTTGCCTACCATTCATACGGAATTGCCTTCAATAAGTACCTAGTGGAAGGTGATAATAACACAATATTCTCACTTTATATAATGATACAATCCACTTAAATCCTTTTTATCCCATATACTACCACGAGGAAGCCGCTGCACCACGATGTATGCTTCAGTAGGTCAAATTGTCCTTCTCAAACGATAAGATGGGAGGGATTATAAAATGAAAACGCAAATCTTCATACAAATTGAATTCAATAAAAACAAAAAAGAAATGTGAATTCTAAATTAAAAAAAAAAAAAAAAATCACACACACAAAGATAGAAAACTTAGGCACTAGTATTGTATGACTAAGTATATAAATATTATGATATATCAAGTTGTCAATGCTTTTTCATAAAAAAATAAATGAAAAGAAAGAGTTGCCAATATATGCTTTTTTTTTCCTGACGAAAACACTTTCCACCAATCTCCTGCAAGTTATATAACAAAGTTCGGGAAAAAAGATTCTTAAGTCCTAGAATAAATCATAGCCTCTACTCTTTATTTCTTCCCCCATTTCTCACCTCCTATAACCATAACCTACCACTTCCACCACTTCACCATTTATTTCCTTTTCTTTTTTTCTTTCTTTTTTTTTTTTGGTTGTGATTTTTCATATGGAAGTCAAAAACATAAAAATAAAAATTTCAGATGAGAGAGGTATCAATGAAATAACCTTGATTATGGAGTACAAGAATCTCTTCATGGCCTTCAAGGAAAACATGTTTTTTTTCCTAGTACTTCTGGTACTATGTTAAAAAATATTCTCAAGTTATAATTACCACTGCAACCATAAAAATCCTTGCAGACTGACAATTAAATCTTCTCTTCTAGCTGCATCTATAAGAACTTAAAAATTGTAATTAAATTAAATTGTAATAATAATAAATAAATAAAAACTTGAGCAAAGGACCTTAGTCTTTGACCCGGCGCTTGAAACTGTATTAATTTATTTACCTGACGAACTTTACCAGTGGGAGATGCAACTGGGTTCAGGTGCAGGTGGCATCATCTTCTAGTGCAGCTAATTAAGTTTCAGTTGTAACAACTTCACAGGCTTATTTTCTCTTCTTTACAAGTATCACTGATCTGTATCCTAAATCTTTATTGCTTTTAACTCTAATGGGAAATGACTCAAGTAATGCTAGACATCTTCTGTATCCAACCAAGTTTGAAAGGTTTGGTCCAGTAACACCAAAAATATAAGGTTGAATATCCACCAGTATTTAGGTCCTCATGTTTTCTCTTAGTGATTTGATTATAGAAATATAAGCCCCTACTTTACTAATCCATCATTATCATTTGTCTGAACAAAAGTTTGAGGGAAACAATTTTTTTTTTTTTAAGAAATTAATGTGGGCATTTCTTGGAAAATTAATTAAGAGTGGCAATTCATGTTTGCGTGTCAGGTTTGCATCTGTCAACTCATAAGTATCCAACTATATAGGTCAACATTAACCCGACATGTTTATTAAACAGGTCAAGATTCTTCAACTCTAACACGACATATTTATTAAACGAGTCAGTCATGTCGACCTATTTATTAGATATTATCAAAATGAAAAGAAAAAAATTATAAACAAAAAATATTTTTAATATAAAATTCAGAACTCACGAATAATTGCATCGCAAATAGTCATTCAAAATTAAAGTATATCTCAATATCACAAATAATCAATCACAATATGTCAAAGAAAATAAATCACAACAACTAATAAGTTTATATATTTAGAGTTTGAAGGGTATATTGATAAAATGTCATTTAATTAAATAGGTCAAACGAGTTCCATATATTGAACATTAACCCAATCCATTTATTAAACGGGTCAGTCGTGTCAACCCAGATATAATACGAACTCATTAAGACTCAACCCATAACTTACTAATTTCGTATCGTGTCATGTCGAGTTTGTGGGTCGTGTCCAATTTTCTCATCCCTAAAATTAATCATTATATAGTACTACAACTACATTTTATATATATATATATATATATATATATATATACACGTAGCACCATTAGTACAAATTAGACCTTAGTATTTTAAGGAAGATTAGACAAAATTAATGACTAAATTAAGGCGCACTACCAATCAACCATTTAGAAGATGATATGATTTTAGAGTCATTTTCTCCAAAACATAGTTAGTAAACACACATACGCGTATGCATGTTTTTAAAAAGCTACCGTATATTTGATGAAACAAAAATATTCTAAAAATACATGTTTTTTTATAATTAAATATATTAAACATTAATCCAAAAAAAAAGTATCAAACATTTATTATACATTTTCCCCGAATATATTTGTACAAAAATACTTAAATTTGATTTAACTTCATTAATTTTGTTGACAACATAATTTCTTATTTTGTTCAGGTGTATCAATTAATATATAACTATATATGACAATAAAATTAATCATTTTTTTGTTCCATATTTAAATATTATCGGAATAAACATCAATATTTTCATTTTTTTTTATAATAATTTCTTATTTACTGAGATTTTTCTATAATCTAAATGTTTAATAATACGTATGTATATTAGATTTTAAATAAAGTGAAAAAAATTATAATACAATAAATAAGTTTTGTTATAATTATTTTTTTTCTAAGTAAGTGATTGAAGTAATAAATGAAACATCATCTCTCATTAACTTGTTATATATTTTTCACACAAAAAAAAATTTGAAAAAAAATAGATACAATACTAAATATAATAAAATGTTTAATTTTTTTTTTTAACAACATCTTACAATATTATATTAAGATAATATCATAAGTATGTCATTAAATTAGGATATAATAAAAAAAAACAAAATTTTCCCTATATACCTAAGTTCTGTCCTTAACTATAGCTCAAGTAATCATTTAAAGTCTAGTTTAGGCTATCTAAACTACAACCTCGCTCTTCTTTGCCTTACTTTGCAGTTTGTAGGGCAATGCACAGGCTAGACTTCTCCGTATTAAAAAAAAAAATTATATTATATATCTCAATGTGTTCTAAAAGCTCTAATGCTAATTGAAAAATTCGACTTAGACCCATTTGTGTTCTAAAAGCTCTAGAACTGTGTGAAAAAAGAAAATTCTTATTAATTTGGACCACAACAACTTATGAAGCGAAAGTAATGACATTATTGCACAAGTTTATTATGATATCCACACAAATATCTCAAGAAATTTATAATAACCACAATTATACTACTAAATCACAAAAGCAATAATAATTAAATAATAAACATACAACATCAAGATTTGATAGCAAAGTGGAAAATCAATGCATAACCTCTTAAATGGAAAAACCATTTCCGGATCCAATCTCATTAGAAAAACCACCATAAAGAAACATTTATAATAGTCTATACTTACAAAACCTTTGTAGTAGTTATAGACTCTGTACGTAACCTTTGCAAATATTTTATTTGCCTTTCTATCATAGTAATCCCAGAACTTCTGAAATCTTTCTTTAGTTATCTTCCCCATGAATAAACATCGCATAGTTGAACCAAAATTTCTAGCACTCTAAAGAACTCCTCAAAATTTGCAACAAATATATAGTACATTAATTCATTGGAATTAAACTTCGTAGTTTCAAGAAGGGTTAAAAGTTCTAAGGTATGTTAAGAGCACACAATGTATTTTCTTCATTTTGAAATTAAAGAAAGTATAAAAATGATTTTAATTTATTTAGGATTAGGAAAAAAGCTTCAAGATTTGAAATTTTTGGCTTTGGTATGGCAGCCTTTCTTGTTCTTAAAAGTTGTGTATAGTGTGATTTATATATATCCAGTGATTTGGTCAGGCGAAGTACAAGCTTAGTTTTTTTCTTCGTTATTATTTCCACCTTGGTGATTTCTAGAGTGAGACGTGTTTTGCTTAAGCTAAATTTCTATCTTTAGTTCTTCAATATTTGGTAGCCCTTGACAAATTCATATCCAAGTATCCAACCCAATTACATCAATATCAATACCTTTTAACCTAATTTTGTCATGTGGGACTAGTGGAGGATTTCATAAGATAACGAGAATATCCTATTATTAAGGGTCTATTTAAATACAGCTGAAAACTGAAAACTGAAAATACTGCAGTAAAATAATTTTTAAATGTGTAAATAGTACTATAGGACCCATTTTTAATAAAAAAATTATTGAAAAGTGATATTTATGGGTTCCATAAAAATAAAAATAAAAAACTAAAAACGCGACACAAGTTCCGCAAGAAACGCAGAATCCAAACGCAAGCTAAGTGTAGAATAAAAATCATTTATCCAATTCTAAGTGTTCAACTTTTGGCTATATCAATCACATACAGAATTTTTTTTTTTTGGTAAAGTAATCATAGTTTTAAATTTAATTAAAAAAAAATCAAATGCACCGCATACTACATGATGGGGAAAATACCCCTTGAAGGTGCCGTCGCCCTTCGAGTGGGTGACGGCACGGTAGGGTGACGGCACTGCTCCATTCATCATACTCGACCGTCTCTCCAGCCGGCTCCGACGGCGTCATCCACGCACCGACGGGGTAAACGGGTGACGGGAGAAAACTAAAAGGACTGACATGCCTTATCAGACACGCCAAACGCTGAGATAGATATCTTGCACTCCACGCCATAGGGAATGGCTCCAGTGAGGGAAGGTTCCGTAAAGGACACGCATTAGGGCATGGCTCCGATCAGAGGTTCTCTCCTCCGACACGCCAAAGTCCTAACTCTACACCACTATAAATACCCTCGGCCCTCATGAAAAAGGTACGCATGTTTCTACCCCGACTCTAGCACTCTGGAGTTGTGAGCAACACTAACTTGACCGTCGGAGGGTCGTTGGCCGGTACCACACCGGTACTTCCCTTTGAGGTTCTTTCTACCTGTGCAGGTCTACCTGAAACGCGCGAAGACCCTGCGACTCATTGAGGGTGATTTTCGGCATCATCACTACAGTTGGTAAAACATAAAGTAAAACACTAAGAGAGTGAGACAGAATTTTATTCCATTTTGTAGTTCAAAATTCCAAAAGTCATCAAGATTAACTAGTATAAGCTTAATAATTAATCTTTCATACAGTTACTAATAGGACAAGTTTTCTGCATCCTTACGTGACCCATACAGGCACAGCTGAAAAACTTTAATGGTTGATTATCTCTGCTATTATCTTATTTGGTAATATTCCAATATCCTCACTGATCACAAGATCTTGTGCTCTCTTTTTCGAATATTTCATTAAACAAATTTGATGAATTGATACTCATTACTGACTGTGTCATCTTCAATTCCATTACGTATCTTTCCTGGGCAATCCACGTAACGTAATTTGATACCTGATGATATTGGAACTTCCTAGAAATTCAAGAATATGTTTCTTCAATCACGTAAGCATAGTTTCACCGATGATATATACATCAGCAAATAAGGGTTCACAAGGGAAGCTGAATCACTTACTATACATATATATATATATATATATATATATTTATATTAAGCACAAGCAATATTAGGCAGGAAACTATGAGGGTGATTGTGTTGGGGTTTCGATTTGTAGCAGACACGTATAGAAAGCTTGTCTATGTACTTTTTTTTGTTTCAATGAATCTAAGTTGAATGACAATCTATATTAGGCAGGAAAAGTGTGATTGTGTTGGGGTTTCGATTTGTAGCAGACACGTATAGAAGGAAAAAGCTTCCCTATGTACTTAGTTTTTTTGTTTCAATGAATCTAAGTTGAATGACAATCTATTTTAGGCAGGAAAAGTGTGATTGTGTTGGGGTTTCGATTTGTAGCAGACACGTATCGAAGGAAAAAGCTTCCCTATGTACTTAGTTTTTTTGTTTCAATGAATCTAAGTTGAATGACAATCTATATTAGGCAGGAAAAGTGTGATTGTGTTGGGGTTTCGATTTGTAGCAGACACGTATAGAAGGAAAAAGCTTCACTCTATAAATATATATATATATATATATATATATATATATATACACTCGTTAGTGTTTACTTTGAACACATAATTTCTATAATTTTAAGTGTGATATCCATATTTTTTAAGAATGTTCACATTTAAATCGTATGATATATAGAAACAAATGTGTGAGAATCATTGTTGTGGCCACCAAAAGCCCTTTCAGTAATAGTATTTGGGTCCTAATTAACTTATATGTGGGCTATATCACGACCCTACAGGTTGGGCCTCAAACTTCGCCTAGTTTCTCTTAGCTAAATCTTACTACCAGTACTCCCTCCTTGCTTCCCTCTGTTCCCCTATATTTTCCAGTGTTTCCCTCTCAATCTCTCACTCCCCAGATTTTCCAACCTCCTCTTTGTGTTAACCTCCTTCCCCTTTTTATAGTCTTTCATTAGTGGAGTTATCATTATTATTTTCCCACCTCACACGTATTGCCACATCTGTTGGAATCCTAAGGAATCCTCACAACTTCAGAGGATTCTCTTAGAACTTGTTCTAGACGTCAAACAATGTTCGGTAGCGAATTCTCCAAAGGCACTATCAATCCTCGATTACCGACCCCACTATGTTCGCACCTTATTCTGATTTCCCTCGTCACTGATCGATGTTAAGCCAATCACCTAAAGACTTCCTCGGGTGATTGTTCCTTTGACCCATCATCCTAGCTTCTAGGCTGGGCCTGTTGTGATAGGGCCCAAAGCTAACCTCCTTCACACAGACCATGATTAGCTTCCCTAATGGGCCTTGGGCCTTACTTTGGGCTCTAGTAGGATAGGCTAGCACATGCTTTCCGAGCCCAACCCCCTACAATTGCTTTTTTTTATTATTACAAAAATGACTTACCGAATTATGTAACCACGGTGAAAGAACAGGAGCAAACACGTGTCTATGATCATATCTCTACAAATATGAGTACTTATCTTTTGATTTTGACAAAAACCTTTAGATCCACCTGTGTGTAATGGAAGAATGTCTAACCACATCTTTTCACAATTTTCAACAATAAACACAATCCCTAGGCATTTCAAGGGCTTGTTGGTATGTAGGAATCTTGTGATAAAAGTATCTACATTGATGGAAACACTAAAATAGAGAGAGAGAGAGAGAGAGAGAGAGAGAGAGAGAGAGAGAGAGAGAGAGAGAGAGAGAGAGAGGGGGGGGGGGGGGCTAGGGTTTCTTTTATGTGGTTGGTTGGTTATAAGGGACGCTGGATTTGGATCAAGTGCAATTCATTTCTCCCTACATATAAACGTTTTTATTATATTTACTTTTTAACTTTAACTTTCAATTTCTACATTTGATAGCTATCGCATCGGAAACAAATACCTTAAGTATTACTCTTGATCTCAATCTATGGAAGTCATCTCCTTTTTTGAACCACTTTTTATTATTTAGGAAAGTGTGCTTAAACAGTTTATTATAGTAAACCCTAGTTACACATACAAACGTTTTAATTATATTTACTTTTAATTTTAACTTTCAATTTCTACACTTGATAGCTGTCGCATCGGAAACAAATATCTTAAGTATTACTCTTGATCTCAATCTATGGAAGTCATCTCCTTTTTTGAACCACTTTTTATTATTTAGGAAAGTGTGCTTAAATAGTTTATTGTAGTAAACCCTAGTTACCCTACAACTAGGGCTTTCATTGATACTAGGTTATCCATATGTAAGCCTATTGGGCCTAAGCACATGGTCTAATGCTGCAATACCTACACAAGAACATACCTATCTTCCATTTGGTGTGTACCAGGGTGGCAATTGCAAAGTCACATTTTTATGAAGGGCTTTATAAGAAATCACTATTCTCAAAAAAAGGGGAAAAAAAGAAAAAGAAATTACTAATCACATGCGGAGGGCTTATAAAAAAAAAATATTGACTTTAGCAACATGCATTTTGAGAAGGTTTCTTTATCTGTGTCAAACTTCAAAAAATTGGCTTGACATCTGGTTGTTCAGACTTGTGACAATATGACACAACAATAATATAACCATTAGCTGCGAACTCGCACGTTGCGCGTGATAATTATTTTTATGGTAGTTTTATTATTATTTTTTTTTTTACAATTTAAACTAATCTAATAATGAGTAATGTACTTCGTATTATATTTTTATTTATTATAGGAACAATCATAAATGTAATATAAAAACAATCCAAAACACCAAAAAAACGAAAACTAAAAAAAATAATAAAACTTAACAATGATTAATTGAACCAATATTAGGATAAAATTTTGTTTTTGATAATCTATTAAGATTATTTTCTTTGTAGAAATTATAATTTTCGGCCATCCAATACATATTATAAAATAAATAATTATTAGCAAAATTTAAAAATTAAATTTCTATACATGCATTGTTATAAAATAATAATAATAAAAATAAAATTACAAAGTTAAAATTGTCACCTATCCAATTATTTTCGTTTTGGCTAACTTTTACTTTTCTTTAAATGAATAACATCATAGAGTACTTCTAATACAACTATTAAGAGTACTTTGTTCACCACAAAGGATTAGAAAATAAACAAAATTAGTAAAGTCTCATAGTTTAACATCTAAATTGAGCATTATAAAAAATCATGATATGTAACAGAATAAATACCAATTATCCAAATCAAGCTATGTAATAGAATAATATTATATTTTTATATGCTATATTTAATTCTTTAGAACGCAGTAAGATAACATTTAACAATCAAAGAGAATAAATAAATAAATTAAATAAACAACAACAACAATTTAAAAACAAAACTAAATAGCATTAACCCAAAATAGGGTATTAAAGAATATAAAAAATTATCAATCCTAAAGTAGAGATGCAAGAAAATAAAAAAATTCGCCAAAAAATTTATAGAGAGAGAGAGAGAGAGAGAGAGAGAGAGAGAGAGAGAGAGAGAGAGAAACAGTTTTTATATTCTTTAAAACTCTAAATAGCATTAACCCAAAATAGAGTTTTAAAGAATATAAAAATTATCAATCCTAAAGTAGAGATGCAAGAAAAATAAAAAAATTCGCCAAAAAATTATAGAGAGAGAGAGAGAGAGAGAGAAACATTTTTTATATTCTTTAAAACTCTAAATAGCATTAACCCAAAATAGAGTTTAAAGAATATAAAAATTATCAATCCTAAAGTAGAGATGCAAGGAAAAATAAAAAAAAAATCCACCAAAAAATTTATAGAGAGAGAGAGAGAGAGAGAGAGAGAGAGAGAGAGAGAGAGAGATAAACAGTTTTTTTTTTTTTTTTTTTGTGAGGGAAAACTATGCATAGAATAGAGATAATGACAAATTTATAGTAAGAGAGTGTGAATAAGAAGAGACATAAATAAAAGAAAATGAAGAGAAAGAGGAAGAATAATATTAATGTAGAGGTAGTGGGGAGATGAAAAGGTAAGGGAGGGAGAAAGATTGAAGAAGTAGTGGGGAGATGAGATGGTAAAGAGAGAGAAAGGTTAGAGAAGTATAAATATTAAAAAAATAATTGTTAAAAAAAATTATAGAAAAAAAAAAACCCTAAAACTTGAAAGGCTTTAACGTTTTTTTTTTTTTTTTTTCTTCCTTTTCAGCTGAAAAAGCTCACGCAAACATTAAAGCTGAACTGAAAATGCTTTAGGTTAGGCTTGATAGTGGAACTAAATAAATAAGAGATGAGCTGAATTAATTATACAGATTTATTATAAGGTGATAATGGAAGTAAATAAATAAGTAGTGGGCTAGATTTATTATAGGGTGATAGTGGAAGAAATAAATAAGTAGTAGGCTGCATTTATATGGCTGAAAATTGTAAAAACCATTTTAAAATTGTAGGACAATTATATTTTTAAAAAAATGACGTAGCAGCTGATGTGGCGCAATTGTGAGAGCAGTAGCTTTTACGTTACGCTTCAACTTTTTAATAATATATAGATATATAGATTAGATATGACTTCTTTGTACCACTATCATACATCTAATATTATACGCTACGTTCTTAATCCTTTTAATTCTATGACAATCAGGAATGGAGCTAGGATTTTAAATTTGGGGGCTAATAATTAATTTGTGGATTGTGATTGTTTGTACCACTATCATACATCAAATATTGTACACTATGTTCTTAGTTCTTTTCATTATGACAACCAAGAATGGAGCTAGGATTTCAAATTTGGGGGCTAAGAATTTGTGGATTGTGATTGTTTAGGTGATCTATAGAGGGGAGCCAAGATTTTGGAGGCTGGCCAAGTTTTTATTTCTTTCCTGGCCCAATTCGAATTAAGTCCTAATATTTCTTTTTATTTATATTTTTTTTTTTAAAATTGCAACTCAGGGGTCAGGTCCCTACTCACTAGGGTGGCTCTGTCCCTAATGACAGCTTTGCGTTCCGATTTGGAATTACAAAGTTGGTGACCAATGTTTGAATAATGTGAATATGCAGCAGCAAGTAATATGAAACCTCTCTCTTGATCGTCTTAAGTTTTAGAAAAGGGAAATTAAAGTACAAAAGCTTTTAATTTTCTATTCGTCATGCTTATGTCTTGATTAAGATTCTTAATTTCTTATATATATATAATATATATATATATAGAGAGAGAGAGAGAGAGAGAGAGAGAGAGAGAGAAGATCATTTAAGGTTGTTGCAAGATATCTTTGTCTACATGGAACAACTTCTTAAAAGGTAGATTTATAAATATAAAATGTAAATCATTGCAAATGGTAGTATTCTTTACAGCTTCAATATATATTATAGTGTGGAGAAGTATAATTCTTTACAGCTTGATCATTATCATAGGTGCTGGCTCATCATCCTCCTAAATTGGGATGGAAAGCCTTTAAACATATATATTATAGGGGTAGAAGTTAAGAAGATGGGGTATTGGTCATCTGAGAATTAATTAAGTTGATCAGCAGCCCTTTTTGTTTCCACCAAGGGGCCTGCTCAAATATTGGCTGATCATCATGACTTCAATAAATATTTACAAGTTGAAGCCCTTAATGATGACTTACTGCCGTATTAGGAATAGTTTTTCTACTTAATTTTTACTCAATTTCAGATATATTTTTTGCGGTTTAGAAGATGATAAATAGCTTTTATATATATATATATATATATATATATATTAGTAATATTACTAGTGTGCGTTTGACAAGGTCCAAAAAGTCAAAAAAAAAAAATTAAATTTCTTTTTGAGCTTATTTTCGTGGTTTCCATACCCCAAAAAAAAAAAAAAAAAAAAAAAACATTTTATTTTTTATTTTTTAATTTTTTTATTATAAATTTCAATACTTTCATTTCAACAAACAAATTATCGTTAAGTGCAATTGCCTTCAGTCACTGTTCCTCAGTTGTTGCTATATATATAGCCTTATCCAAAATTATTTTAGTAATAGTAAATAAAACGATATAGAATGCACACAGGTAGATTACAAGAGCTTTAAAGGTTGATTGCAAATGATAACATTTACACAATGCTCATCCCACTTGCGGGTTAAAAGAAGCAACGTCACATTTCCTTGCTTGTGCATGAACATGGAAAAGAAGAAAGTAAAGGATGACCTGGTGATCCATGATAGTTACGTCCTTGAGCAACTTTTACTCTCTATCTCTATTTTATCTTACACAGAAACTTGACTAATTTACACACATGTAAATATGCAAATGAGCATTAATTGTTGCTGTGTTGCGCAATAGCACATCCTCAGTATTCAAAGTTTCAAACAAATATATATATAGATTATCAAAAATGATTTATTGTTACTATATTCCTATTGAACTATACCAACGTAGCATTTTGATCCAGTTTGGTCCATTGGGTCTATTTCGGTAATGCTTTGGGAAGAGAAGTTTGTGTAAAAAGATGAGCTATTTCATTGACAATTATGTCACACCTTTAGTGTAATATTAGTAGGTTCTTGATCAAATTACATTTTTCTTATATTATTAAAGTCTTGTATTTTTTTAATATAAGTGATAAGTAATTGATTTATTTATATCTCCTTCCTCTTTAGACTATTTAAGATGTATAGATCGAGGATGAATCTTTTGACATTTGTAAAAAGTACTAGAAACAGATTCCAACATTATATTATTTACAAAATATAAATCTCACCTTATATAATAATTAAATGTAAAACGCATTATGTTTAATTGAAAAAAAAAATTACAAAATTTAAAACATATTCAAATAACAAATATAGATAGCTTCATTTATAAAATCTAATATATTATATCAACTATATTTTGTTAAAAAATGATCACATTACTTTAAAAAATGTTTGGGACTAACACTTATAAATCTTATTTACTATTTTTATTTTTTACTTAACAAATTAAAAAAAAAAAAACATATTATCAAAATGGAAGTCTAGACTAATAATAGTAAAGACAAAATCACAAAATTATGCATATAGGCTTTATCAATTTTATGGCCCAAGTAATTTGACTAATTTTTAATTGAGCAAGTCTATTCAAGGCTCTTTTTTTTTTTTTTTTTAATAAGAGCTCTCATTGGAGAGGTCAAGTACGAGAATGATGGAGGGCCGTAACCCCTGGTTTCTTTACTAGAAAATACATGGGTCGAAGATTTGGGAGGGAGGATGGGTTGAAGATTTCGTGAAGTGAGGAAAATTTAGTAGGTTTTATAATGAGGTTAGGCTCAATATGTGACATTAAGAAAAAAAATTTAGTATTTATAAAAAAAATAAAAATAAAATAAAATAAAAAACACGGACACGCATGGGAGAGGGGATAGACTACTAACACAAATACACACTATAAATTCTACTCAAAATGCTATTTTAGTCCATTACATGATGTAAAAAAGATGTGGGCCATGAGTCAATCTATGAAGTGACGAAGTTTTGTGTAGGATGAGCCCAATCCGAAAATATGTGAACTCTTCCCACGTAGCTGCAAAGACTTTTGGTTCCCTTGGGCTTTGAATGAATTTGATCCAAGATCCATTTCAAGGAGAGGGAATCCAAAGGCACCCAAGATCCATTTGTTCTTATCCTTCTTGTAAAATATGTGTTGTTGTGTACCATATGTATTGTTTTAGCCTTTTAGGAAACTCAATGATTTATTATAATTACTGTTATGTGCTTCAAAACATGTTCCTATTTATCAAAAAAAGTTGCATATATATATATATATGTGTGTGTGTGTGTGTGTGTGTTCCTATTTATTAAAAAAAGTTGCATATATATATATATATATATATATATTCAAGCCCATGAAATTTGCTTTCTAAAATAATTACTATTTACTTGTTTTTTATTTATACCCTTAATTCAGCCAGTTGAAGTTACTGGTTATTTACAATTTACAGCCAATAGATTGAACATTTGACTGGAGCGACGTGTGAGAATAGTTTTAGAATCGTGTTAATATGTAAGACATTAATTTGTTTTTTATTGAATCATGGAATATTTGTAAAATTGTGGATTTCCTTTCAATGGTAGTGGATTGTGTCCAAATATGATTGGTTATGGAATTATTTATTTTTAGATATATAATTGTTGATCATTTCTATTAAGACCTTGCATGTTTGTGGTGTTAAATCTCTGTAGGTCTTGTGCTTTGCAGAATAAAGTAGAATTTTGTGTAAATTTTTCTCCATGGACAATCAAATCTTGTATGTTGATCAGGATGACCCCAAGACTAGATAATATTACGTTAATTTCCTTATAAATCTTGATCTTATTGATGATTTATGTTATTGTCACATGATAGAATTCAAAAAAGAAGCCATACATACCATTTTATGTATATGAAACCAAAAAAAAAAAAAAAAACATTGAGATGGATGAATGCCAATTTTTTTTATTAAATTTTTTTTTTTTATAAAAGTCAATATGAATACCAAAGTTGGGTAAGCATACTTAAGCATATTTAACACCTGAGTAAAAGAAAATTCGTAACATTTGAATTATTTGGTCTTGTTGCCTTTGGGTTGCTTGGGATGAAAGCTACCCCTCCCCAAAAAAAAAAAGCTTCTGATATGATCAAGAATTTTCAATTTCCTTAATGAAAGGAATCAAGATACCAAAATAATGAAATTTCATATTTTGTTCATTATCAGAAATTCAATATATCATGTAAGTGCATCAAAAATACAATATTTAAGCACAAATTGAGTTTAAAAAAAAAAAATTTAAAGAGAGACAATAGACATTCAAGAAAAAGAATTACATATTTTTATGAGAAGATTGAAAAAAACCTAGACTAGAAAAAGCTTTCACATCCAAGAAGACCCAAAAAAAAAAATATATAGCAAGAATATCTCATCCAATTACATTAAACTAAAGAAACTCTACCAAATTAATAAGACCCACCCCCCCCCCCCCCCCCCCCCCCCCAAAAAATAAATAAATAAATAGTCCCAAAAATTGAGCAAGACTTTCTCAAGCTTATGCAAGAAACTCAACTAAATGAAAACCCAGCAGTGCTCTACACTCAATAGAGACCAAAAGAATGCACCATTGACCCTTTTCCTTGAAACCCAGTGGTACTCAACACTCAGTAGTACTCGACACTCAATTAGACCCTTTTCTTTGAAACCCACTTGCCATTAACCCATTCAAAATGAGGCCTCAACTGAGAGGTTGGATAAGGAATCTCAACCCCATATGTGTCAAAGAAAACAAAGTAATCGAAGCCTTGTCTCCCAGAAACCTTGCCAACCCACCAGCCATCATTATCAAACGCATCAACCACATCAAGTGAAGCAAACCCAGTTGCTGAAACCTTAGGTGGCAAGGGCCTGACCTCGTCTGCGCTGACAATCTCAATGAGCGGGTGAGACCTGTCTTCTGTGACCAAGTTCTTGTACTGCACTGCATAGGACTTATTGTTGTCATAGTTGTTGATCACAGTCGCTGCGTAGTAAGAACCCACAAAACCAACTTGTTTGCTGCAAACTTCAACTTCATCACCTCTCAAGAATGCCATTCTTGTATGCAAAAGATTCACTTCTTGAAAATAACTTTTAGACAGAGAGAGAATGGGATTTTAGAACTTTGGAAAAGAGAGAAATTCAAAAAATACTAATGTGGAGACTGGGTGTATTGCACTGGATTGGCTGGGGGTATATATATAATATAACAGGGAAGAATAAAAAGAGTCGGTTCAGAATTCCGACCTTGGGTCGGTTTTGGAAATTTCTAAGTCATTGTTTAAAAATTAAAAAAATTAAAAAAAAAAAATGGGGAAGCTCTCTTTTTCTTTTTACTTTTTTTTTTTCAAATTTTTGGCCAGAAATAATATGTTACCTTTTCAATTTTTGTTGTACATTAAGTGCCAATCAGATAAAAATACATAATTATACTTAATTTAATGTCCCGGGACCCAACAAAAAAACATTATTTATGTTTCATTGATTTTTTTTTTTTTGTTTCAATTTATGTTTCATTGATCAACCATTTTTCTAATATTTCCACAAAAAAATAAATTAATTAATTAATTAAGAGCCTGTGTTTTAAATTTTTTTTTTTTTTTTTCTTTCAGATGTCGATTTTTAGTTAGACCTTGGGCAAGTCTCTATATGTGCAACCATTGTCACTTTCTTGAATCATACTGTTAGATTCAGAGCCTGAACAAAGAGACAGGAGTCCTCCCATTATGCTACACATAAGACTGGTGATCTTTTATTTGAGCCATGGAAAAGTTAAAGGACAAAAAAAGCTGGATCTGTTTAAAGAATGTCATTGAGGCTGGACTATTGGGTATGTTGATATAGCTAACCAGGACAGCATGGAATCTTCTTATCAGTTTACATGAACAGAGAGATACAGATACTAAACATAAAAATTTGAGAAAAGATTCCCTTGAAGAATGTTGAATACACCATTTTTCATTAATATGATACAAAAAATACAGTATATTATTTGAACACAAAGCACTCTCAACTCTCAAATCAGATCAAGGTATGTGTGTTACTTACAAACTATATCTCAAGCTCAAAAGGAAAAAAAAAAGGTCATGAAAGCATGCCCTATACAATCCTCTGAAAGCCACTCTTCTTTCTTTATGTTTCAATGTACTGTATGAAAATCTTTTAAAATCTATATTTTGTATGGAAGTCATTCAAATTAAATCCAAAAACCTAAAAAAATTTTGGTTCACGCCACTTGTATGAAAGATCAAAGATACTCTTACTGATTCCTTTGTGCCAAGCATGTCTGAAATCAATGATCTGTGACATATCAAGGTATCAATTGATTTCTTAAAGCCAAAAATGCAGCAATGCCTGTCCATAAAAATTTCCCATATCATCAGACTTTTTATTCAGGATGAACACAAGCAGGAAGAAAACAGAAATTCAGCAGGTACTTGGTAATTGTTATATAAGCAAAAAAAAAAAAAAAAAAAAAACGGAGAACGAGAGCCAAACCTCAGAAAGAAAATGTAGAGGTTGGTCATCTTGTGGAGGGGATTTCTTAGTTCTCAAACTTCTCAACTGGTCTTCTTGTGAAGGGGATTTCTTAGTTATTAAACTTCCCAACTCAGTCTGTATCGCTTTAAGTTGATCTTGTATCTCCTTTAACAACTTCAACTGCCCTTCCCCTTCCTCAGTAATTTCTTGCCTGATATAGTTTCTATCTCCCTCGAGCCGCTCAATTCTGTGACACAATTGTTGAAGCTTGGCTTGAGACTCTACAGCACCTATTGTTGGCTGAACAAGAGCTGCATTGCAGTCATCACTTAATCCATCTCTTGCTTTAGATATTTTGTTATCATGGTTTGCAAAAAGCAACATTTTCTTTATCTTATCTGTTGCATCTGTAATATGCAATCCAGAGCTATCCTCAGACACCAAATCTGGCTTTCTATGCCTGTTCTCACCTTCCAAAACCAACTTACTTTGTTCTTTCTTCTGAAGTTTGTATGCATTATGATTCTCAGTACTTTGTGGGACTTCAAAAATATCCTGGACACTTGAGGTGCAAGAAGAATTACCTATTGCCTCCCTTTCCTGTATATTTTCATGAAGTTTAATTTTCTCAAAATTAGTAAAAATTTCTCCTTTATTTGTGCCATGCAATTTGTCAATGCTTACTTGTGGAAGTAATGAACGGGGACTGTACTCTTCCTTCAAGTTAAATGAATTTTCTCTACCAGAAACTTTACCACCTGATATATCTTTCACTCGGTCATCTAACTTTTTGATCTGCTCCCAGTACGAATCAGAAGTTCCAACAATAGGACTTTCTGATTTCTTCTCTAAATCCAAGTTTTGAACTTTAACATCCTGGTCAGTGTTTTGCTTCCCTATCTTTGGACTCCAATCTGACATGGGAATCACAGATCTTTCTTTTTCCAAATTACTTTTCTTCTGATAGTATTCTTTTACTTGAATTGGAGGCAGAGAGTGTAATCTTCTTAAATTGCTATTAGCACCGATTTCCACCTTACATGAATCACTTCTTTGCAAAACTAGATTCTCCGGAAATTTACATTCATAGTCACCCAAATCATTGCAACCCATGCTAAGAAGTCTGCACCTGTAAGCCTGAACTTGAAACTCAAGAGATGAAATTTCCATTTCTTTCTGATAGATTAGATCTTCAAAAACATAAAGAGAATTCTCAGCATGAGACATCTTTTCCTCCGCCAATCTCTTATATTGGTTTGCTTCCATCTGCACAACAGCCTTCTCTCCTTGCAAACGCAGTATCATCGATAGAGCTTCACTAGCTGATGTAGCTGAGGCTTCTCTTTCCTCTTCCAATTCATTGTACAATTTTTGCAGAAGATTTTGTTGAGATTGAAGAGTTTCCTTTAAAGCTATAATATCCGTTTCAGGCATTGCAGAACATAAACCACTTTCGGTCATTCTACAGTTGATTAGTTTTGGTCCTTTCGGAAGTAATTGAAGTTAATTCTGGGCACAAAAGGATAGTAGTTCTCCATTAGCATCAGTGACATATTAAGAATTAACATCATAACAAAAAAAGGGGGTTCAATTTTCAAGATTATAGCATGATAAGCAGGTAAATATGATGTGTGCAAGTGACACAACAGAGTTTAGGCTCCAAACTACCAAACAGTGTAAGGTTCTACATCAGCATTAATGAGATGGGTAAATTTATAGGTTTCCACAAAAGTTTTTCCAAAGACTATCTTGATCGAATATAATTCAACAGAAAAATTTTCCTGAGAGGAAAAAACACCAAAAACTATATGGACCTGGTTTTCAAACATGATTCTTGAAAGCAGCTTGTCCTTAGATAACATCAATGGCCCTTTCTGCACCTAATTTAATGTTTCTGATTTCGAAAAAGGAAAACTCAGGTAATTATTTCAAAATTACTTATGGTCCATCAAGAATGGCTACACAAAATTGACCAAAGAGACACAAATTCATTACTTAAAAGTTCGTGGAGATAAAGATAAATTATGACATCTATGCAAACATCATAGCATGTAAACACAAAAGGAAAAAAGAAAGGAGGAAACCAAGAAAGGAAGGTGAGTTTTTACCTGGTAGTGATCAAATTTGATCCCCAGAGCAAGACCCAATTGAAAAAGAAAAACTTTTGAGACTCTTTTCTTTCTCAGAAACAACAATAACCCAAAAAAAACTACAAAATGTGTTCAAGAAGTCCAAATTTCATTGCACAAGTCAGAACCCAGAAGAGCTAAGAAAACCCAACTTATAATCAAGAACAATGCAGTAGTTTCCAGGAAGATACAAACTTTAACTATTGATGATTCTTATAAGGAAAGATAGTTAATTGAAAACTGAATCATCAACTTCCCAAATTCATACAAATATTGTGATTATCACATTTTGTGATATGACACTCTTGCCAAGAAATTAGAGCAGAGTCTCTATATTGTGATTATCACTAAGACATAGAAGCAGGTTTGATCCAAAAGAAAAATATGTGGAACAGAAAGAAAGTATATATATTAAGTAAGAAACAACAACTTGCTTACCAAATAAAGAAGAGAAAGTGATGATGTTGCCAAGGCAGTGTGCTGCCTAAGCAATAACACACTTAGTCAAAGAGTCTAAACGATGTCGTTGTATCTTGTGCACAGTGGCAAAAAAAAAAGTTCTAAATTTCTAACGGTGTCACTTTCTTATTTATTCTTTTAGTATGTTTATCACCAGTTTATTATGTAAAAATTGAAATTTTTTTGTTAAAAGTATTATGGATAAAAGTAAAAAAGTTAGTTAAAATAATATAGTGGGACTTATGAATAGTACCAAAAAAGTGCTGTAAAATTCATAAATAGTAGTAAAAATAAACTGAATAATAAAATAAACTGACTTTTTAAGCTAGAGCTAAACCACAATTAATCCAAGTTTTTTAGATCTAAATCTTACTTATTTTTTTATTTTATAATTGCTTTAATCATTGCCTTGTGGACCCACATTCTTCTTTTCCCACAATGAGGTTTCAAAAGATCGTTGGTGGCAAATGCAACGGCTAGAATAAGGCTCTGTGGGGTCCACATCTTGCCGACCATATGATCTGAATATTACTCATTATGTCTGGTCAACTCCAAATTTTTAGTCTCATTTTTTTTATTTTAAGTATGTTCGAGTTGAGAATCCAACCTTGAATTTTCTGTTCTCACTTCTCACCAAAAATAAAAAAAGAAAATAAAAGAATTTGTAGGCCTGTCTGACGGTGCTGATTTGTATTGTATAAATTTATTATTGATCAGATAAGCTCAATGATAAAAAGATAAAAAATTTTAAAATTCAAAAATTTTTTGTATTCTAGAATAATTGAGGTTTAAGTTCAATAACCATGTGTGTCGTGGGAAATTAAGGGTAGGCAAATTGAGAGTGTTGTGAATTATTGTTGTGATCCTAATTAATTTATATTTTTTTATTAAAAGTTAGAATTACATTAATTTAGAAATAAGGTACAACATTTTCACCACCACATATTATTAGTGCGATGGTTACTTTATAAGTATAAGTGCTTGTAGGATATAGGGGGTAAGAATCGGAGTTCAAGTCTCAATAATATAATAAGTCTATGTAAAAGTGATTGTTTATCGTTTACAATTGACCATTTTTATAAGTTATGGAAAAAATTGTGGCAAAAGTTGTGTCCCTAAACTTATTAGTTCAAGTTATAATTGTTGTTATTTTTGGCAATGTTATACTATTCAATAATTGTTTATTAGACATATATTTTGACAAATTCATTGTTTGTTTACATTTTCCATTATACCTTTCATTCTTATATTCTTGGAGTATTTAGAATTATATAGGTGGTTATGTATTTAAATTTATATTAATTTGATCACAGTAGATCAATAATTATTTACCTATATAATGTTAATTTCAAATTTTTGTTACTTTAAAATATAAATAAAAGATAAATATATGTGTAAGGACACAGATTTGGCTTTCCAGTCCAAGAGTGGATGGACCAGCCCAAAAGGCTCAAAAACAATGAATTTGTAGAGAGTAGGTAAAGAAAACTGGGCTAAATTAAATTAGACTATCAACTAAATGGGTTTGGGTTACAAGTAGAATGAAATAAAAGGTTTAATTTCAAGAAAAAGTCCTCAGCAAAAGTCCAAGGAGGTCAATATTGATCTTTAATGCTATTAATTTAAATACAAATTCAGTTCTTCATCTCTCCAATCTTTTTTTCTCCCCCTTCCCTCTTGTGAAGGATTTCTTCACATTATATAGTTCCTTCCAGATCATCTTGATCCTACACTTGTTAATCATCTGAGTCTTTACTTGAGTGTCCGTCCCATCATGCACCTTCTTTGACCTTCTGTGAGTTGCGGTGGCCAAGGTCACACTGTTCAGGGGTCTTCTCCACATAAATACGGACAGAAGAATAGATGCAGCACATTTAATACGGCGATAGCAACTTTTCCTTAGATATTTTTGTGGATTTCCTTTCCTTTAGTCATGATACACGTCTCCATAGTTAGGATTACGTGAGGATTACTCCTTGGATCACCCCCACTCATTTCAAACGTATCAAATTCTGTTCTGAGATTCTTCATATTCATTTACCTCTCCTCGGACTTTACCTCTCCTCGAATAAAGCTTAAGACCCAATACATGATTTTGGGCATTTATCCCTACAATATGAATTGACGAATAAATAATATTTAATTAACACATCAAGAAAAATAAGAACTTATAATTCAATAGTTGAATTTTAATACACTAAACTAATAAGAAGTTATTGAGCAATATAACATTAACAAATAATCACACCCGGTGTACTTGATTATATATAATATATAATATATGTAAAATAAAAAATATCTTTCTTTTTTTTTTGACCTCTTCATACTGTGCTACATAAGCTCAGGAGCCCTCACAATTTTATATTTCATTATTCTGATTTTTTTAAGTACTTTATATATATATATATATATTGAAGTACCATAATATATAATTTTATATACAAACACAATTATAATAAATATTGTAGGGATAGGGGCCCAAAACCGTGTTTTGAGCCTTGTAGAACTTAAAACCCAAAATCATGTATTGGGGCTTATAGGGATAAAGGCCCAAAATCGTGTATTAGGCCTCAAACTTTATCCAAGGACAAGGTAAAATCCGAAAAGAGGTAAATAAATATGAAGAATCCCAGAACGAAATTTGTCGCATTTATGATAAGGGCGGTCCGAGGAGTGATTCTCACATAACCCTGACTATGGAGATGTGTATCAGGACTGAAGGAATGGAAATCCCCAAAAATATTTAAGGAAAGGTTGTTACCACCGTATTAAATGTATTGCACCTACTCTTCTGACCGCATTTATGTGAAGAAGACCCCTGAACAATGTAACTTTAGCCACCGCAACTTATAGAAGGCCAGAGAAGGTGCACAATGAGACGGGCACTCAAGTGAAAACTTAGATAATTGGTAAGTGTAGGGTGAAAATGATCTTGAAAGAACTATATAATATGAAGGAATCCTTCTTAGAAGAAAGAGGAAAAAAGAAACAAAGGAGAGAGGACTGAAAAGAATTGAGCTTGTATCTAAACTAAGAACAGTAAATACTGAAGTTAACCTCCTCAGACTATTGCCGAGAACAATTTCTTGAATTTGAACTCTTTGTTTTATTCTTCTTGTGATCTTAACTCATCTTGTTGATTGTCTAATTCAATCTAGCCTAGTTTTCTTTTCCCACTCTCTAAAAATTCATTGCTTTTGGGCCTTTTGGGCTGATCCATCCATCTTTGGGCTGGGAGCCCGAAATCATGTTCTTACAATTGGCGCCGTCTGTGGGGAAGCTGATTGGTTAGATTGTTGGATCTTCAATCATGGTAGGTTCGGGTCCACACCAACTGGAGTCTATGGGGTCTCAGCAGGAGGGCCATCCTTGAGAGGGTCAAGAAGGAAGTGTGCATACTACCCATTCTGGTGAGAGTCATTCCAGGGATGATAACCACGTCTCTCATGAGGAGCACGCCAGGGCCATGCAAAAGGAGATCGATTATTTGAAGAAGAAGCTGCGCCGCAAACAGAGAAGGAGTAGCCCCTCAACATCCGACCTTTCTTCTAATGGTGAGAGGGATGGTGACTATAGGCGTAAATAAAAAACGCCTCCAAGTGAAACCTTCTTATATGAAGAGGACTATCGTCTTGAACGTAAGAACAGGGCACCATCTTTGAAGGGCCTAGGAAATGACACGATGAGTGACGCACTCGATAGAATCTCCATGTCTCCTTTTACTTCCAGAATTGAGAATGCGACGCTTCTTCGGCGGTTTACTCAGCCCACGTTCACACTTTATAATGGCCGGACAGACCCTGTTGAACATGTTAGCCATTTCAACCAAAGAATGGCCGTACATTCTAAGAACGAGGCTCTAATGTGCAAGGTGTTTCCATCCAGTTTGGGACCTATGGCAATGAGGTGGTTTGACGGTCTGAGGGCAAGCTCTGTTGATTCTTTCAAGCAGCTCACACAGGCGTTTGGGTCCCGTTTCATCAAGTGCAGCCAAGTCTCTCGGCCTTTGGACTCTCTGTTATCCCTATCCATACGAGAAGGAGAAACCCTGAAAACCTATTCAGACAGATATTGGGAAATGTTCAATGAGATTGATGGAGATTTTGATGACATAGTAGTCAGAACGTTCAAGGTCAGCTTGCCCGCCGAGCATGGCTTGAGGAGGTCTTTAACAGGAAACCAGTAACAAGTATACGTCAGCTCATGAACAGGATTGACAAATACAAGAGAGTTGAAGAAGACCAGCAGCTGGGAAAGGGCAAGGGTAAGGTTATCCCTTATGAGATGAGGGATTTCAGGTCGGATCGGTATAACAATAATCGGCCTCGGAGAGATTTTGGGGGGCAGACCGGATCTCCAACTGCCCAGGCCGTTAACACTTTGTTCCGGGAACCAGTGCATCAAATTCTGGAAAAAATAAAGAATGAACCATATTTTAGATGGCCGAGCAAGATGATCGGGGATCCTTCGAAACGCAACTAAAGTCTCCACTGTCAGTACCATCGAGAGAAAGGGCATACAATTGAGGATTGCAGAACCTTATGGAGTCATTTGCAGCAATTAATCCGGGATGGAAGATTGAAACAGTTCTTGAATCGACCTAACGAGCAGGAAGGTCAGACAGCCTCGGGGATTCAAGGTAGTAATTCCTCAAGACCCCCTTTAGGAACCATTCATGTCATTCTCGCCACGCTAGGTAGAACTGGATCATGCTCCTCCAAGGTGATGACAGTAGCTGGGCCGTGTGCTGGAGTCTCCGGTCATGAGTCAAAAAGGGCCAAAATGGGGGCTTATTCAGCACTAAGCTTATCGGACGAGGACAAAGCTGGAACTATGCAGCCTCATGATGATGCCCTAGTTGTAACCCTTAGGATTGGTGGCTACGACGTGAAGAGGGTACTTGTAGACCAGGGTAGTAGGGCCGAGATTATGTATCCAGATCTGTGTAAGGGGCTTAACCTCAAGCCGGAAGATCTGACTAGTTATGATTCACCTCTGATCGGCTTTGATGGGAAGGTTGTTGTTTCACGCGGACAAATCAGATTGCCGATCCAGGCCGGCTCAAAGGTGGTGGAGGTGGACTTTATAGTGGTGGATGCCTTCTTCCCATACACTGCTATCGTGGCACGACCCTAGCTCCATATCCTTGGGGCCGTCTCGTCCACCCTCCATCTCAAGGTGAAGTACCCATCCAGGGGATTGGGTTGAGGAACTGGTTGGAAGTCAGTCTGTGGCCAGGCAGTGTTTGGTGGCTGCTATCACGCACCGACCTGAGTCAAAATCCTCGGCTCCTACCAATAAAGAATTGTAGCAATTAAAGTCCAAGGCCTCAGTTTCTGGTGGAGAGGCCGAAGATGTAAAGTGTGAGGAGTTGGAGAAAGTTCTTATCGATGATGATCTAGAGAAATTTTTTCAAGTCGGCACCAGTTGCCTCTTTAGGAAAGGGAAGAGTTGGTACGATTCTTAAGGCAGAATATTGACGTATTTGATTGGAATGCTTATGAAGCCCTAGGAGTAGATCCGAGTTTCATCTGTCATCACCTAAACGTTAATCCATCCATTACCCCTAAAAAACAGCCTTTTTGACGTTCTTCAAAGGAACATTCTGATGCAGTTAAGGAAGAAGTGGCGAAACTTAAGCGGGCCGGGGCTATTAAGGAGGTGTTTTACCCCGACTGGCTGGCTAACACTATGGTGGTGAAGAAGAAGAACAATGGAAAGTGGCCGGTATGCGTGGACTACACAAACTTGAACAAGGCCTACCTAAAAGACCCTTTCCCTATGCCTCGGATTGATTAGCTGGTAGATGCAACTGTGGGACATCCTCGGATGAGCCTTTTAGATGCTTTTTAGGGCTATCACTAGATACCTCTAGCCTTGGAAGACCAAGAGAAAACAGCTTTTGTCACTCTTGTTGGGAACTATCATTACAAGGTGATGTCGTTTGGGCTTAAAAACGCAGGGTCTACCTATCAAAGGATGATGACACGGATGTTCGAACCACAGCTGGGGAAGAACCTTGAAATTTACATTGATGATATGGTAGTCAAAAGCAAGAAGGAGTCCGAGCACATCGATGATCTCGAAAACATCTTTGAAGTCTTGAGAAGGCACCGGTTACGACTCAATGCTTCCAAATGTTCCTTTGGAGAAGGGTCAAGAAAATTTCTAGGGTACATGGTTACTCACCGTGGAATCGAGGTTAACCCAAACCAAGTCAAGGCCATTAATAATTTGCAGCCACCTCGGAATCCCAGGGAAGTGCAGAGACTGACAGGGATGATCGCTGCCTTGAACCGATTCATATCCCGGGCTGCAGATAGGTGTAAACCTTTCTACCAGTTATTGAATAAATGAAAGGGTTTCGAATGGACAGAGGATTGTTCCTTAGCATTCCAACAATTGAAGGAATACCTTTCTCGACCGTTGATCATGTCCAAACCCAAGGCGGATGAAGTCCTATTTGCTTATATCACAGTGGCCGCCTATGCGGTAAGGTTGGTATTAGTAAGAGTTAATAATAGGGTACAGAAGCCTGTATATTACGTGAGCAAATCCTTGCATGAGGCCGAGGTCAGATATTTGCCACTGGAAAAGGCTATTTTAGCTGTGGTACATGCCACACGTAAGCTTTCTCATTATTTCCAGTCACACACTATTGTTGTCCTGACCCAATTGCCATTCAGGGCTTTACTTCGAAGCGCTGATTATACTGGGAGGATCGCAAAGTGGGGAACGAAGCTAGGGGCTTATGACATTAAGTATATGCCTCGTACCTCTGTAAAGGGGCAAGTCCTAACCAATCTTCTAGCTGAATTTCCCGAGGCCCAGATAGAAGAAAATGTGAAGAAGCACAACATGGATAAAAATTCAGTTGGAGTAACCTCCATATAGGGAGCATTATCATGGAAAATCTATGTTGACGGCGCTTCAAACCTCAAAGGATCTGGAATGGGGCTAGTTCTGATCTCCCCTAAGAAAATCACAATCGAAAAATCGTTAAGACTTAGTTTCTCGGCCACAAATAATGAAACAGAATATGAAGCTCTACTAGTGGGAATGACCATGGCTCAAAAGATGAGTGGAAAAACCGTGGACATATTCTCAAACTCCAGACTAGTAGTAGGTCAAGTTCGAGGAGAGTCAGAGGCTCGAGACCCTAGAATGCAGGAATATCGAAGCCAGGTTAGACATTTACAATCTGGATTTGAGTCTTTCAATTTAATACAAATTCCTAGAAGCAGAAACACACATGCAGACTCGCTTGCAACAATAGCAACCTCCTCGGCACAGAGTCTACCAAGAGTAATTCTTGTTGAGGATTTCATGAAACCTTTTGGGTCGAGGAAAGAAGTGTTATCCATTCATCAAATAAGGGTGGGTCCTAATTAGATGGATCCCATCGTTCAATTCCTCAAAGATGATTTTCTACTTGAGAGCAAGCTGGAAGCAGATAAGATACAGAGGAAGGCTCCTCGGTTCTGGCTGTCCAAGGACCAAAAGCTATATAAAAGATCTTTTTCTGGACCATATCTGTTGTGCATACATCCCGAAGCAGTAGAAATTCTTTTAGAAGAGCTACACGAGGGAATTTATGGAAGCCACACAGAAGGAAGATCTTTATCTCATCGAGCTCTCACTCAAGGATATTAGTGGCCCAATATGCACAGGGAAGCCCAGAAGTATGTAAAGAAGTGTGATCAATGCCAGAGATTTGCCTCGAATATTCATCAACCGGCATGAGAGTTTAATCCTCTATCCAGCCCCTGGCCCTTTGCCCAGTGGGGCTTGGACATTGTGGGTCCTTTCCCCAAAGCAGCAGGAAATAAGAAGTATTTGGTGGTCGACACAGACTATTTCACTAAATGGGTTGAAGCAAAACCATTGGCCAACATCCGGGATGTAGATGTAAAGAAGTTTGTGTGGAAGAACATTGTCACTCGGTTCAGAGTCTACCATACCCTCATCTCTGATAATAGACTCCAGTTTGATAGCAAATCTTTCCGAAGATACTGCTGCAGGCTAGGAATAACTAATCGATATTCTACCCCAGCCTATCCTCAGGGGAATGGACAAGCCGAGGCTGTAAACAAGGTCATAATCAGTAGGCTCAAGAAGAGATTAGATGATTCCAAAGGAAGATGGGTTGAGGAACTACCACATGTGCTGTGGACGTACCGGACTCCGCCTCGGAGGTCTACCAGTGAAACCCCTTTCTCGTTGACTTATGGAGCCGAGGCTGTTATTCCATTGGAAACTGGATTCCCTACACTAAGAACGAGCTCCTTCACTCCGAGCAACAACGACGGCTTACTACAGAGAAGTCTGGATTTAATTGAAGAGCGAAGAGAAAGTGTTATGGTCCAATTGGCCTACTATCAGCATAAACTGAAGCGAGGGTATGATGCCAATGTGAAGTTAAGGCCTTTGGCGCCTGGTGATTTGGTACTGAGAAAAGTGGTTGGTTCCGCAAAGAATCTAGCCTGAGGAAAATTGGGACCCAATTAGGAAGGACCGTACCGAATTACATCTGTGGCTGGAATAGGTGCGTGCTACTTAGAGGATTTGGAGAATAAGGCAATACTGCACCCATGGAATGTAAACAACCTGAAAAGGTATTATTATTAATAAGAATGCACTTTATTATATTCATGTTCATTACATTGCGTATGATTTTTAATTACTCTAAATTGCAAGAGTCAAACAGAACCTTGGTCATACCTGACCCCTTAGACCACATACCTTGGAAAAATTGACATCTTCAGATAATTATTCCAAGTATTAAACAGATCCTAAGCTACGCCTGATTCCTCAGACCATTTGCATTGGAGAAATTAATACTTCTTATAATTTTTCTAAGTATTAAACAGATCCTAAGCTACGCCTGGTTCCTCGCCTGGTTCCTCGAACCATCTGCTTTGGAGAAATTAATACTGCTTATAATTTTTTTAAGTATTAAACAGATCCTAAGCTACGCCTGGTTCCTCAGACCATCTGCTTTGGAAAAATTAATACTGCATGAAATTGTTCTAAGTATTAAACAAATCCTAAGCTACGCTTGGTTCCTTGGACCATCTGCTTTGGAAAAATTAATACTGCATGAAGTTTCTCTAAGTGTCAACCAAACCCTTGATCATGCCTAATTCCTCGGCTCGCATCTCTTGGTTGAATTAATCTTTTATTTCATTATAACCTAAGTCATACTTAATTACTTAGATCATATGTCATACATTGAATTGTGCCTAACACCTTGGGTGGTTATTTTTGAATGCATGGTAAACCCTATTGTCAATCAATTAAAACAGCTAGAAACAATAAAACTCAAAGCATAACAAATAAACATGCAAAAGGCAGAAAGAAAGATAGTTTCATTAATGGAAATAAAGGTTACATTCCTGTTTTGCAAAAGCGTATAGCCACTACATATTCAAAAACAGAAAATGAAACAACAAATTATTCAAAAACAAAAAAAAAAAAAAAAAAAAAAAAAGAAGAAGAAAATCCTAAGTGCTAAGCCTTGGGAGCAAGAGGATCTTCTTTCTGGCTCGGCTGGGCAGTAGAAACATCTTTGGCCTTAGATTCATCTTCTTTTGCTTTGGCCTCCGTTGCTTTCACTTTTGCAGCTGCATCCAGCACCTTGGAGTCAACATCCTTGGCCTCAGCTTCTTTGGCCTTAGCAGCATCAGGGGCTTCTGAGAGAGGGGCATCTGGGACCTCACAGATATGTGGATGATAGTATACACTCTCGGAATGCCTTAGGGCCAAGTCTGTAGGGACTCCTGCAGCGTTGAGAGCTTCGTCCCACGTCACATTGCAGAACTCCCTACAAGCCTCGGCCAGCTCCTCAGCAAGCCTAGCCTGCGTTTCCTCAACGCCGAGCTAGTAAGATGCTTGCTTCTCAGCCTCAAATGCTTCCTTGGCTAATTGTGCAGCCTCCTTGGCTCTCTACAGCTGTGCCTTCAGCTCTAGCACAAGTTGCCTCGAAGTGACCAGCTCTAACTTCGTCTGATATAGCAACTTGCGCTCATCCTTAGCCTGAGCTTCAGCGTTCTACAATCCTGCTTCAGTATTTTTTTCTCTCTCTCTTCAATCATCAGCTTTGAGAGAATTTCCCTGTTCTCAGCCTTCGCAGCCCCTAAGGCCTTCTCTGCGTCATGACGGAGGAGCATTTCGTTCTTTGCTTCACTCCGAGCACCCTTCACCCACTCCTCGGCCACAAAGACCTCCTGGGTGATCTGTGCAAAAACAAAGACCTCCTGTTGCTTCAAATTCCTCACAGCCTCCATGTCCTTGGGCAGGAGGAGATGTTGTTCTAAAGCTTCAGCTATATGGGCGGCTTAGCCCTTTCGGAATTCCCAAACTGAGGCGTCCTAAGTTATGGCCGCCCCATCTACCTCCAGCCGAGGAGACCAAGCACGTGATGGTATTCGTACATCAGCCCTATTTTGGTCTTCTCGACTGTCCACAGAAGTGGACCTTTTATCCTGGGTTTCCTTAGCCGTTTTATGCTGCTTGGATCCCTTTTATTGGCCGATCTCTCCCTTTTCGAGGTCTAGAATTGACCTCTTCTTTTTTAGGTCCGGATTGGCCTTCAGACCGAGGTCAGCAGGAAGTGGAGGAGGCAGAGGAAGAGAGGGAGGAACCTTAGACTTGGGAACTTCCTTGGAAGTATTCCCTTTATTCCTTGAGGCCAAGAGCTCTCTCAGGCCCTTACCCCTCTAATTTGAAGCCATATCCTCCTCGGAAGTGCTATCGAGGCAAGTTATCACTGCCATGGGAGTGTGTACACTTGAATGGCCACCGGTCTCACCCTCAAGGTCGAAAGTGTGAGCTGGCACTGGTACCGGATTCTCTTCCTCCTCGAACCGGAATCGGTCTATCTCCTTCTCTACAGATAAATGGGATGAGGCAATTTCCTCCTCGGCTACCTCCACTACTCTTGGTGGAATTTGTTGTAAAGGAATCACGAGTGGTGGAGTGTTCTGGTGGGTTGGCAGCGCAACCGGGGGAACATCGTGTGGGGTGAGAAAATCTGGCCTCGAAACGTTAATTCTTTTAATCCGAGGATCACCCGCTCTAATACTATTGTCGATCTCTTGATATGACCTCGAAAGGGGTTCGAAATCCAAAATCTTGTGGACGGCTCGTAGTTTCCCGTCTTCGTTCATGAAGATCTCCGACCGGAGCAAATAATTGAGGGCCAGGACGTTAGTGTGGCTAAGCCGAGGAGCCACTATGTTTTTATCTGCATACAACCGAGAAGCAAACATTATCAGAAAATCAAAGTTCATCATCGAAAGAGAATGAAAATGAAAAGGAAATGACGACACAATCAGTGTTAATGAATCTAAAACTATTGCTAGGAAACCTAACTCTAAGGAAGCCCACCTGGGTCCCCCTCTCGGACAGGGCAATGAACGCCATCATGCCAAGCTCCAGAGGCTATTAGGTAGTCGTCTTTCATATTTTTGTTAGATTTGGGAAGGCACGAAATGAGCCTAACGACAGGCGATCTGGATTTAAGGTAAAATCCCTCATCGGTTTGTAAGGAGCCCTCGTACAAGTGCACCACATCATACCAAGTAAGCCCCAAACCTAGATGCTTATTCAAAGCATCGACACAGCCGAAAATTCTAAAGACATTGGGCACGCACTGATGAGGGCACAATCTATGGTGAAAAAGATAGTCACGGGTTATACTACCCATAGGGAGCGTCATTCCTCCCTCTATAAATGCTATTATCGGAATAACAACTTCCCCCTCCTCCCTATCAAAATCTATTCGGTCTGGGAGGCAGTATCACAGACCTACTTCTGATGGGATTTGGTACTTATCCTTAAAAATTTCTATTTTTGAAGAGGAGTCTACTAAATCCTTAAATCTACCCATGCAGACTAGTTAAAGGAAGGTAGTTCAATCGGCTGAGGGGCTTGGCCGAGGAGAAAATTAACTACAGAAAACAAAATTACGTTTCAAAAACTTATGAGAAATAGGAACACTAACCTTCAGACTCTTAAAAGGGTAAGGCAAATTTTGTTGAAAAGAAAAGTAACTTGAGAAGTCTAGATACTTAGGAAATCTTAAGGAGAGGGTGTTTGGGTTTTCTTGAGAGTTTGAAGATTTGAAAAATGGGGAGAAATGATTTCCTCGGGGGACTATTTATAGGGAAGGAAATAGAGGAGGAGTTATCCCGCTCAAATTCAAGATAAAATGCTCACTATCTGATTTGTCTCCTACCGTTAAATGGAAGCGACATAACGCCGCCTAGAGCAAACAATAACGCTTCGTGAACTCCGAAGCGTCAGTAACGCTCGTGAGGCGTGCAAGACGATAATCTGGCACTTGCAAGCAAGGAAGTAAACCCAAACTTACGTTTCAAAAACTTACGAGAAATAGGAACGCTAACCTTCAGACTCTTAAAAGGGTAAGGCAAGTTTTGTTGAAAAGAAAAAGTAACTTGAGAAGTCTAGATACTTAGGAAATCTTAAGGAGAGGGTGTTTGGGTTTTCTTGTGAGTTTGAAGATTTGAAAAATTGGGAGAAATGATTTCCCCGGGGGACTGTTTATAGGGAAGGAAATAGAGGAGGAGTTATCCTGCTCAAAATTCAAGATAAAATGCTCATTGTCTGATTTGTCTCCCACCGTTAGATGGAAGCGACGTAACTCCGCCTGGAGCAATCAATAACGCTTCACGAACTCCAAAGCGTCAGTAACGCTCGTAAGGCATGCAAGACGATAGTCTGGAACGTGTAAGCAAGGAAGTAAATGTGCGCATCTCTTGAAAGTCAAAACCCTACTTTTTCTCCTCGGATAAGAGGGAAAAACCAGAGTTTTGAGGCGCTATTGTAGGGATAGGAGCCCAAAACTGTGTATCGAGCCATGTAGAACTTAAAACCCAAAATCATGTATTGGGCCTTGTAGGATAAAGGCCCAAAATCGTGTATTAGGCCTCAAGCTTTATCCGAAGACAAGGTAAAATCCGAGGAGAGGTAAATGAATACAAAGAATCCCAGAACGGAATTTGTCGCATTTAAGATAAGTAGGGGTGGTCCGAGGAGTGATTCCCACATAACCCTGACTATGAAGATGTGTATCAGGACTGAAGGAATGGAAATCCCCAAAAACATCTAAGGAAAGGCTGCTACCACCGTATTAAATGTGATGCACCTACTCTTCTGACCGCATTTATATGGAGAAGACCCCTGAACAGTGTAAGCTTAGCCACCGCAACTCATAGAGGGCCAGAAAAGGTGCATGATTGGACGAGCACTCAAGTGAAGACTTAGATAATCGACCAGTGTAGGGTGAAGATGATCTTGAAAGAACTATATAATATGAAGGAATCCTTCTTAGAAGAAAGAGGAAAAAAAAAAAAAAACAAACAAACAAACAAAAGAGAGAGGACTGAAAAGAATTGAGCTTGTATCTAAACTAAAAATAGTAAATATTGAAGTTAATCTCCTCGGACTATTTTCAAGAACAATTTCTTGAATTTAAACTCTTTGTTTTATTCTTCTTGTGATCTTAACTCATCTTGTTGATTGTCTAATTCAATCTAGCCCAGTTTTCTTTTCCCACTCTCTAAAAATTCATTGCTTATGGGCCTTTTGGGCTAATCCATTCATCTTTGGGCTAGGAGCCCGAAATTGTGTCCTTACAAATACATATTAATAGCTACCATAATTATCAAATTTCAAACCCACCTTTCCTCCATCACTATCTATCTATCAAAAAAGTTATCAAATTTTATATTTAAATAAAAAATATAATAGTAAAAAAATATTTTGTTAAACTTCTTGTACTTGGGTTACTGACTAGTATACCATACCATATGATAAAAGTTCGATTCTAGAAGCAGCAATTGAGCCATGTGGCTACCCTTACTTTACACCAAGTGGCTATCCTTTATTTTAAAAAAACTAGTAGTAAATTACATAATTCCATTAGATGATTTTCAAATTAAACCCTAAATTTTAAAATGTTTATTAACTAAAACCATGAATTTTTAAATTGTTTCAATTCAAACCTTGAACAAGTCTCTATTAACTAAAATCAACTTATTTAAAAAAAAAAAAATCGTTCCATATGAAACTATAAAATTCTGGTATATCATATGAGACGAGTTATTCAGTTATTATTATCAAAACATTCATAATAAAAGTTCATGTTCAAACCATATCTTATATAATAAAAAAAAAATAAAAATGGGTCCTGAAGTTGTGATTGTGGTAAATGAATGGCAAAAAAAAAAAAAAAAAATTATTTTCCAATTTTTTTTTCTCTTCATTTCATGTAGTTAACATATTTGCTCTATGTGAATTTTCAAAATTTTCAATATTAATTCAATTAAAATTTCACTACCAAGAATTTAAGTTTACTATTATTAGGTTTTGTCATGAAATTGCCAAAGGAATAGATATTGTTAGGTTTAGTGTTGGCAAATCCATGACAACTTATCTTGTTTTGTGCTGTAACTTGTAGTATCAAATATCAAGTATAAGATCATGTCTAAGAAGCTTGTGATCTTGACTAACTCTCAATCGATTGAACACATAATGGAGGCCAGTTCACAAGTCTAGTAGTCTTGGGTGCCTAACATCTTAAGGTTACAATAACCCATATCATATATATCACCAAAAAAAAAAAAAAAAAAACCATATCATCAACCAGCTAAAAGAGCCATAATCCTTAACCTAAACATACATCATGCACTTAATTAAAATAACACACACAACATGTTAAAGATCACATCACAATATAAAAAGGAAACAAATCAAATACAGTCAAACAAATATATTAAGAAAGGAAAAGAAAACAAATAAACAAACACAAAAGGAAAAAAATCACAAATAAACCAAACATGGCAAAAAGACTCAAACAAATATGGAAAATAATTAAATACAATTAATTAACCTAAATAAAGTCAAACAGAATCAAAGAACATATGAAAAATAATTAAATAAATAAAAACAAAATTTTTTCCCTAATCTCGGTTTGGGTTCATGCACATATAAACGCACATTAATCACAACTTTCACAAGGTTGGAGAGTCAGAAAAGCTTATGTTAGAGAAAATCCTAACCTCCACATATCCAATTTGTGAGTACAAAGAAGATTTTCTACAATGTTACCACTACCGTTGTGCAAATCAAGGCGAAGCCACGGATACATTTCAAGCTTTGCTGCAGAAATAAAATCTTCAAGAGTTTCTTGAAGTCACAAACATAGTTTGTGAAAGAAATTCATATTAGAAGAGTCTAAAAGGCTTTGAGCAATTTGTGGGATCAAAACTGTAAGTTCTGGTGGAGGTAGCAATTAGTGATGGGGTTTGATTATTTGGTAACATGCTTTACTGTGGTAATTAAACAGAAATGAATTGATTACGTAATCGTTTAACTTAACAAGTTGATTTAATTCGCTGTAAAATCAACCAACGAGGTCTAAACTGTCCTCCCAAGTTGAAAATTGAAAAGTAATGCACAGTTTACCATATCTTTAAGATCTTCCAAGTTTATTAATTAGGTACATTTACAACCATTGCCTTGCCCATGGTTCCATTAGCAGAATGGTGCAATACAAGCACTATAATGGAACACAATCAAATGAGAAATTATTACTTCCCTCACTTTAATCCACTGGAACTTCAACCTCCATCTTCAAACCAGTATTGCCAAGAATCTGCAACAAAGGACAGTTTCTTTTAAAAGAAAAATTGCATAAATGTAAACAAATTAATATCTAAATACAAAAAGGGGTTGTGGTTCAAATCCCCTCGAACACCAATCCTGTGCACACTCAATCAGGCGAGACATTGATCAAAGTTCCCTATATGAAGCAAGCTATAAAAAGTATAATAGAAAATGACAAATCAGTGAAACACCAACTTATGAGGAAAAGACGGTTAACATAAGCAAGCTATAAAAAAAGAAAAACATAAAATGATAATCAGTCAAACCTAACACACCTACTTGCTCAACATAATGAAAATACCTAAAGAGCTCAGCCAAAAATTCATAAGAAATGGGACTCACTATTTAGAGAAACCTGGCGGTTGCAATGGGAAGGAATATCTACGATGATCATTTAATAGATATAGCTGAGCAAAAGAAAAATATGTGAATGCAGTGAGGCTAAATTATTTGACAACATTCACATATCATATAAAGGAATTTTAGAACAAGTATATAATATTTAATAGGATTAGAAAAAAGTACAATTAAAAACTTGCATAAAGCATTAAATTAAATAGGAGACTCAAGTTTAGGAAGGCTAAATCTTAAGAGTAAATGCAGTACTGGTTGATATTTCAAAGAAAGTACATTTGAAGTTTGAGAAGATTTGACCAATACAAAGGAAGAGATACTCCCTCCAAGGGATTTCCCATATAGGCTCAGGAATGTACATTTACCATGTACCCTACTGACTAGATCATTCAAACTAGAATATGCAAAATAATGGGTAAATGAAAACATATCAGACTCTTATGGTACCTGTAAATCATATTAACCAAATCTGAGTTGTATACTAATATTCTGTAATCATGGTGATCACGATAGATATAAAATAGTAATGGAATTCCTAGCATCAAAATTTTTCTCCTCCCCTTTCTGGGGGAAAAAAAACCATGTCATGCTTAGTTGGAATAAAGTTTCCAGAGAACAAATTGAAGTTGAGTCTTATATAATTCAAGTAAAAATGCAAACCACTAAAATCTGTACATGCTAAATCCATGGGAAATCAATATTGTGAAACTCCCCATTTGACATCCCCAATAGACTCTTCAATAACTCCACCTAAAAGACTCTGTGCATGCTATTGGGTTCTTGATTTTCTGAGAGTTGAAATTAACAGCTTCAGAGAATCGCTTTGCAAGGGCTTGATACAATATGATGGATCACCACCTTAATCCTAAAAGCTTAAGCCAGTAGGTTTGGGCCAAAAATGTTACGCTAGCCACTCACTTTTGTCGCTACTATTTGATGTGGGAATTGACTACAGCCACAACACTCACAGGTGAATATTTCAACATATGCCCCTACTTTGATTGAATTAAATTAGATATGCAGGAAAGAAGTATTAAGCTAAACTTTTTAAGAACATAATCACAGGGTTGTCTTTAAACAAATTATGCAAAGAAATTGGAACGAACTTCTGATGAAAGTTCACATAGAAAGGAATTTATTTGAAATAAAACTACATTGTACCTTCGTGAAGTCAGACAAACCCAACAAAGAATTCTTTGTGTAGCCTGCTTCCTCAAGGACATGGATCAGAACTTGCTGTATCAGGCACCAAAAAATCCACACGTGTAAAAAGGATATGTCACCAACTGATCTAATTATCGCACTTTTTTAAGTTCAAGTACAACCTATATTTGCAGTAACTAATATGATCTCCTAGCTTTTTATAATTCATGATCAGAGATGCTGTTCCAGATCAGCAATATGTATACAATATGACCAATTTGAATGAGATCAAGAATTTCCATAAGAAACTAAAACCTAAATTGCAAACCCTATTGGTTTACAAAAAAGGCATAATTTTCAGTCAAATATAGGGTATTTCTTGCATCATCACCCATCTTATACAAAGAGAAAAATAGTATAAAGCCATCTGTCAAAGTGCATCAGCATTTTTAAGAAGTATATATATACAGTAGAATTTTTAAGAAGTATTAAATTAAACAAATGCTTAGAATTTCAAGAACATAATATTTATACAATTGACTCAACCTTCAAGAATAGTTTCTTACATCTTTTCCTTGTCCTTTAATGTTCCTTTATTGCTTTCATTTTCATATTGTGGACAATTTGCAATAACCATATCACTTACCATGCAATTGGAGATCATTGTAAGACATTAGAAGTTTAAAATTTCAAATACCACTGTACTTCCAAGTTCTAGATCCATATTTCAAAAGACCACTGGATATAATCAAACTAACTCAGTTTGTATTTGGCATGTTAATCACCTCAGGTGATCAGTAATCCACCACAATTCACTTTACAGAGAGAATAAAACTTTTAAGCCCAAGATTTACCAAAAAGAAAACAATTAAACCCTATAAGTATTGGAGACCCGAGCCATTAAAAGAAGTAAGCTTTTCTTTTATAAATTGTATAGCCCCACACCTTTGATGGAAGGAAATTAATTAGATGATACATTTTTCAAGGATTTTCTAACAAGAACTGACCTCCCTCTGTTGTTCAGATATAAATTGTCCTGACAAATCCCGCAAAACTTCCAACATGTCACTGAATGTGACTTTCCCATTGCCATCCGAATCATACACCTTAAAAATAACTAGGAAACAAAAAGAGACACCAAATGGAAATTCAAAAGGTGGAAATAGTCAAACACAACTTCTAGAAATATGACTTCACAAAACTATGACAAAAAGGAGTCATTACATTCAACTTTCTGCTGCAAGGTGGCACGAGGACTAAATGCAGACAAGAATGCTACAAATTCCTTGAAGTTCAATCCATCCAACATCCTCAACAATCTCTGGAAAATGAATAATGAAGAACACTATCTGAGTAACCAAATAGCACACAACAAACATGTACAAATATGTACCTCCAACACACACAAATGCACACGGTCATATAAACACCTACATACAGACAAAACAAGAGGCCTTAGTCCAAATATTTTGAGGTTGGCTATGGATTCCGATCCTCAATAAACTAATTAGGTTCAGCCACGTGTTCTTTTTCGCCATTCTATTCCATTTGAAGTCATACACTCCGTCACTTCCTTAATTGACATTTTCATTTTTATTACTTCTGTTGATTTATTTTTTTTGTCTTCCTATACATTTTTTCGTTCCCTTCACTTGAATAAACTCACTTTTTTTTTATTGTTGCATTAATCAGAACCTTTGACCATACAAACATACACACATGATACAAACATCCAACTCCTTTCGGATTAATATCCTCAAAAATTTTTAGAGCAACTCCATGTCATCAATAACATAAATAGACATCGCAATCTAGCTAATTAATGTTTGATGATGTAGAATGAAGGTTTATGATTTGAAGAACTCTACCATGGAATGAAGCTAGGAACTCTAGAGTACCTTAATCTCATGTGGGTGTTTGAAATCATATGCCACACCATTAACTTTTATACATATACATGTTTACAGACATAAATTACATAAATTTATACACAGAGAGAGAGAGAGAGAGAGAGAGAGAGAGATTAGGACCTGAGAGAGAGGGTTGACAGCGAATTCAGGTACGGACAAGAACTCCTCAGCAGAGATGAAACCACCGCCATTGCGATCGAGCTGGCAGAACCTCTGGTACAGTGACACTATCTCCTGCTGCGAAACTTCAAAAAAAAAAAAAAAAAATCAATAAATCAATAAGTGTAATAAGATGAAAAATAAAAACTAGGAGAGGTAGTTAGCAAGTGGTACAGGTGTGGTTGCAGTGTTCCTGAACTTCTTCGATGTCGTACTGAGTGAGAATTGATGATGAGTTTCCCATGTATGTTTGTTTTATTAAGGTTGCTGGGGTGTTGAAGAGGAGAGGCTAATAACTAAGTACAGTACTTGATTGAAGTTGAAAGTGAAGATCCAAAATGGCGAGACAAATAGACAATACAATACTTGTCCACACTCCACAATAAGGATCTGCATTTTTTTCCTCGGGTAGGTCGCAGCAGTTAGCTTAGCTGGGATGTCTTTTTTAAAACTTCAATACCCATTCCAAGTGTGGGTCCTATAAATCTTTTATTTTAGATTCTAGATGATTTTAATTTATGTCATTTTAGGATTATTTATATTCTATACTGTTAATTAATCTATACTACCGAATTATTTAAGAGATTTCTTCTGTTTATGATTTTTATTTTTTTAGTTTAAAAATATTCTTACATTCTTATAATTAAATAGAGACAAAATTAAACGATAATCTGGTAAAAAAACAACTCTAACTCCCACTTTGGTTGATTTTTAATTTGCTTAATCAGTTAATCCACTTATAAATTCTAAATATGAGAAAACATATAAACCTTAAATTAGAATGAATAAAAAATCATGACAAAAAAAAATTTATTGCACACACGAAGTGCGTGAGATGAGGCTAGTTATTATTATTATGTATATCTATACTATCTAAGTATTTATAACAAGATTCCATTTTTTTGACTAAATTTTAATGTGATTCAGAAATACCTCTAAATACTCCTCTTCTGATGTGTATGTGTTAAAAATATTTAGTATTCTAAAAAAAAAAAAAAAAGACAATTTAGGGACAATCCGGTAAAAATATATCTTTAACTTTACTTAAAATGCTTACAAAATAGGACATGTTCCTACTAATCTATGTCTTTAAAACAAACTTATCTAAAAAATAAAATAAAAATAAAAACTTCTCAGTCTACTTTGTATATTTCCTTCAAGACGGTTTCAACTTTTTTTTTTTTCAATCTTTATCAAGACTCATGGTTTCTTTTCTTTATTTTTTTCTTTTTTTTTTAATAAAATTTCCAGTTTCCTTGATTCCTAATCTCACGTTGTTTTTTTTTTTTTTTTTTTTTTCTTGAATTTTCAGTTTTCTTAATCCCTAATCTCACTTTTTTGTTTTTGTTTTACTTTCTCATATCTCCTTTTATTTTGAATTTGAAAAAAAAAAAAAAAACACTCCTACAACAAAACTATTATTAAAACTTCTTATCTTTATTCCTTAAATTTAGGCATTGCCATTTATCCTCGTTGAAACATCGCACGCAAATTTAAACACCCCACACTTAAATTGAAATTCAAATAAAAATAGTTTTAACAATTTAGAGCTATATATCTCTCTAATTCTTTTCTTTTAATAATATTAAATTTTGAAAAGAATTCCACTTGCACGCCGCACATTGGTGATCTCCCACAAAGAAGATAAGGGTTCCATAGTTGGTTCATAATGATTTTTGGTAGGTACATTTTTTTGTTACTTTTTTTTTTCCTTTTTAATTTGTATATTAATTTTTGCTGAATCCATGATTTTGCTGAAACACCATTCCTGGCCAAGAGGACCAAGAGTTTCAAACATTTTGCTCATTTTTGCACTAACAAGTAACAACAAGAATGAAAAAAAATAAAAAATAAATTTTTTTTGTCATAATCTAAAAATTGAGATTAATAGAAAATTATGACGGTAAGGTAACAATTCGGCTTCCAAGCCCAAGAGATGGATGTGTTTAGGCCCAAAAAAGCGCAATACAAGGAATTTGTAAAGAGTGGGTTGGAAAACTGGGTTTTAATGAGTTTGACAACAAATAAAATGGATCCAGATGACAAGAAAATGAAAATAGACTGGTTTAATTTAAAAATAAAAATAAAAAAATCGTCCTCGACACAATTCAAAGAGATCTGTTCTTATATATTTCTTCTCAAGTTTGATTACAAGTTTAACTTTTGATTGCTACAGTGTTTTTCTCTCCAATCTCCCCCATTTTACCTTTAGGGTCTTCTTTTTATTTTATACTCCCTTCCTTTCTTCTTCTGTACCCTCCACGTGTAGAGTAGATAGTTGTTGTTAGTTCTTGTCCCATCAGCACATTCCTGAAGTCTCTGGTAGTAGCTGCAAGGTTGAAAATTACTATTCAGGTATCACTTCCTCATTAATACAATCAGAGAGTTAGTTACAGAGTATTCAATACGGTGATATCAGCTTTCTCTTTAGATATTTTAAGACTTCCCTCTATCCTGCGCTTCTGTGACGCTTATCCGTATTAATAGAATTTTCTAAAACGTTGCCCTGGATGGCAGACCACCCCTTCGGACCTCAACTTTGTTCAGCCGAGGAGGTATTCATCATCGGACTACCTTTATGGACCCTTATGATTAAAACTAACCTCTTCACTTACTAACACGGACTCCCACAATAATGTTCACCCCTCCTCGGACTACTTCATGTCTTCAGATTGGGCTCCTGGCCCAATATGTACATAAATATAGATATATATATATATATATATATATATATATATAGTTGGGCCTAACACCCCTACAATGACACTAGATGAAAAAAATAAAAAGTCTCATCGCATGCGTAAAGCGCGTGCGATGAGGCTAGTTATTATTACTATTTTTTATGTCAAGGCATTAATTTTTCCTAAAAAAAATGTCAACGCATTAATTAATTTTGTTGTAAGAAAGCTTAAATCCATTATAATAAAAAGGTTTACTAATTAAATTAACTCGAACCCATTCCAAAATTTTATCGATTAAAAGAATGGAAGTCAATTTTAACAAATACAAGCCTTTTTTTTTTTAAGGAACATATTCAAATTTCCGCCCCATTTTTATTATAAATAAAAGAGCAATGATACAAGGGACAATTGATAATGACTCATTAGACTAGTTCTTAATATTTTAGGAGTAGGTAAGTCAAATTTTTTAATGGCCAAATTGTCAAAAATTTCAAAAATTACATATGTTATAATTTTTCCCCAAAACTTTTCCCTCCACCTCAAGCGTGCTCTGCCATTGGTTACAAAAAATGAAATATAAAAAAAAATATGAAAAAAAGATGAAGAAGAAGAAAAGTGAGGACAAAAAACGTTTTTTTAATTTCTATCTTAATATGTAATGTTTGCAGTCGTCACATCATTAAACTTTTTGTTGAGAGAATGACAATTGAAAATTTAGTTAGAGCATCCACAATAGTGGAGCAATAATTTTAGCTATTTAACTCTACATAAAGTTATTTTATTTATTTTATCTATATACATGCTGCAGTAGTGGATCTATTTTAACTTTCAACACAATAAAATAATATAAACATCACAATAAAATAATATATATATTCACAAACACTAATTATTATTTTTTCTCACTATTCATCTCTTCCCTCTCTTCAACCCACAGCCCCTCACGGCACCACCATCATTAACATCACCATCACCATCACCATCACCATCATCACCACCATCACCACCACCACCAATCCACAACATGAATGAAAAAACCACAGAAAAACTCATTAAAAAAACTCATTAAAATAATAATAAAAACGTCCACAGAAAAAGAAAAAAAAAAAAAAAAACACCAGCACAACACAGCACAATCATCCACCACCACCACTAGTCCACAGCAGGAGAAGACAACGGTAACCCATCTTGGCGATGGAGCTTGGGGAGATTGGCGATGGGGCTTAGGGTGGGTCGGCGGAACAAATCGACGATGAGAAGACAACGGTAACCCATCTGGGTACTTGGTAACTGGGTCGACTCAACAATGGAGCTTGGGGAGATCGATGATCGGGCTTGGCGTGGATCGACGAGCTGGGTCGGCGAAACAAATTGGTGATGAGGGAGCTGGCCAGTGAGTTGAGGGAAGAGGAAGATGAGGGAGCTGGCTAGCGAGCTAGAGAGAAAAAAAAATTGAGGAAGAAAGAAGAAAGAAGAGAAGCCGGAGAGAGAAAAAAAAATAGGAAAGGTTTGTTTAATGAAAGAAGAGAGAGAAGTGTAATAAGATTTTTTTTTTTTTCATTTTTTTTTTTTTTTTTACCTTTGAGCCACAGTGCACATCTAAAGATAGATGTGCACTGTAGCAATTAAGCTAAAATTTATAAGTATTGCTCTACTGCTGCAAAGCTGTTTTTGCTATTTTGATGGAGCTAATATAGCAATATAGCTATTTAGCTCTACTGATGCAAATGCTCTAATTTCTTTTATGCATCTTTCATTAGTTAAAAAAATTAAATTAAAAAAGAATTAATTTTTTAAGATAAAACAAAAAGAATTAGTTGAAAAAAGAAAAAGAAAAAAAAGTCACTTGCTTTACATGACTCTTGAAAATTCTAAGTTTATAGGTTTTCTTTCTTATTTCAATATACGGTGAGCTTTAACTTAACCAAGTTGGGGTACTGGGTAGTGTGTGGAAGTCTTTTCCTTTGGGCCAAGCACTACTTTTCTTCGAGGAATCAGAAAGCTTAATCAGACAGATTTACATCTCTCTCTCTCTGGAAATCGGAAGAGCACGTAGATTTGCAAATCTGAATTCCCCAGAAAAGAATTTCACCAATTATCAGGTTTGGAATTTTTCTTCTTAACCTAAGCTTACAATTCTTATTTTTCTACTTTGATTCACAATCTACGCTTTACTAAGCATGAAATTAAAGACCAGAAAAAACCCAAAATTCGATCTTTCTATATGAACTTGTTTAGTTTTACTCACTCTATGGGTATTGAACAGGCCAGGTCTCTAACGTTGTACCTCAATCATCTTTGGTGTACAGTCAAATATGGTATGTGCATTCTTAATTTGCGTTTTGTTTGGATTAAATGTTTGACCTGTAGTACATATGTTACATTTTAGGCTTACTTACTCAAACAACAAAAAAAAAAAGGGAAAATTTTGTAAATGTGGGTACATAGGCTGAGATAAACATTGTTCTTTGTAATATATATATATATAAGCTTGTATAGGGTCAAAAGGATGGCATGAGCATAAATTGTTTAGCCCTTACGTGGTGAATGCCCCTGGATTGCCCGGCAACTGGTTATGACAGGCGGGTCAGTTACCCGTAGGTTTTACTTGTTAGAGGCGAGTCCAAATGGGTCTTCTTGAGTACATATGGTACATTTTAGGCTTTCTTACCCAAACAACAACAACAACAACAACAACAACAACAACAAAAAAGGGAAATTTTTTTAAATGTGGGTTCATGGGCTGAGATAAAAATTGTTCTTTGTAATATATATAAGCTTGTATAGGGTCAAAAGGATGTCATGAGCATAAACTGTTTAGCTTGTTAGTGGTGAGTGCCCTCGATTGCCTGACAACTTATTATGACAGGCGGGGTCAGTTGTCCGTAGGTTTTACTTGCTAGAGGTGAGATAAACATTGTTCTTTGTAATATATATGAGCTTGTATAGGGTCAAAAGGATGGCATGAGCATAAACTGTATAGGCCGTAAGCGGTGAATGCCCCTGGATTGCCTGACAATTGGTTATGACAGTTGGGGTCAGTTGCCCCGTAGGTTTTACTTGCTAGAGGCGAGTCCAAATGGGTCTTCTTTAGAAAGGTTCCCTACATTATTATAAAAAAAAAAAAAAAAAATTATGAATGATGAGGGTTAGTTATTGCTATATATGTTGTTGGAAATCGGAGTGTTAGAAGAAAGCGAAGATGTTTGTTGCTGTTGTGATATTGGTTACTTACTGAGACTTGTTACACTAGGGGTGTAGATGAATGAATTTTGATACGAAATTGTTGTGTGAGTTTTGTGTACAAATTCTACGTACTTAAACAAGTTTGTGCTTAGATGAAACTATTCCTGAGTGGAGTTGTTATTATGTTTTTACAAATAAACAGGATGTAACCAGTCAATGATGTATGAGTAGTTAATGGTTTAAGAAGCTTTTCTTGTTCTTACAACTTCTACATCTATGAATGATGATATGGAAGGCAGCATACCATTCACCTAAATAATTTGGAGGAAAAAATGGTTAGAAGAGCAAGCACGAGACTAACTACCCTAAGACAGGTAACATTGATGGAGATTTTCATACTGAAGGTCCAACAAGGAAGTAATTGCTATACAAAAATGATTGGTATGAAGATTGAAGTTATTCTAGAGGATTAACTGCTAGATTTTAGGTAATTTTAGGCATCTAATAAGTGGAAAATAGAACACTTACTATTACAGGGGTGGAATGATGGGCAAACAAAATTTGGTGTATGCCATCAAGTTTGAATATTAAGAAGCTACATAGTGGACGTTGACTTATATTGAAAGGCAGACATATGTTAATGGATCATGGAGCAAAAATATAAGGTTTCCTCTTCTACATTATTATGCTGCATGCATTCTTGTTGTTAGGCCCTCATTACTAAGCTAGCTTGTATTCAAGTTCAAGCTCATTTATTCTTGCAAGACAAAATTAATGGTTTCTTTTAAAAGGAATATTGATGGGAAGTACAAAGGGTTCAAGATCCACAAGGTGCGTGTATAACTTACCAATGAAAAGAAGAAATGGCTATCTTGAAATTAATTTTGGCTTATACTAGAAGTAGGAGACCTGTTTTCTACCTAACTAGAGGAAGTCAAGATATTCTATAGCTTTTACTTGAGTAGTTACAAAATGCAGCATATTGACTTGCTTTATTGGACTGCAAACATAATGATCTAGTCTAATCCGGGTTCCAGACAACTAAAAAGATATATTTTCTTATGTTTCAATCTCTACCCCATTGATATATGAGTTGGATACTACATTATGTGCCCATTATATCAAAAATAGAAATTAAGTTCTTCCTACTTGTTATAATTTTTTTTCCTTACATTGTTATTCAAGAAAGGGATTATCACTAATCTTTATACTTTTTATGTAAACCATTGATGTCAATTTTACCATCTCAAAAATAATTTAAGATGTTTTGTCATAGCCTTTTTGTTTCATTGAATTTCATTGTTCAAGAAAAGGATTGTCACCTTTATGTTGTATTCAAAGCATTACTGTCCGTGTTAATCAAGAAGATGTTTTTAAATGTGAAAGCATTGAAGGCATTTAGGTCATGTTTTACGGGCAATGTAAAATACAAATCTAATGAAGTATATAATGCTTTAATTGCAGTTTTTGCTATATCTATTTCTTCTAGCAACTTTAGCTATGTTTAGTGTTCTTCAATTTCCTGCTGAAAAGAATAAAAGTTATATTCCTATGTGTCCTTGCAACTTAGTCACTGATTTATACTGTAACTGTTGTACAGGCTATGTATATCCGTGTTAAGCGTCATAAGACAACTTACTTCATACGGTGTGATCCTACTGAAACAGTTCTAGACATAAAGGAGAAATTGCAAGTCCTCATCGATCAACCAGTTAATAATCAGCGTTTGATCCTAGTGGGTACTGGCCCTACTGGGGAAGTTTTAGAGGATTCAAAGACATTGGCAGATCATAAGGTATAAGCCTGTGCGTGTGTGTGTGTATATATATGTATATTTTTTTTTTCATTTATTTCTTATCCTTATTTGTATTTAAGAAATTAGTACTCAGAAGCACCTGCAATGCCCTAAAATCTTTATCATACGAGCTTTAAATATGTTATAATTTTGTCAATACATTCATCGTGTCTTTTTCAGGTTGAAAATGATTCAGTTGTGGCACTGACCTTGAGAAAAGGTGGTCTTCTTAATTCTTTCCTCTCTGATTTTTATGCATCACCTATGTACTACTGGGTACCCTTGTGCATTTTTGATGTTGCTGATAGGAGTCTGAACAGCTGAGTTGCAATTGTTTGAATTTCTATAATTTTCACCTTGTACTATACTAAGCTACTCTTTAGCAGTAAATAGTTGAAAGGTTAGATGTTAATATTTTCCAATGAGCTCTAGCTCAAATTGCACTTCCTACCATGACCTCACTACCCTATTGTAATGAGGGGAGGAAATGCAATCTTAGCTAGAGCCCATGGTTTAAGATTTTCCATTTGAAAAGGTAAGAAGTCAACTGATACACTATAGCTTTATTTTGGTACCCTAACATGGCCCGTTCTTGCACATGTCCACCATGAATCTGTTCATCTACAATGCTTCCACCAGTCCAATTTTTCTATTGTAGTTTTGACCTGTTAACAGTTTTAATTTTAGAAAACCTGACTTTTTCAAGCTGGAGGATAAGCAGTTGGAAAGTATTGTGATTCAGTTAGTTAGGTGGCTCTCCTAGCTCATGAACAAGTTTATGTCTCTTCAAGGACACATGAGGTTTTAATTTTTCATAGGTTCTGTAACATTGGGACAAATTTTGGGGGCTCTGGTGGGTAGTGTTTCTTTATATAATATGGGTCTTATGGTTATCTTAGCCAATGTGGACCATCTTAGATTTGCTGGTCGTGAATCTTTTTTTTTTTTTTTTTTGGGTAACTAATGAAAATTTATTGATCAAAAGGAATATACCAATGTACACTGAACGTGTATTTGAGTAGCAGTACATCAATCTATCAAATTACAATTCTCAAACATATCTAATAAATTAGAGCGGTGAATAGAATTAAAAGCAACGCTCCAATCCAGGCTGTTAGAACAGTGAAGTGCTTTAATAGGACATCAGTCTAAGTCAGTTAGTTGTTTGGACCCTTACCTTAGGACAAACAGCTTGTTAACCTTGCAAACTTTAATTTTCAGATTTAGAATTAAACTTGATTAATATAATATTTATATTTGTGAACCTGAAGTATCAATGACGGGCTATTAGACTTGTTTTCAAGATTTTATTTTTGGGAGAACTTAAGTAGAGACCAAACCATCCAAACTGCTCATCTGGTCTTGATGTGTTTGCTCATCATATTGCTTCTTATGTCTTTTTTTGATAAGTTGTTGCTTGTTATGTCTTATGTTTACTGATTGGCCAAATTGGACGTAGAAATGTGTAGTCATATTTTCTTTACACTTATGAAATCTAATCATATAAGAAGAAAGTAGTTGTTAAATTTTAAGACTAGCATTCTAAGAATATTCGTGGGTGTCATATAATAATGGAAGGTGTTATGCAACTGAAGATATTTATGAAGAGCTTGTCTGATGTAGTAGTTTAGTGGATATTTCTTTGTAGTTCAGGTCCATTTTGGTTAAGATTTCCTCTCTCTCTCCCCCTCTTTATACAAATGTATGAGTTTATTTATAGGAAAGAAAATATCTCTCTATATACAAAATTAATGGGTGCATTTCAAGAAAATGTCGTATAATCAAGTGGCAGCAATGAATATCTCAACTGGGAATCATACTTTGCCACTCTGGAAGTAGTATCCATGCCTATAGTTTATGGAAAGTTAGTTCATAATTGTTGGAGATCACCTCAGTTCCATCTGTGATCTAACTCCTGTACTTGTTTAAAACTATCTTTATCATGGGCTTTCTTTTGTTGCTTCCAGATGATAATGAGTTCGAGGAGGTAGACATTGTGCGGCCAAATGATTTTTACCCATCACGGGATGCAGACACTGGCAATTGGTAAAAAGACCCGGGGGGGCTCTAACTTTGCCAAGAATTTACTCTTTACTGTACTTTTTAATCAATCAATGGCATCTTGAAATGTCAATTGGTTCGAGTCCAATAAGTATTCTTGTACTTCTCGATTAAAAAATGTTGTAGACCATCTCAAGAAATGCATGCCTAGTTCAGAAAAGATGATTTTGTTGAAGTTTGCTTAATATTACTGAAGGATTAACTTAGGTTCCGATGGTAGGTTTTTTGAAAAGGTGACCCTGTACTTCACAAAAAAATATTACCTTATGGTATAGACTTCACTGCATAGTGCATAAAATTAGGAACTGCCTTGTGTACAAACTTAATCACCTTTCTGATTTTCAAAGGTATTAAATAATAATAACATTATGATTATTGATATTAATAAGAATGTGTTTGTAGGACATGAAAATGGGTTATTTGAAGAAGAGAATAATGTGTGGATCTTAATTTACATGAGTGTAAAAGTAGTAGATGTAATTTCAAAATGGTACACTAATATTAATCGATATTGAAATATTTTGTTTATTTAATCAAACCAAAATGGTTTCGGGTATAGTATTTACTTCATTGGATTAAAATTTTAAATTTCTATGATGATGTCGGATGGTGTAGTGGATGGAGTAGTGTAATGGCTTAATGGGAAACAACGCCTATTCCCAAAACTTGAAGTTATGGTTGGACAGAAAAAATAAAATAGTATTAACCTTAGATGTTAGATCTAGGTGATATAATGAAACTATTGCACGAGTGAAATATGAGAAATGATTAAACTAAATATGAGAAATATGAAATCTTTTTTACAATAATGCAATTGCATTAATGCCTTCAGTATATGATCCTTTATAGTAATATAATTATGCTTTTCAAATATCATTTTCAAACCAAATCATCTAAGATCAAAAAATCTTGATGTAACAATAGTTTGCTTAATCATTTGTCGACCTTGCTTCTCCACATACCTTAAGCAAACAGTCATTCTTCAAAAACTAAATGATGTCAAGATGAAATCAACTTTTGTGCAAAACATCCTCTGCACTAATTCAAGAAGGAAACACAACAGAAAGAAATTCTGGAAAGCCATGAGTTTGGAGTAGACAACAGCAACACCTGGTGACATGGGGTTCCAATGAAAGAACAAAAGTAAGGTTGTCTTTGAACTCAGGGTGTGCGCGGTTTGGTTAGCTCGGTTTTTTCTCAAAATTGTTACCGAACCGATAGAGATTGGTTTTCTCATAATTAAAACCGATTCATACCGATTAGGGTCGGTTTTTTGACCTATAGTGGTGCGATTTGATCGGCTCGGTTTGGTCGGTTTGACATTAAAAATTCTATTTGTTTTATTTATTTATTTATTTTTTTTATAAAAAAATCCTTTCAATCTCTATTCAGTATGCAATGGGAGTAACAATATAACACTAAAGTAACAATGTAACACTACAAAGTCCAAACAAGTGCTGAAAAATTGATAATAAAAAAAACATTTTACTCAAAAAAAATTATAAATATTACAAAGTTTATAGTTTATAATTTATAACTTTTTTCTTTTACTAATTTATAGCTCCTATTGTTAAAATATTGTAAAAGTAGCATTAATAATGATTCAATTTTTTTTAAGTATAAATAAATATTAATATATATTATACACCTACCTAGACAGTGGTGGGAAATAAAGCAATATCCATCTCTGATACACGGATTTTTCTTTTAAATTTTTCTTTTGTCATTCCCAAAGCTAAACACGTGTAAGGTCTTAAAGTTGAAACGTTAAAAGACTAAAACTTAAAAATACCACTAACCTCTCTGGAAGCCCATAGAAACTAGAAATTACAAGAGTAATAAAAGACCACACTAGTGCACTGCGGAACGAAGAAGCCAGTGCAAAACGAAGAAGAGAAGAAGAAAAGGAAGAAGAAGAAGAACGGCGGCATGCAACATTGGAGACCATTGATGGGTTTGTAGTTTTTTTTCTTTTTTGCTTTTTTAAAGACAAAATCTCGGTAAAACGACGCCGTATCCAAAGTTCCAAACATCAGAAACAGGGGTTGGTTCGGTTCGGCGAGGCTTCGGTTTTAGATTTACTGCTCTGATTATTGCACCTCACTGGAACCGGAACTCTCTTCGCGTTCCGTTTGCCGGCATCGGCTCCGTCGGTCGGTTGCAGTAGCGGTGCGGGAAGGTTGGCGCCGGTCGGTCTTGTCGACTCCGGTACTGGTTTGCACAGCCCTACTTTGAAGTAAAATGTTCATCTAGGCTCAGTCAAACTTCTTCTGTCATGCTGTGTCAAACAATTTGGCCCTTTCTCCAATGCTCAATAATTAACACAAGGTGGAGGCGTTGGTTGAGGAATTTCATCTTTATTGATTTGCATTTTCACAACTACCGACATTGATGGTCTTAGCTCTGCAGTTGCTCGTACACAAAGCAGCCGTATTTGAAGTAATCGGGAAGGGTCCACATTTCGAAAATAATCCTCTGAGACTGGATCAGCAGCTGCACATAGCCTACCTTTCGCATAAAGATTCCAAACCTTATAAAGAACCCTAAAAAAAAAAAAAAATTGTTAAAGATTTCAATCTTGATTCATGAGAAAAGAAAAGTGTTTCTCTAAAACATGAATTGGTGATACTTTAGGTACAAAGATTACCTTTCTAAATGTCCCAATTCCCTTTTCCACATACAACTTGAAGGACAATAATTCCAAAACTTTAAACATCTGCCTTTTCAGATGGTATGTAAGAAACAACATACTTCGGAGCTACATAACATCTAAAGATGCACATTTAGAAATGGAAATGTAATTAGAAATGATAGATTCAATATTGCATAGTAGCGAGGAAAATTGTCATCTATGACAGAAAAGAAGAAAGAGTAAATAAGAAGGCTTTGGTTTGGCACATATTCATAAACAAGAAGGCTTTTAGGGCCTGTAATGCTGCATCCCAACAGCTTTACTAGATTTTTATGATTGGTGCCACCGATCAAATTGACTTTGTTAAAGAAATCATCTGCAGTTTGTTTACTTTTGAAGAAGAGCCTCTTAACAGCAACAACTTTCCCATCTAGTAAAATTCCCTGATTAACACAAAGAAATGTACCTAGTTGATTTCATATACAAAATTTGTATTCCCTCAAATAATGTAGAAATTGAATCTTGAAGTTACAACCATAGCGCCCTTCTCCCAGCTTTTTGGAATTGTGGAAGTAATTTGTGGCCGGTTCTAGACTTTCATATGGAAAATTTATTTTGGACTTGTATAAGTTGGACAACAAACCTCCTAGTTGCATGTTCTCTGAAACAAATGTCAGAAGAATAAGCTATCTATTAACTCTGATAAGGAAGAATCGTCTGGAGGGTGCCGTCAGCCTCTACCACATTGATGGCATGATGAAGGCTGACGGCCCTATGCTCCCGTCATCCAAGGCTGACGCCCCCAGCGCGCCCCGATGGTTTAGCCTACACAAACCGTTGGAATGGATAAGTGTTGGGACAAAGGTGAAGGAACCAACACGTATCTTGTCGTGTACACTTCTACAAGGAGAAGAAGCTTGTCGCATACGCTGATACTTGGACAGATATCTTACGCAGCATGATTACTCCTAAAGGGATGTCTTGCCCAACACGCTTGTTGCCCAAGAAGTATCTTGCGTTCCACGCTAATCAAGGGCAATTCCGGTAAAGGGATACCTTCTCAAGTACGCCGTGGTTAAGGCCCTACGCTACTATAAATACCCCAAGCCCTTACGAATCGAGGGATGTATCATTCTCCCCGACTCTGGCACTCTAGAGTTGTGAGCAATACTAACTTAACTATCGGAGGGTTGTTGGCCGGTACCACGCCAGTACTCCCCTTTGAAGTTCGTTTTACTTGTGCAGGTTCGTTCGGAGCGCGCGAAGACCTTGTAGCTTACTGAGTTGATTTTGGACATCATCAGTTGTCGCCGTCTGTGGGAATGTACGTAAACTGTGTTTCGTGCTTTCCGGACAAAAAGTTGCATGATACTCATGCGTTCAAGGGCAACCACCATGAATGATCAAGGCAATGAATAGCGCACCATAGCTCTCGAGAGGCAAGTCCAAACCTTAGCGGCCGCAGTAGAACGCCTCACAAAACATAACTGCGACTTGTAAGAACAGCTGCGATAGAGAAACGCGACTATCGACAATCAAGGAGAGAATCAAGAGGCAGATAGTGCCGAGAGAGGAAATCTTGGGGGTCCAGAGGGCAGCAACGCCTTGAGCTGACCTGAAGGGCAGGGAACGGGCCGTCCGTCGACCACCGACCACGTCCCGTCCCACGTTGCTGCGGAGATGCAGATAATGAGGGAGCGCATAGATTTCATGATGAATGCCCTCAAGAGATGAGTATTCAGCGACCTCGACGACCTCGTCCATCGTACGAACTCCCCCTTCACTACACCTGTCATTTTGTTCCCTCTACCGCCAAAGTTCCGTATGCCCTAAATGGAAAACTATGACGGGTCTAGAAACCCGCTGGACCACTTAGAATGCTTCAAGACGTTGATGCACTTACAAGGTGTCCCGGACGAAATTATGTGCCGGGCCTTCCCGGCGACGTTGAGGGGCCCCGCAAGGACTTGGTTCGGTAGACTAACGCCCGACTCTATAGGTACCTTCAAAGAGCTGAGCGCTCAGTTCGCCTCTCACTTCATTGGGGGACATCGACACAAAAAATCCACCGCGTGCTTGATGAATATTAGGCAACGGGAAGACGAAACGCTGAGGGCCTACATAGCCCGTTTTAATAAGGAGGCACTTTCGATCGATGAGGCTGATGACAAAATATTGGTCGCCGCATTCACAAATGGACTACGGAAGGGTAAGTTCTTATTCTCCATTTACAAGAACGACCCGAAAACTATGTCGGATGTGCTTTACAGGGCAACTAAATACATGAATGCAGAAGATGCGCTACTGGCCCGGGAAGAGAAGCCTCCCAAGAAGAGGGAAAGGCAGGAGGACGTACGGCAAGACAAGAGGTGAAAGATAGCTAGGGCAGGAGAAAGCCGAGACAACAGATGCCCGAAACCCCCTACCGGGAAGTTCACAAGCTTCACCCCGTTGACGGCTCCGATCGACCAAGTCCTGATGCAGATCAAGGACGAAGGGTTCTTGACGTTTTCGGGAAAACTGAAGGGGGATCCCAATAGATGACCCAAGGACAAGTACTGCTGCTTCCACCGAGACCACGGCCACGACACCGCCAACTGTTACGATTTGAAGCAGCAAATTAAAGCCCTGATTAGGCAAGGAAAGCTGCAAAGGTTCGTCAACTGAGAAAGAACAGAAGCACCTCGACAGGAACAAGTCCCCCGCCGGGACAATGAGCGTCCCAAACTGCCCATAGGGGACATAAGGATGATCATTAGGAGTGCGGCAGCCGTCGGCTCAACGAAGAAGGCTCGGAAAGCCTATCTTAGAGCAGTTCAGAATGTCCAAATTGCAGGCATGGTCCAGAAGAAGTTACGAGTCAACAGCCCCACTATTGAGTTCACAGAAGAAGATGCCCAACGTCTTCATCATCCGCATGACAATGCCCTTGTTATCAGCGTCCGGATAGGGGACTATAACACGTACCAGGTCTGGATCAACAACAAAAGTTCCGCAGACATCCTCTACTACCCGGCGTTCCAATAGATGCAGATCAACAGAGAACGCCTGGCACCTACCAACACCCCGCTCATCGGGTTTGGAGGAACCAGAGTTTACCCCCTTGGCGCCATCACCTTGCCAGTCACAATTGGGGAATATCCCCGGCAAGTCACCAAGGATGTCACCTTCCTCGTCGTCGATTTCTTATCCGCCTACAACGCCATCATAGGGCGACCCACCCTCAATGCATGGAAGGCTGTGACTTCAACCTACCACCTGATGGTCAAGTTCCCCACCGATAATGGTGTGGGGGAGCTACGAGGAGACCAGGTGGCCGCGCGAGAATGCTACGTTGCGATGGTAGAAATAAACAGCCACTTACAAGCAATGAACATAGAGCAGCGAGTGGGGGCAGAACCCGTGGAGGAGCTTAAAGAAATAGCCTTTGATGAGTCCAGGCCAGAGAGGACCACCAGGATTGGCGCTCTCACCAGCCCTGCGGCCCGCCAAGCGCTCATGGCTTTCCTCAGAGAAAACCAAGATGTGTTCGCATGGAGTCACGAAGACATGCCGGGGATCGACCCCTCAGTCATGGTGCACAGGCTGAACGTATCACCCACCTTCCAGCCCGTCCGGCAGAAGAAGCGAGTGTTTGCCCCGGAGCAAGACCGAGCGGTAGCGGAAGAAGTCGGCAAACTACAGGAGGCGGGTTTCATTCGGGAAGTGTACTATCCCGACTGGCTAGCCAATGTGGTGATGGTTAAAAAAGCCAGCGGGAAGTGGCGCATGTGTGTTGATTTCACGGACCTGAACAAGGCGTGCCCCAAGGACAGCTACCCCTTCCCACGGGTCGACACGCTGGTGAACTCTACGGCTCGACACCAGCTGCTAAGCTTCATGGATGCCTTCTCAGGGTACAATCAGATCCAGATGGACGTGGCAGATCAAGAGAAGACCTCATTCGTTACTAGTCTGGGTCTTTTCTATTACAAGGTGATGCCATTCGGACTAAAGAATGCGGGGGCCATATATCAAAGGCTTATGAACAAGATGTTCGCCAACCAGATAGGAAGGAATGTTCAGGTATACATCGACGACATGCTAGTAAAGAGCTGAATGAAGGAGGACCATTTGAAAGACCTCAAAGAAACATTCGGCACCCTCCGCTCCTATAACATGAAGCTCAACCCGACGAAGTGCGCGTTCGGAGTAACGGCGGGAAAATTTCTAGGCTTTATGATGTCTCAAAGAGGCATCGAGGCCAACCCAGACAAGATCCGAGCCATAATGGAGATGGCCCTCCCGAAGAACGTGAAAGAAATACAAAACTTAAATGGAAAGGTGGCCGCCCTGAACAGGTTTGTTTCAAGGGCGATGGACAAATGCCTACCATTCTTTCACACACTGAAGAAAACTTTTGAGTGGACAGACGAATGCCAAAAGGCGTTCGAGGAGCTGAAGGCCTACCTCTCTTCACCGCCATTACTAAGCCCTTCGCAACCAGGAGAAGAGCTTTTCTTCTATCTGGTCGTATCCCCAGCAGCTGTTAGTGCGGCCTTAGTCAGAGAGGAAAACAAGGTCCAGAAACCTGTGTACTACGCCAGCTGGGCATTTCGCGGGGTGGAGGAAAACTATCCACCCATGAAGAAGCTCGCCTTCGCCTTGGTTACAGCGGCCCGAAAGCTTAAGCTGTACTTCCAAACTCATACAATAGTTTTCCTAACCAACAAGCCCTTGCGTCGGGCAATGCACCACCCAGAAGCCGCTGGTCGCCTAGCCTTGTGGGCAATCGAGTTGACTGAGTTTGACATTCGGTATAGCCCACGCATCGCCATCAAGGGACAGGCCGTCGCAGACTTTATCGTCGAGTTTACCAGCGTGGAAGACCAGGGGGCAGATGGATACCCTCCATGGAGTGTACATACAGACGGGTCGTCAACTAGACGGGTCGGTAGAGTAGGTGTCGTACTTCACTCCCCCGAGGGAGATTGGATTAAGTGCATGATCCGCCTGGACTTCGCTACCACCAATAACGAAGCGGAGTATGAAGCTTTGATAACCGGGATCGACCTCGCCAGAGCAACAGGGGCTGCAAAAGTAATAGTCTACTACGACTCCCAAGTCGTCGTCAACCAAGTGAATGGAGACTATGAATGTAGGGGCGACAGGATGAAAAAATATTTCCATCAAGCAAAGAGAAGGGTGGACGAACTGAAGGCAGAGATAGTCCAAATCCCCATAGAAGAAAATGAGCAAGCCGACCGCCTTGCCAAAGCCGCTTCATCAGAACATATGACCACGCCTGACGATGTGCTCTCTTTTGTATAGGTTTCCCCGCTAATAGACTTTGTCAATGTGCAGGAAATAGAGTTCGAAAATAATTGGACCACGCCATTAGTCTCTTATTTGAAAGACGGCGCCCTGCCAGACGAAAAAGAGGCCGCCAGAAGGCTGAAGGTCAAAACGGCGAGGTTTGTATTGATGAAGGACGTCCTGTATAAAAGAAGTTTCTCTCGCCCATACCTAAGGTGCTTGGGTCTCGAGGAAGCAGACTGTGTCATGAGGGAAGTGCACGAGGGAATATGCAGAAACCATTCAGGTTCACGATCACTGGCGCACAAGCTGATTCGAGCAGGATACTACTGGCCCATGATGCAAAAAGACACTCAAGCTTATGTCAAAGCCTGTGACAAGTGCTAGAGGTTCAGTAACATCATCAGACAGCCGCCCGAAGAACTGACCCCCATGACAGCCCCATGGCCGTTCGCTCAATGGGGACTGGACATTATGAGCACATTCCCAATAGCTATGCGACAGCTGAAGTTCCTGGTGATGGGTATAGATTACTTCACGAAATGGGTAGAAGTCGAAGCTCTGGCCACCATCACAGAAAAAAACATACGGAGCTTCGTCTGGAAGTCCATCATATGCAGGTTTGGAATCCCGAGAGTCCTAGTCTCGGACAACGGGAAACAGTTCGACAACGGCCCATTCCGAGAGTTCTGCTCGCAGTTGGGAATAAAGAATCATTACTTTTCCCCCGCCCACCCTCAGGCCAACGATCAGGTAGAAGTAACGAACCGATCCTTGCTTAAGATTATCAAGACTCGGCTCGAGGGGGCAAAGGGGATATGGCCTGAAGAACTGCCAAGCGTACTATGGGCATACAGGACAACGGCGAGGACCCCTACCGGAGAAACACCATTTCGGCTAACCTACGGAAGTGAAGCAGTCATCCCGGCCGAAGTAGGACTCACAAGCTACAGAGTGAATGCCTACGATGAAGGAAGGAACGATGATGCCATACGTCTACAGCTCGACTTGATCGACGAAACAGGAGCGGCAGTAGAATAGAGGCTCGCGCGGTATCAAGATTGCATGGCTAAACACTACAACTCTCGAGTCAAACATAGGGACTTCCAGGTCGGAGACCTTGTTCTAAGAAAAATCATGGGCGCCACCAGAGACCCCGCCCAAGGAAAGCTCGGCCCCAACTGGGAAGGACCTTATCGGGTCACGTCATGGCAAAGAAAGGGCACTTACCACTTGGAAACCCTGGAAGGACAAAAACTGCATCATCCATGGAATGCCAAGCACCTACGAAAGTACTACCAGTAAGAAAGAATGGCAACCCCCTACTTGCAGTCTAATGTATTCTGGGAACCTAAAGGGCATGTTTCCTTCCCTTCTTAAAAATTATGCAAGATTCAGAAGTTTATTCAAAGTCTCTCCTATACTTTGCTGAATGTTGAACATGAAAACTTGTCGAGTATAAAAACCAACGACACGATCCTAAATGGATGCAAGGCATAAAAGCGTCAAGTATAGAAGCTGATGGCTTAAAAGCCAATAATCCTATCTTAAAAGGATACGAGGCATAAAAGCATCAAGCATAGAAGCTGACGGCTTAAAAGCCAATAATCCTATCCTAAAAGGATACGAGGCATAAAAGCATCAAACATAGAAGCTGACGGCTTAAAAGCCAACGACACGATCCTAAATGGATGCAAGGCATAAAAGCATCAAGCATAGAAGCTGACGGCTTAAAAGCCAATAATCCTATCCTAAAAGGATACGAGGCGTAAAAGCATCAAGCATAGAAGCTGACGGCTCAAAAAGCCAATAATCCTATCCTAAAAGGACATAAAGCATAAAAACCCGTTAAGCATGCAAGCTGACGGCTTACTAGCTGACGGTTCTATCCTAATTGGATAAAAAAGGCACGAGCTCGTTAAACATAAAAACTGACGGCCCAAAGTCAACGACACTATCCTAAAGAAGTGTATAAGGCATAAAAACCCGTCGAGTATGCAAGCTGACGGCTTACTAGCCGACGGTTCTATCCTAATTGGATAAAAAAGGCACGAGCCCGTTAAACATAAAAACTGACGGCCATGCCCTAAAGTTGTAACTTTGAAACCCATCAGAAAGATATGACTTCATCACAAAAAACATCAAAAGTCCAGAATTGGATTACCACGAAGAGATAAAAAGCAGAGGAAATCATCCACAAGGCTCAAAGTAAAAACAAGCAATACACTACAAGTGACGGAAATAAAGTATTATATCACAAGAATATTGTTTTTACAAAAAACCCTCAGAACAACGGGGTACCATGTACAAAAAGAAAAGAAAAATTTTACAAAAAGTTGAAAACTCAAAGGACGGGAGCGTCTGGAGCAGCCTCGGCATCTTTGGGATCTCGAGCCGTGCCGCAGGGAAACCTTCAAAATCGGGAGGATCGGTTGATGGGATTACAGGAGCGACGGGATTCTCAAGGGCAGGTTGCGCTAGGACGAAACCGTCATTCTTCAGATGCATCCCAGACTCGCTGGGGCTGTCATCGTCCACCAAGACAGTGTCGCCCACAGGCATTGATGGCACAAGATCGTCCATTGAAACCCTCGACAAGTCAAGGTGAGGGTAGAGGGACTTTATCTGCTTATGACAGTCCTCGAACCCGTCACCATAATACTCGGCGCAGGAATCAATGAACGTTTGGGACGTTTTGAACTCCGCCACGGCATCAGCTTTGGCCATCTCAACCTGGCCCAGGAGAGACGTCAGCTCCCTCTCCGCCGTCACCTTTGCCTCCCGCTCTTTCTCCAGATGACGGGTTCCCTCCTCGACCTTTTCTTTCAGCTCCTTTATCTCCCCGTTCAGGGTGCGGCAAGCGTCTTTGTATTGATCCAACCCGTCAGTCAAATTTTTGATACGCTTCTGTTGACGGGCCAGTAACTCCTCACTCTTCGCCCCCTTGACTTGCATGGCCCTCATGTGAACCATAGCCTGCGAAATAAAACTTCCGTCAGCCCATTAGCACAAGAAGCAGACAGAACAAATTAAAGGTGAATATACATACTCAGGCAAGATCGAAGAGACCTGAGTCCCCTAGCTCCTACACAGACTGGTTGACGCAAGAATCGACGTCCTTCTCTCCAAGGATGGCGTCCAGCCTCTCAAGTGCGTACCCCTTGTGGGTAAGGAGACAACGCTCGTCGGCTTGGCCGACGGGACCTTGGGCCGACATTAACCTTTTCCCGGCCCCGTGTTTGGGAAACGGGGGCTTTGTATGGTGATCCCCAGGGGTGACGGTCTGCTTCTTCGTTGGATGATCTTCAGTCTCGTCACCCCTCCTTTTAGGCGGGCGCCCTTAATGAAGACCTTTGGGAGGGACGAGGACACCCCCTCTTTCCTCTTTCCCTCCTCCTTCTTACGCGTAGCGGCGGCCCTGACCTGCGCCCTCAACTTCGCTGATTCCATTTCTGCAAGACAGACACAAAATGTAAAAATACACAAGTAAAGGTGATGGGAAAGAAGGGGTTGACGAAGCTTACGTTGACGGGAAAGGTTATTTAGACGACGTGCTTCTTCTGTTGGCTCGGGCCCCTCGTAGTAGGAGTGAAGGGTGTCAAGCGTGATAAGGTCACGACACTTCCTTTCCTCCAAAGGTATCTCCGTCACCTTAAGGATGAAAGCCTCTTGCTCCTCTGTGATCGCCGGACGGACGAGAGATGAAATAAAAAGAAAAACGGGTAAGAATCTTAGGACAAATAAACCTAAAGGAAAAGCTGACGGCGACGACCTGATTCCCTGACGAAGGCCCAGGTGTTGTCGAAACCTTGAGGAATTGTCTTCCACTCCTCCTCACGGCACACCCAGTTTGTCCCCTCCACAAAGAAGTACCTGCCCTTTCAATTCCTATTGGAGTCAGGCATGTCCAACACCAGCCTTAGCTCCTTCTTCCTCGTGGAGAAGTGATAAATCCCCTAGGGTGAGGCGATGTGGTGTGGACGGTAGCACCAGAAAAATTCATCAAGGGTCAGCTGACGGTGCCCCCCACTCAAATTACCCCACAAGATCTCGGACCCTATGAACACCCTCCAGGCATTGGGGGCAATCTGGCTGACGGACAGCCCGAGGTAGTTGGCCAACTGACGATGGAGTGCCGTCAGGAGCAACCTCAACCCCGCCGCGAACATGGCGTCATACATGCCAACGTCTGCGGTCTTCCCGGAGTAACACTTCTCCTTTTCTAGGGGAAAACGGATTGAAATATCGTCGGGGATCTGGTAACGGGCCCTAAGGGAATTAAACACTTTATTCGTCATTGTCGGCATAAAGTGGTTAACCGTCCACTCCTTAGGGAGGATGAATGGACGGTTGTCCTCGGAACCTCCGGACGCACTTTCCAAGTCGTCGCCTCCAGTTGAACTCCTGTCACTCGAGCTCTCGTCCACCCGGCCATCACCAACCTCACCCTCACTTACTACTCTACCCCCGTCGCAACCCTCCGACAACCAAGAAGAGCCCTCCCCGGGCTCGTGACCTGACTGGAAGACCTCGTCATAGCCCGCTCCGTCACGGACAGACGACTGCTCACTCGTCGTCTCCCTAGACATCTGACTACCTACAAGCGACGGGGGCGGTCTAAGAACCCAAGTGACGACCTCTCTAGTAAAACTTTCAAAGTTCAATATACGAATAAATGGAAGACAATAAAAGTAAGAATGACTCACCAAGTAATGGAAACGGCTTTGAAGAAGCTGACGGTCTCAGTAAACAGACGTGGACGGGATCACGATCGGCGAATCTCGGTTCTTTAAACTGACGGTCTCGCTCTGATCAGAAGGAATGAAATAAAGAAGAAGAAATGAGGAAGGTGGGACATATATATAGGCAAGAATCTGGGCGCGAGAGACGAAGCGACATCCTCGTCTAGAAGTAGCCCAGTTGACCCAGGACATGTGTCCCGACACCAAGACGGCTCGAGGAGTCTAGCCATTATTGCCTTGTCTGCCACAAGGAGATGTACTCCCCAAACCGTCAGCTAAGACTGACGGGATTGAGGAGTAGGGGGCAACTGATAAGGATGAATCGTCTGGAGGGTGTCGTCAGCCTCTACCACACCGACAGCATGATGAAGGCTGACGGCCCTACGCTCCCGTCATCCAAGGCTGACGCCCCCAGCGCGCCCTGACAGTATAGCCTACACAAACTGACGGGATGGATAAGTGGCAGGACAAAGGTGAAGGAACCAACACGTATCTTGTCGTGTACACTTCTACAAGGAGAAGAAGCTTGTCGCATACGCTGATGCTTGGACAGATATCTTGCGCAGCACGATTACTCCTAAAGGGATGTCTTGCCCAACACGCTTGTTGCCTAAGAAGTATCTTGTGCTCCACGCTAATCAAGGGCAAGTCCGATAATGGGATACCTTCCCAAGTACGTCGTGGCTAAGGCCCTACGCTACTATAAATATCCCAAGCCCTTATGAATCGAAGGATGTATCATTCTCCCCGACTCTGGCACTCTAGAGTTGTAAGCAATACTAACTTAACCATCGGAGGGTCGTTGGCCAGTACCACGCCAGTACTCCCCTTTGAGGTTCGTTTTACTTGTGCAGGTTCGTTCGGAGCGCGCGAATACCTTGTAGTTTACTAAGTTGATTCTTGACATCATCAAACTCAATAAGTCAGACATAATCTTTTTCCTTTTGAATGAGTGAATTTGGCTGATTAGCTGAACAACCACTTAAGATTAAAATTGATTCACAAGTAATCCTCGGAGTAAATGTAAAGCATAGTTACCTTTCCTCTTCTTCGATACATTCTTCCTAACAATACAAACAACAGTTGTGATAATCAACACAAGACCCGAAGCTAAAGTTGTTGCAGCCAAAGTAAGGACTAGCAGAGAGATTTCCTAACAAAGATTAACATATTGATCGGTAAACAATATTCATGAGAAATTAAATTATTTTACCAAAAAAAAAAAAAGAAATGAAATTAAAGCACTTTGTAATACCCACAAACATATATAACACACACACACACACACAAAGAATTCTAATTTGTTTGACTAGATAATTATACAAATTGATTGTGGGGTCAGTAGTGGAATTATCTATGTTTGAAGGGGTTTTCTACCATATTCATAATGAAGTGCTTCTGGTTAAAAAAAAAAAAAAAAAAAAAAAAAAACAACAACAACAACAAAGTGATTATGCAGTTACCAATTTGTTATATGTTCATAGAGAATTCTAGATAACGAGCTTCTCAAAATTTTTAGAGGAAGATTGAAGGCCAAATTCTCCTTAAAGGAAATAGCAAGAATAATTGCTTTAATGAGCTAAAAAAATAATAATAATAACTCACCATGATTATCTCCTCCCACTGGATCCCTCGAATTATAATAAAACTTTTGAGTGGAATACCTCATGTAACAACCAGCATTCAAGACCCTTTCCTTCTTCCTTTGGAGTACATGAACTAATATTAGAGACCCCCTTGGCCAACCACTTGTCACAAGCAAACCCACTTATTGATTCTCACAACCAGTTCTTCTTCTCATATTATTATTTTTTAACTGGGATTGAGTGGGGTTGGATTTGGACATGGATATTCATTAGAAAAATGGATATAAAATAAAAATGGTAGGGAATGTAAACATTAAATCATTGTGTTTGGCTGAAAGAGTTGGTATTTATAAGAAATTTAAGTGGGCAAACTGAAGCCGAAGAGTAATATGTGAAATCTAAATAGTGGGGGAAAACGCATTGTTAGATGTAGAAAGTGTGTGGTCAAGTCCTCAAAAGCATTGTTTTCCAAAGCTTGAAATTAAAAGTTGATTTTTCGTGAAGTTATATATATATTTTCCATTTCAAGAATGTTTTGAACGAGGAAAAGAAAACCCTGAAGGTTGATATTTTCCATTTCAGGAATTATGATCTTGAACGAGAGGAAAAGAAAAAACGTGTTAAGCCCTAACGTACGCCACAGGCAAACTTTAGCCCTTAACCCACCAACCACCAAAGTAGCGTAAGAAAGTTGTAGTGAACAAAGCTTTGCTTTTCCTCTCATACAATGAGAAAATGTAATAATTTAGCTCATAGTATGACTAGACATGTCGTAGGCATACCAGATTTTTTGGTATAAATAGAGGATGTTCCACCGCAGTTTTACAATATACTTCAAGCCGATTTATTAGGCTTATTTGAATAAAAGAAGTTCCATGTTTTTCCCCTTAAAAAAAAAAAAAAAAAAAAACGAAAGCTTTGCTAATAATTGCCATAATATACCATTTATGTAGGAAACAAAGAGATTAAGACACCACATACTAGTTGTAGATTATCATTTACCAAATACTTCATCTTGTATACGCTTTAATTTGTGATTATTTGGTGTATTGAGGTTGAAGTCAAAAGAAAGTTGATCATTGTGCAAATCTAGGAATTTTGGTTGAGAGAAGTAGAGATTGGTCAAGCCAAATTAAGTACATTTGAAAAACTTGTTGGACAAAAATTTTCACTTAACTTGTGCCTAAGGGAAAAAAAATTATTTGTTGCTGATAGTGTAATGACTTACAAAACTCTTGATGTGTCGGTGGATAGATAAAGAGATTCAAATTATGGTGACGGTAGGGGTATTACAATTTTTACTCTATAACTCTTATAAATTGATATTTCACCAATCAAAAAAATAATAATAATTAAGACATTCATTTATATATTGTTGGTATCCTAACAATTATATTCATTGCCACATCATTGATTCATTGTAAAGTTTATGTCACAAAATTTGTAACATCTTTTGCATTTTCCTCCAACTAATATCGAAAAATATAAAAGCTACTACAAATTTTCAACAAAATATTTACAAACTCATGTGATAATAGTCAATATACACACATACACACACATAAAAGCACAGACCTCATGCGGGAGTGCATGAGCTCCTGCTATGTGGTGCTATAATATTTCATTTAGCCTTAAGGCTTTTTAACCTCTTTTTATTAAGTCTATTTACTGTTACACAATAGATCATAATAACTTCTTTTTACTATTATATAAAATATGGGCCACTCTTAACAATTAGACCAAATGTTATTTTCTACAAAATATGCTACTTTTTAAAAACTAACCAAACCTTATGAAAAGCCCAAATCCAATTATTACTTTACATATTATGACCCAAGTATATCAAAGCCAAAAATCTTTCCCACCTACAAACTCTCTTCCGCCTATCCCACGTGCAAATAATACTTTTAGAAAATCTCAAGCTCATGAAAGCATGTCTTCATTTTTTCTAAATTTCAATTCAATACGTTTTTGTTTACGAATAATGTTCTATGCAATTTATGTAGGCAAATTCCCTTTGTCATCGACTAGTACAAAAAAAAATATATATAAATCTTAAGATTCCTAAGGTTAATGAATAATTGACAGATGCATATTTTTAAAATTATTAATAACAAAAAAAAATTCCTGATAAATAGTATATACTATCTCACAAAATACCATTTACATAATATTTTTTTTTTTAAAAAGAGAGTCAATGATAGGAATGATCAAAAACATGATTCTACACAAGAAAGATAAAAAATTCATGTGTTGGGTTCTAAGACTTTAGGCTTAAATGTATTAGAACTTTAATTTGTAATGTTGGCAAACCATGATCAAAACGTTTAGTCTTTTTTTTTATTTGCTTAAAGTATGTGTTATGTGTATAGTTAGAATCGAGTGTGCTGCAGAATTTACTGTGTAAATCTGCCTGGCTTGATTGATCGAAAATTAGACTCAATCGATCGAAACTTGTGCAAATTATTCTTTGGCAGAATTTTCCAACTCAGCCCAAGCCCGTTTGACATATAGGGTTTTATGTTTTGCCATAAGTATAAAAGGGAAAACCTTAGCCACGTTTTAAGGTTGCTCTTTATGTTATGTGTATGAATTTTTTGTGAGATCTAGAGGTGTTTGTCTTCGCATACACTTAGGGTTATCAAGACCTAGATTGATTTCATGTGCATGAATTTTTTGTGAGATCTAGAGGTGTTTGCCTTCACATACACTTAGGGTTATCAAGACCTAGATTGATGTCAAGAGTTTGGTGATCAATTCAGTTGCAGTTTCAAGAGCTTAAAGATACACAAGTGGGAGTGCTTGTGCTTGCTGTGAATCCAAGAAAGAAGTAATCCGTGGACTCGGAGCTGTCACGTGGTCTTGGTAATAAGTTTCCTACTCGAGGTAGCAATAGGATGTTAGTGGTCTAAGTCACTATTGTGTAAACTTCAATTCTTTCATAGTGGATTTGTTGTTTACCTTGAGGATAGTTAGGTTAAATCCTCTCTAGGTTCTTTACCGGTTTAATTTTCCAAGGTTATCATATTGTTGTGTTCTTTATTTTTCGCACTGTGATAATGATATGATTTATATGTGTTAACCTATATTTGCATAATTTACCTAAATTAATCACTTGGCTAAATAACTAGGTTAATCTGGTTATGTTTTAAGGAGTCTAAAAACGTACAAGTGGTATCAGAGCGGGTTAGCTCTTTTGTTTTAGATCCTTTAGTCTAAGAGTTGATTCTTGGCCCTTGTTGTCATGGAATACGGTCACTCTCTTGTGATCCCACCTCACTTTGATGGAACAACTATGCCTACTAGTAAGTAAGGATGAAAGCATTCCAGAAATCTATTGATGAGAGAATTGGAATTTCGTTGAATACGGATGGGAGAAGCCCATTACTCCTGTGAGTGAGTGGCAAATTTCTCAGAAAGAAACAGCTGTTTTTAATAGCAAAGTAATGAATGCTATTTTTAATACTGTTTCTATAGAGGAATTCAAGAGAATCTCTAATGTTGAGGTTGCTCATATTGCATGGAATATTCTCCAAACTGTACATGAAGGCACAAAGGTAGTTAAGATCAACAAACCGCAGCAGTTAACTACTAGGTTTGAAAGTATTAGAATGTCTAATAATGAAAGTTTTAATGAATTCTATACTAAATTGAATGATATTGTTAACTCTGCTTCTAATTTGGGTGAAATCTATGATTAACCTAAAATTGTTAGGAGATTCTTAGATTTTTGACTGAAGACTTTAGACTCAAAGTGACTGCCATTACTGAAAGCAAGGATATGGACTCCATTCCTGTTGAGGAACTTGTAGGATCTCTTTAGTCCTATGAGTTGGACCTACCTAAGACAAGCAAATCCAAATCAATGGCTCTTAAGTCTATTGATGATTTTTGATGTGAATGGATTTGATAATGAACTTTCTGCTACAGAGATTGCCTATCTTGTCAAGAGTTTTAGAAATTTTCTTAGGAACAATAACAGAAAGGCAAGAGGTAAAAATAATGGTGAACCTAGAAATTTTAGGAAGAATGAACCCACTAAGGTGAACAATAATGAAAAACCTAAAGAGAAAGTAGGTCAACCTTCTAATAACTCTATGATTCAACAATGTTTTGGTTGTCAAGGGTATGGTCATGTGAAATTTGAATGTCCAACATTCTTGAGGTTTAAGGGTAATGCTATGGTTGTAACTCTTAGTGATGATGAAATTTCTGACAATGAGTCAAGTAGTGATCATGAGGATGGAAACTTCATTGCTTTTACTACTACTGCTGTAGTTAATGGAAGTGTTGCTGTTGAAGAGAACCCTTCTGATGGAGAACTCTCTGAGGATGCAGATTTGCAAGAAGTCTATAATAAACTTTGCAAAGTTACTGCAAATGATGCTATGAATGTTGAATTAGGCTTAAAGAAAATTGCATCTTTTGAACTTAATAAGAAAAATTTGCTTGTGAAACTGTTTGATGCAAATGAATTGCTGAATAATGTGAAAACTGAGAACATGCTTTTGCTTGATAAAATTAAGAATTTGGAACATAAATTATCTATTGCTAGGAAACAAACAAATAGGTTTGCTAGTTCCAAACTTGATCATATGCTGAGTGTTCAAAAGTTTCCGTCAGACAAAATTGGTTTAGGTTTTGTAGAAAGCATCTCTATGCCTAAAACTCACTCCACAAACTTTGTTTCTTCTTCTGAGCCTCTTGTGAGTGAGATTGTCAAACCGGCAAAAGTTACACTTCCTAGAAATATTAGGGTTGATCTTCAAGAGTCTAAACCTAAGACTCCTAACCCTCATAAGGGCAAGTTCCATGATAGGCCAGCTTGGGTTTGTCATTTTTGTGGAAATTCTGGACACATTCGTCCAAACTATTTCAAGTTGCAAGCTGCTAAGCGAGCAAATAAGCCAAAAGTACTTGTGCCTCAAGCACAAGATCCTATGGTACTTAGTAGTGAGTTAGTAAAGGCTTTAAACCTTTATTCTAATCCTAGAGTTGGTCATCATTCTAATGTGAATAATAACTCCAATGCAAAAGTTGCATCTAAAAAGTTTTGGATGCAAAAAGCTCGATCTAATTAAGTCTTTTTGACATGGTCCTTGTGCTTCATCGCTTTACTCTTTGTGACCATTCTTCCTTTTTTGTTTTTGTTTTCTTTGCCTTTCTAGGATTTGCATTGCATAATATTTATGCATTTCATTCTAGGTTGTTTTTGTTATTTTTTCAAAAAAAAAAAAAAACAAATAAACAAAAAAAATAGGAGAAAAAGGGAAGCAAAATGTGTTTTGCATTATTTTTCTTGGATTTGAAATCAAGGTTGGCCATTTATCTTTACATAACATGTTTATCTACCTTGTTTAGCTTTGATAAGCTTATTTATTGCACTCTACTAGTTTGAGTTTTGTAGTGCATATTGTGTGAGAATATGTTTATAGTTTTTGATTACATGATCTTGATCTTGAAATCACATGTCTTTGATTATCGGGCTTGAATTTATTGAAAAAGGTATAAATAATTATCTCACCACTGTTTACTAGCCAATCATGAACACCTTAGTGCATATCATATGATTTTGTGTTCGAAAAAGTGTAGCACATGCACAAAAAGAACATAAGGTGTAGCCTCAGATTAAATGCTAAAATTGGTGTGTACATTATTGGGCTATAATAACATTACAATCAAATAAAATTGGTATGTACATTATCTTGGTTATTTAAGAAACTTACATGATTACAAACTGGTTTTTTAGGAGATGTGAGAGTTATATGATGTAACTCTTTAGGTGATAGTCTCTTTCAAATTTATATGATGGATTTTGTAGAAAGTGTGATTGCTTACTATTCACATATCACCTCACATGTATCTCAAGATTTTGCTAATTGCACACACTACATTAGTTACTCTTTGTTAAACTTTGTACATGTTATTGTGTGTGATTTTGTTGTGGCCATCCAAGATTGAGAATTTTTTGGTTTTTAATGCAAAATGTGTTTGAAGTTTGAGAATTAAGGAAAATTGATTGAAAATCTTATTTTTGGGAGATCTGGGTTCAATACAAGAGTTTTTGAAAAGCATTTCATCTTATACTCATGCATTCTATTAATAAAATACTATGCTTTTGAGGAGTTTTTGCATAAAACTATTCTGTTTTTCAAAAAATTGATTTTTCTAGATTTTTGATCGATCGAACTTGTTTCTCGACTGATCGAAAATGATTAAAATTTTGGTTTGAATCTAACCGTTTCGATTGCTGCTTAATTGCTTTTGGATCAATCGAATGTAATTTTTGATCGATCGAATCTAACTTTCGATTGATCGAATCTAACTTCAAAAATCGTATGGAGAGTTTTTAAAACTTTGAATTTTCACGTGTTCTATCACTTTCAAACTTTTTCAAAAACTTTTTCTCTCTCCATTCGATCGGTCAAGGACTCCAGATTAATTTTTTGTCTTTTTCCCTAAAACTTTTTGCAAGGTTTTTGTCTTCTAGGGCCGGTAAGACCATTTTGCCCCTCATTTTTCAATTATTTTCATGTTTTCATGCATTTAAGGGAAAATGTCGAACCTATGAAAAATTGGGGATTTTGGTGTTTTTCTCGTTTTCTTTCAAAATTGATCATTGGGTTTTTGTTGTGGGACGTTATTAAACTAATCCTTGTAGTTTAATTTGATAAATTTGGTGAATTGGGAAAAATTGAATTTTCTAGGGCTTGAAACTATCCGAATTGGGGATTTTGTTCAATTGAGCATTAATTGATGAAATTGGCTTGTTTGATTAATTGATTTGGTCATTATATTGTGTTATATAACTTGTGTAATGATCAATTGGTCAATATGTTGAGATTTTTGAAAATGGGTTTTCAAACTTTTGGGGTTTTTGATATAAACTCTATGCTCAAGTCAATTTTGTGATTTCAAAGTAAAATTGAACTTATTCTCATTGCATTAGAGCATGCATCATGTGTTGATATTGTTCATGCATCATATAGATTGATATTTCTATAGTTTTGTGCTAACTTGCAGTCTGCCCTTATTTTTTTTTTATTTTTTTTTTCTTCTCTCTGTCTCTTCTCTATCTACTTCCAACCTTAGCATCATGGTTAGGAAAACTAGAGCTCATAGGTCATCCTCCTTCTCTTCTGCCCCTCCTTTTGATAGTACTAGGTTTCCAACTGAGAAACACCAAGAAAAGTATGAGAAGTTGAACATTCGTAGGAATATATGGGCAAAGAGGAAAATACTTCTAGATAAGTTAGATGGTGAGATTAGGAGAAAAATTGAGCATAGGGGCTGGTTGCCTTTGTTAGATATTGATCATCCTCCTCCGGCTACCTTGATTAGAGAGTTCTACTTGAACCTCTTTGTCCACACCTATGATTCCAACACTCAAGTCAAGAGTTGGATACGGGGTGAAGAGTTCACCATTACTCCTTTAGTAGTGGCTAATGCCCTTAGGGTGCTACTGGTCCATCATCCTGTTTTTCCCTACGATGAGTCTCTTCCCCTTAATGACATTATATAATTTATTACTGGTACTTCTATTCAATGGGGTTCTGATCCTCGGATCACCTTTCACGAGTTAACCGAGACTCACTATCTCTTTTTCCGGATTTCTTGCCATTCGATCTGGCCCATCTCTCATTTGCATACTATTCCTATAGAGAGATGTGCGTTTCTGTATGCCTTTGTCATAGATGCTCCTATGAGCTTTCCTCATCTTTTTACTCATTCTTTGATTGAGGTTCATAGGAGTAATTCTGTTGCCCATGCTCTCTTCTTTTCGGTTTTTATTCATCAGATTCTTTTACATTTAGGTTTAGAGGACTTTCCTGCGTCTGAGCTTGTTCATATAGTCGCTCTTATAGGTGTTACCTTTCTTAGGCAGAGGGCTGCTTAGATGAGAGCAAGCTCTAAATGCCCTAGAATTGAGTCTTCTAGTGTTGCACCTCCTCTTCCCTCTACTACTTGTGATACTACTGCTGAGGCGTTTTACAATCCGACTGTTGCTGCTGCTGTTCCTCCACCTTTTACTTCAGATGATTCGAGCATCCATCGTATGTTGGAGATTGTCATGACCGTTCAGGCGGCTCATGGTCAACTTTTAGTGGACATGCTTGATGAGCTTAGGTCCTTGAGAGCAGATTTGGATAGTCTTCGTTGATCACCTCTACCACCTCCTTTTGATGATGAGTCCTGATTGCCCTTTAGCAATTCGTCACAAAAAGAGGAAGTACATATGTACGGGAGATTTTGTTGTTAGGGGGAGATTTAGATTTTGGAGCTGTGGCGGTTTAGATTGTATCTAGGTGCTTCATTTTGTATCTACATTTTTGACTCATGATGTATTTTGCTTTATTTGAGTTGTCTATGTTAGGGGGAGTTATTTTGATGTATTTATATATGTTTCTTGTTTCACATTGTGCTACATTGATTATTGATTTATATTTATGAGGTTATTCATGATATATGTCTTGTAGTTTATGTTATGTGAAATCAAGAAGTTATTTTGTTTTACTTGTATTTTTCCATACATGCATTTATGTGTTTGTTAAGTGTTACAGGAAAATACAGGTTGATTCAGTCGTGCTGCTGTCTACACTTGCAACTGATAGATAGTAGTTAGGTTGAATTTGTTGTGTTGGGCAATGATATTATAATGGGCTTTTTTTGTAAACTTTGGGCAATTTGTTTAGTTTGTGTTTTGTCACGGATTGCCAAAACGGGAGTTTGTTGGGTTCTAAGACTTTAGACTTAAATGTATTAGAATTTCAATTTGTAATGTTGGCAAACCATGATCAAAACGTTTAGTCTTGTTTTAGACTTGCTCAAAGTATGTGTTAAGTGTATAGTTGGAATCGAGTGTACTGTGAGATTTACTGTGTAAATCTGCCTGGCTTATTTGATGGAAAATTAGACTCGATCGATTGAAACTCGTGTAGATTGTTTTTTTGCAGAATTTTTCAACTCAGCCCAAGCCCATTTGACATGTAGGGTTTTATGTATTGCTTTAAGTATAAAAGGGAAAACTCTAGCTACGTTTTGAGATTGCTCTTTATGCTGTGTGTGTGAATCTTTTGTGAGATCTAGAGGTGTTTCCTTCACATACACTTAGGGTTATGAAAATCTAGATTGATGTCAAGAGCTTGGTGATCAATTCAGTTGCAGTTTCAAGAGCTTAAAGATATACAAGTGAGAGTGCTTGTGCTTGCTATGAATCCAAGAAAGAAGTAGTCCGTGGACTCGGAGCTGTCACGTGGTCGTGGTAGTAAGTTTCCTACCACAATTAGGATTATTTTGGTGTGCAAAATGTGAAATAAAAACAAATCTCACTATCCCAAGGTTAAAGGCACTCACATTAACTACATTCTCTCCAAATATTTATAACATATTCATCTCACTATAAGTACTATATATACAATTGCAAACTACTTCATAGACATTATTCAAATTGAAGTTTTTGATGCAGCTATTATTCAAATTGAAGTTTTTGATGCAACTATCAAACCAACTTTTGTGATAGATCAAGATGCTGAGAAAATCCAAAATAAATCTGCAAGAGATCTTGTTGAAAAATAAACTAAGGTACAACTTATGTAAAATATTGTTAAATTATTGTAAAGTTTTTTTTTATCATAATATATATTAAATATATTCCTCATATGCATATTGATATTGGAGAAGGAATCCCACATGATTTGGGAAAAAAAAATTAGGAAGAAAATACATTTTCCTACTTCGTTTGAATGGATTCAATTTAAAGGATAGTTTTGAGAATTACACAGCTACTAAGATTTTTGATGCACCTTCAAATGACAAAAATGTATGGAAGAAAAAAAAAATACGCAATCTAATATGCTATATTAACTGTTTTGTTACACTATTCCTTATATAGTAATAAAAAAAATATAAAATCATTTACAAAAAGTTGTCACATCACTGAAATTTAATATAAATGCAGATACTTACACAAAATCTTAGTGACAACAAATCAAACCAAACTTTGTAAGATCCAGTTAGGAATCTTCTAATGCCAATTTATTTGTGATTAACACAAATGATGCAACAAGAGAAAAAACTGATGAAATCTCAAAATTGATCAAATAGAGATGGACCAACTTCAAACGTTGAAAATGAAGAAACAGATGATGATAATATGTCCCTCAACAAGATTTACACAAAGTATTGAAGAAACAAAAAAAAAAAAAAAAAGATTTCACAATGAAGCTCTTTATTACATCACATAACAAAGATCAATAATATGGAATGAATTAACATGCTTTTATCAACTTTTATTATACAATATTACTCCAAAGTTGTTTATTTTATTGCTCATCACTTGAACAAAATATTTATAATGGATTTGTGTGTGCAATTTATAATTATTGCTTCTTATGATAAACTCATCACTAACAAGGTTTTATAAAAAAAAATATGCTATGATATATGTACAATATTCTCTAAAAAAAAATTACGTAAAGTATTACAACATTATCCGTGTATTGCACAGACAACTTACTAGTTATGATTAATGGTGGGCTTCAACTACTTGATAAATGAACAGTTTAATTACTTTTTATAAATACGATTAGTAACACATCATTTTATAAGCCTCAAGTAGTCAAATTTATAGTATCCCAGTATCCCTAACATGACTTGAATAAGTTTGATGGACCTCTTATTAATGTTGCATCCCTTGATAAGTTTCTATTAATTGTGTTTTTGTGACAAATTCCCATTGGATTACGTTGTTTTCCAAAAGAAATTATGACTAACACTCTAGAGAGAGTTAGAACCCAAAAAAATTAGTAAGAATTGGGGTAGACTAGGTGCCTAGGGGACAACCCTGCCACCTTTCTCCTCTCTTTCTTTCCCTTATGTTGATTAGGGGTTGTAAATATGCTGTGTTAATATATTGGGCTACTGTATTATGGGTAATGTATTAAACTTAAAAAGTGAATTTTTAAGTGTTTATGAACACACACATTGCACATACTTCCTTTCACAGCCCATCTCACAATGGCGCACCCTATAGTTCATCCAATCAACACACCTCATTTCACAGCCACCCCCACTTGAGAAGGTATTTGTGGACCTCACATGTGTGGGACTCATATGTGTTGTGAGAGAGATGTCTTTATAATACCATTTCAAAAGATAATTTTTCCAAATAATGACATCACACAAATAAAAATCAACACCATTCTCCTTTTCCTTTCTCATCATTGTTTTTGATTCTCAATTTGCAGGTTCTTTGAGATTATATATGAATTTGACATAAAACTATTAATGTTTTTTAGGGATTTTGGTAAAGGAAAGTTAGGTTTTTAATAATTTTTTAAAAAAAATCACAACTTATGTTTTCTTTTGACTAAATTTTTGGTTAAAATAACATTTCAAAGTTGAAATTTCATTTTTTAGCTTTTTATGTTAAGAGTTTTGTAGTTTAACTTGTTAGGACATATGTGATTTGATGCTAGGAACATATGTCAATATTTTATGTAACTGGCTAATTCTTTAGCAAAACGCACTTTACTTATAATTGGGTAGATCAAGGATGTGTTTAATGCTTCAAGGGACAAAGTTTCAAGTTCAAGTATTAAAGCCACGCAGTCTGTCCAAGAAGCAAGTGAGAAAGTGTTGGATTTTAAAACTCGACAGCTAGCATCTATCGAGGTTTAAAAATTGTTTCAGCCCGTGGCTCAACAGCTAGCTCGATAGATGGCTATTTATCGAGATTTATGAAATTCAGTTTTTCAGAACTGTTTTTCATCCAATCTGTGAGTTTGTGTTTGGGTTTTCTTTTCTCACAACCCTAGACATATATAATGATTGTTTTAAGGGCTGTCACAGGTTACACACTTGCCTAAGTTCATGCAAATTGTGACCGGAGACAGAATTTGTCCTAATTCATCTTTCTTCTAAAAAAGCTGCTGTGTTTGTACACCATAGAATTTTGTAACCAAGCAACTTCATGATCTTCATCATCTGGATGAATTGAAGAACTTTGCAGCCAACATCTTTCTCAAGTTGGTGATTAAGTCGCGTACTGGGATCCACGCAATCAGTTAGTCGTGTACTGGGAGCCGTGCATTGAAAATGAGAGATTGTCACTACCAAACAAGTCCAATTGAGTATTGGGGGTAAAGGTTCAACTGTAGGTTGGTATAAGGTACTAGTATTCCTTTACTTGTAACCGCTCGTTGTGCTAATAGTGAATTCTTGGGAATTGTGACCTTAAAATCACCCGGAGGGATTTTTGCTGTATAGGTTTTCCCCATTCGTAAACAAATCACCGTGTCAACTTTATTTTCCGCTGCATTTTATTTTAGTTGGTGATTTGTTTGTGCTGCCACGTACATTGCATGTTAATTTGATTAATTAATAAACTTGGCTAATTAATCAATTAATATATCACAAGGGGTCTATACATTCTTAGCCTATCATAACTAATTTGCACAACCTGATATTTTCAATGGGTACATCCAAGATTCAAATTCCCCACGCCCAACTATCGATGTATAAAAAATAAAAAATAAAATCTTTCTTGTTGATTAATTTTCCTTGGAAACAAACAAGTCTCAATTTTTAGCTTTTTTGATAATAAAATTTATTTGTCGAATTTAATGTAGAGCCCAAAAATTATAGCCCAAAATATAGAGACCCAAAAATTTAATGTCGAATTTAACAAGAATGTGTTTGAAGGACATGAAAATGGGTTATTCGAAGAAGAGAACAATGTGTGGATTTTAATTTATGTGCGCGTGTAAAAGTAGTGGTAATTCCGAAATAGTACACTAGTATTAACCAGTATTGATATAAAAGAAGGGGTTGAAACATAGGAGAGAATATAAAAAAAAGTTAGTAACTATAGGTTGGAAGGAGTAATACGGGAGATGTTTAGAAAGAATTTTAAAAAAAATTTGCAAAACATTGTCATGTTAGAGCATTATAAGAAATAATATCGACATTTTTTAATAGTTACGATAAGATTTGAACTATGATATACACTTGACCATTGCATGTTCTTACCCAAAGGTTAATATACCAATTGCTTCTTCATATAGACAAGATAATTTTTGTACATATTGAATAAAAATCTAATAATTAATATATATTGCATCTAGGAGCCTACGTTGGTTATAATGAAAGCTAACATCATAGTAATACAAGAATTAAAAGTTAGGATGAAGATTGGACAAAAGAGAAATACAGATCTCATAGAAGAGGAAGTGTGAATGGCATTAAACACTTGAATCCAAGGCGTCATATCCATGAAGTTCTATGGTTTCTTTTTTTTTTGATAAGTTAAGTTCTATGGTTTCTTAATATCTCAATACCGTGAGATTTTCTAATTTTCTTGTATATGCATTGTAAAAGAGTATTAAGCAGCTCTTTTCATGTAGGATGTGGCATTTAGCTCTACCCATATTGTTAGAATATCAAGAAAATAGACAACAATGTAATTCTATATCAGTATTTTAGCACCTGGTACAGGTCATAGCCCTGGATCACTTTGTATCCTATATATGAATTATGATCTTCACTAGGCTCACCAAGGACTATTACCTGACCTAGTCACTTGAGCCATATGAGACCAGGAAAATGTTGCCTCTTTGAGCAAGGATCTCCTCTGTACTAATTCAAGAAGGAACACACTGGAAAGCTAGGAGTTTCAAGTTGGCAACAGCAACACCTGGTGACATGGGTTCCCATGAAAAAGTGCATAAAATAAATGTTCATCTAGGATCAATCAAGCTTTCTGTCATGCTGTTCCCTGAAGTCTGGGTGTCCGACTCGAGCTGAAAATTATAAGCTCTGAGTGGAACAATTTGGTTAGCTTCTCTAATGCTAGAATTAAGAAATGGCGGCTGTGTTGGTTGAGGAATGTCTTGACTATGAGTTAGCATTTTCACAACTACTGGCATTGATGGCCTCAGTTCTGCAGATGCTTGTACACAAAGTAAGCCTATTTGAAGTAATCGAGATGCTTCCACTTCTTGAAAATTAGCCTCTAATTCTGGGTCAACTGCGTCACATGGCCTACCCGCTACATAAAGATTCCAAACCTTTAAAAAAAATGGGAAAAAAAAAAAAGGCTTGGTCAACATTTTAGACTTATAAGAAGAGAATTATTTGTCACTAAAACATACATTGGCTAATAGGCCAGGTAAAAGCATTTACCATTTGTAGGATAGAAGAATTTTCAGAATACGAATTATTTCTCTTTCCACATACAACTTCAAGCACAAGAACTCCAAAACTGTAAACATCTGCCTTCTCAGTCAACTTGCCACGAACAACATATTCTGGAGCCATGTAACCCCTAAAGAACACAAATATGGACAATTCTTATCTTGGAAATGAATATGTAATCAGAGATAACAGGCTCAAATATTTCTAACATGGAATTTTTTCAATGTGGAGGTGACATTAATCACAGAACGATAATCTTTATTATGGACAAAAGAAGATAATATAGAAGGTAATTGCACTTACAATGTGCCAGCAATTGCAGTGCTGATGTGAGTCTTATCTTCTGGAAATAATCTAGCAAGTCCAAAATCTGCAATCTTTGGCATAAAGTCCTCATTGAGGAGAATATTGCTTAATTTTATGTCTCTATGAATTATTCTCAATTTTGATTCCTCATGTAGGTAGGCCAAGCCCTCAGCTGTACCCAATATGATTTTGTACCTCACATCCCACCTTAGCAGCTGAAGATTCTTTTTAACTGAGTCAAATCAGAAGAGGGCACAAGTAAATGAACTGAATAAGAGAGCAATATTCTAAAGTAAGAGTTCAAGACTAGAATGGAACCAGAGAAGTAATCATGAAGGCTTTGATTTGGCACATATTCATAAACAAGAAGGCTTTCAGGGCCTGTAATGCTGCATCCCAATAGTTTTACTAGATTTTTGTGATGGATGTCACTGATCAAATTGACTTCATTAAAGAAATGATCCACCCATTGTACACTATTGAAGAAGAGCCTCTTAACAGCAACAACTCTCCCATCCGGTAAAACTCCCTGATATGAAACAAAAAAATCTACCTACTTAATCTAATGTGCAAAAATCTCAGTATCTCAAATGACAAATATAGATAATGAAACCTGAATTTACCTTGTAAACTGAACCAGAACCTCCTTGTCCCAGCTTACTGGAACTATGAAAGAAATTTGTGGCCCTTTCTAGAATTTCATATGAAAAATTAAGTTTGGACTTGTATAAGGTGGCCAACAGATCACCTACTAGCTTTCTCTCTGAAACAAAGGCCAAGAAAATAAGCTAACTATTAACTCAATACGTCACATACAATATTTCAAAATCTAAATATAAACCATAGGTACCTCTCCTCTTCTTCAATATTTTCTTTCTCACAATAAAAACAACAGTTGTTACAACCAAAACAAGAGCCAAAGCAGAACTTGTTGCAGCCAAAGTAATAGCTAAGAGGTATCCTAACCAAGAAAAACATATTAATCATTATAAACCATATATATGAAGTAAATGTTTAAAGCACTTATTAGATGAAACAAAGTACCATGGATATTCAGGGGCGGAGCCAAGGGGGGGGCGAGAGGGGGCAATTGCCCCCCCTGACTCCTTTAAAAAATGCCTTGATACCTACTATGTGATGTGCATTTAAGTAGTTTGCCCCTTGTAAGTGGAATAAATAGAAAAATCACTCCACTATTATAAAACAGCCCTAGCACCGGAAAGAAAGAATGAAAATCACACAATCACACTTTCACCTATTTTACTATTCTTAAATAGTATTTATTTCAATTAGTTTTGATCTTGTCCCATCCATTATACCGTTTATAATACTTTTCTTCCCTATTCTAATTTTTCTTTTCTTTTCTTGTTATAATTATAATACTGTAAACATAACATTTTTTATAATAAATTTCACAATTGTAAACATGGTTAACTGTGAAGGGTGGACAACTTTATTTCCTTCACAACTCACAATGCACTATTTTAACAATTGTAAAATTTATTGTGAAAAAATTGTGTTTGTATGACAATTCGATTAGTAGGTTCTAGAATTAACTTTTGTAGATTGATTTTATTATTTTATTATTTTAAGCAATCAAATTATGTCTAAATTTTATGTATTTAAATTAATTTCTCACTTTGGTTGTTTGTAACTATGATTGATTATTTTTGTTTCTTTGTTTTAATAATATGAAATATATACTTGTAGTTACAATTGTCTATTTATTTTGTTATTATTATCGATAAATATTTTTAGATTAATTTTGTTTTTAGTATTGTATTTCAATCTTGCCCCCCCCCCCCCCAAAATTGAAATCCTAGCTCTGCCACTGCGGATATTGTACGGGTTGTTAGCACGATGAACAAAATTGTGAAGGACTTTTATACAAGCACTCTCTTTATAAGTAAATGTCAAATTCTAACAAAAAAAAATGATGTTTTATTTGTCATTACGAAAATGCAAATTCTTACTTATGTTTCCTGTCTAAGCATCATATTATAAATGGATCCACTACAGCTTTTTTGTGTAGTCATACCAATTAGTAAATTATTTATGAATCCCAAAGCCCAAGCAATCTAAAATCTAAGCTCTTAAAAAGTACACCTTAGATAACAAAAGAACCAGAAACAAAACTTTACTAATCATCCTTTTGATGGCATAAAAGATTTAGATTATATGAGGCCAATTCCAATTCCACTTTCACCTATGGGCTCTGGCTAAGTCAAGCAAGGAGGAAATCTTCAAACTAAATAATTGGTGTAGTCAAAGACTAATTGCTTTAACGAGGTAAAGAAGAAGATAAAAACAATAAATCTTTACCAAAAAAACTCACCATGATGAATATTATTTCCTCCCACTGTATTACTTGAATTATAATAAAACTTTTGAGTGGAATACCTCATGTAACACCCAGCATTCAAGACTCTTCCTTCTTCCTTTGGAGTACATGAACTGATGTTATAGAAAGCATTGGCCAAGCACCTCTCACAACCAGTCCTACTCACTAATTCCCAACACTGAGCCAATCCATAAACCGTCATATTTCCTTTATTCACGAACCCCACAAAGAAATTATCATTCTTAGGCGCTTCCACACTCAGATTCCTCACCAACTCTTCTACGTTAGTTCCAAAAACACTATGGTTCCCCACAAAATCTTGTGTCCCACACACGGTTGTGTCTTGTGAATCCAAAGTATCATTGAAGAAATTGTAGTCGTCGTACCTGAGATAACACCCGTCCATGAAAAGCCTGCCTCCACGAATGGCTCTCACAAATGGATAGCAGTATTGTATCCGGGTCTTGCTCTGTGCAAAGCAGAGATCACAGTCTGTCTGCAAGAGATCTTTCATGCACTCACCAAAGGTGTAAACTGTGGTATTACCAGTCCCATTCATGACAGCTGCATATCTTTGTGTGGCAACCAATGGGGTCGTCGTGTCCATGGTTGCCAAGAAGTTTGCTATGAAAGTTTGACGCTCAGACAAGGCTGATTTGTTTGTGCATATAAGAGCAGCCTCTGTGGCTCTTGGGTCAGAAAGAGAACTATTTACAAAGAAAGATAACAAGAAAAGAAGAAGAATAAAGATTGAGTGATACATCAATCAAACCGAAAAAAGAGCAAGAGTTGGATATGCAATCGTTGAGAACAGACCAACTCTGTGTTCTGACTGATGGAAAGTGATCTGAATTGATACTTGAATGGCTAATGCAAGAAAGTCAAATAATACTACATAAAGAAACTATGCAAAGAGATCTCAGTTCTCTTCACAAAACATTAAAAAAAGCAAAGATTAATCTACAAGGAAATTTGCTTCTAAAAACACACAAGTAATTCGAGCTATTAGTGTGGTTGACATTCAACTCCAATTATTGATTACTACTTTTTTTTATTTTTCAAATAGCTATTAGAAATGTTAGTCAGTATGTTACGCGTCAAAAATGTAAGACGTAACCAAGGTTGCTATGATATTTCCCGTTGTGGTGGCTTTGAATGGAAAAGACAAAACGAATTTAGAGCAAACGCTGGTCCCACCAAAGACACAACTTGTATAGGCGTTCACCAACCAGTAATGCGAGGGAAACCCCTATTGAGCAGGTATGTGGACTGCACTCATGCATCCATGATGTATTTTTTCCATTTTCACACACAAAAACACGTCATGCTCACATGTCAATTCTTAATTGAATTTCAGCACTTTGACATGAGTTCACCGATTTCAATTTCGGTTTTTAAGTTTTAGCTTAATTTCTATGTATACATTTTTAAATCCTCATTTTTTTCCGTTTTTTCAAAAAATTTTAAAGTATAAGTATACTTTAGCACACTTTTAACAAAAAAATTTTAACAAAAACTAAATAAGTTATTCCCAAACAAATACATATGTACTTAAAAATACTGAAATCTAATCAAGAGTTGACACGTAAACAAGATATGATTTTTTTTTTTTTTCCTTTTTTCTTTTTAGAAGGAGCAATGTGTGAATTTGGGTATGTGAAGGGGTGTCTCGTTAGTATATCTAATTGACTGACCTCTCAGCTGCCCAATTGGGACCACTTAAAAAGAAGTTAAGATGAAGTCGTACTTTTACGCGACCAATAATGAGTGTATATACGCAACTTGAAATTAATATCTATGTTAAAGTGGTCGGTGTCTAACATCTTATCAAAAGATCAATAAGAACCCAGGCTAGGAGAAGGTCTGAAATTTTGAGCCAAGTTATTTGTGAAAAGAGAGAGGTAAAATGAGCATAAGCCATGAAGGCTTACTCGAGTATATAAGGCAATTTTAAAGACCTTGCTATGGATTATGAAAAAAAAAAAGTTACCCGGAAGAATAAATGGAACATACTTTCAGCCATGATTGTTCAAGTTCTTGAAGAGAAAACCCAAATCTTATTAAAGAAATTTATTCTAGGGTCAAAATCTCAGGTCTAATACAAGATGTTTGTGATTAAACCCTTTATGATTCTAATTAGAATCATAAAGCATCTCACATACTTGTGCAATTCGGGATTTATTTTTCCCCAAAATGGTTGGTTTTGGTTTTTTCACTTATTCTTTCCAAAATTTTGGATTACGGTTTTGTTTTTTTTTTTTCACTGGAACCAACCAAACCAATATATAATATCGGTACTAAAATTGACTCCATTGAGATGAATGGAACTAATAGCAGGAATGGCAATTTTTCCCCGCTCCCACTTAACCCGCCCCTCCCCGCTTTGCCCCGCGTAAGTTTTTCCCGTCCCGCAAAGGTGGTAGGGCAGAGATGGGGCAAGATTTTAGCCTTGCACCTCAAGGCGTGACGGGGATAGATTTAGACTTTTTACACCCACCCCTCCCCGTCCCCGCTCCGCCTCGTGTTACTAAAAGTTATAATTGTAATTTTTTCATACCCTAAAACCCTACTATTTAAACAAACATATTAATATTAGCATATTTTATTTTACCCAATGTGGTTCTTTGCCTTTATTTTGTTATGTGTTATACTATGAGATTTTTTTTTATTGTTTTGTTAAACACTTGGATATATTATTCAATTTTTTTAAAAAATTTATTTGATTTAATGGAATAAATTTAGTTGTAATTTCAAGTATATTTTTATTATGAAATAGGTTTCATTAAAAAAAATTGTACTAGTTATAGGGCAAATTAACAAAAAGTAGAATTTTTTCGAGTGAGGCGGGGCTTCGCGGGGCCCCAAGAGGCGGAGATGGAGTGAGAAATTTTTTCCCGTCATGCAGGGCTGGATGGGATGGGATAAGACAAAACCATACAGGGCGGGGACAAAAACCCCATCCTTCAGCCCCGCCTCACCTCATTGCCATCCCTAACTAATAGGCTTTGGATCGAAATCTGCAAGGCTATAAATGCCTAATAATGACACCAAGCTATAGGAATTTGTGTATATGAAAAACCATTAGTTTTGGCTTGACATAAAATATACCTCAAATCCAATATTAAAAATAAATAAACAAACAAACAAACACCCTAGCCAGGCTAGCCTCAACCCTCAATTGTGGAGAAAGAAACCGACATCAGAGGTTCCATCCTCCAAGGAGATCCACAAGCAAGCCACAAGGCCCATTTAGTAAAGAAAGCCCAAAACTACTTCTCATCCTTTAATTTTAGGTACTTCTCTAACTACTTATCAAAATAAAAAGTATTTCACTAACCAAATCTTAAATTATAAACTTGAAATCTTTGCTCAAGCCTAATCTAAATGGAAGTGTGTAAAATTTTCTCTTGGAGACTTGAGCTCCAGTCTTAAGTGGCGACTCCAGTAAATTTTTTTAAGGCTATTATTAAAAAACTTAAATTATACAAAATCTAACATTAAAAAAAAAATTTCATATTTTGACCCAAAAAAAAAAAAACACACATACATAAAGTTTTATAATTTTCTTCTATGAGTTTTTTTTTTTTTTTTTTTTTTTGAAATTGTTGCATGCCACAAGCTACATCTTTTAAAACAAATTAGTTAAATAAAATTTTTCTTGGGTTTTTTTTTTTTCTAAGGACCTAATATATTGGTAAGGGAAACCAAAGTTTAAGGAAAAAATTTGGCTACAAACTTAGTTATAGCATTAGACTACAACTTTCATTAAACAAATCAACATGGCTACATATTTTGAATATCTAATGGTTGAATTGCATGTTCTTTATGTTCTTAAAACAAATGTCAATTTTCATGCCAATTGGATATTATTTAATATTCGATCCATAAAACTATTTTGTATCTATAATTTTAGAGTAAAAAAACTCTAAATTTAAACATTTAACTGATGAGTTCTTTGATCTTCTTAAAATTTTGCAGGCATAGAAGATATAAAAAAATAATAATTAATCCAATTGTGAATTTGTCAAAATTCACATCCAATAAAAAATTATTGAGTGGAATTACAGCCTTTGTCTACAACCAAATTTGTTGCCAAATTTTGTCCAAAGTTTAATTATACTAGTTGCAGACCTGCGCGTTACGTGTGATATTTTTTTTAGAGTTATCTCATAAATATATATTTTATTATTGTTGTTGTTGTTTTATTACTATTGTCTATGTAACTTATGTAAAGTTCTTATATGATAAAATTATCCAAATCATGCTATATAATAAAATAATATTATATTCTTTATAATGCAATAGGATAACATTTAACAATCACATAGAACAAAAAAGAAAAAAGAAAAAAAATTAAAACACAAAACTAAATTGCATCAACTCAAAGTAGAGCTATTAAAAATACAAAAAATTAAAAACCTAAAGCAGAGATGCAAGAAAAAAAAAATCCACCAAAAAATTGAGAGAGAGAAATAACCTTTTTTGTAAGGGAAAATTATGCATAGAAATATAGAAAAGAAAAGATAATGAAAAATTTATAATAGGAGGATAAGAATAAGAAGAAACAAAATAAATGAATATTGTAAGGACACAAGTTGCAGATTGGGCCTACAGGAGAGATTGACTCTGGCCCAACGAGTAAAAGGTATCCTCGCAATGAATTTGTCTCCTCGCAATGAATTTGTAAGAGAGTGGGTTGAAGAGCTAGGCTTTAGTGGGTCAAACAGAGATGAGCCGAGTGAAAGTGTATCCTCGGCACAGTCCGAGGAGCTTTGTTCTAGTAAAATGTTGAATGATAATGGTTACAGGAGTTCTTGAGATCCACCGTTCTCTTTTAGTTTTCTTCTCTGGAATGTTCAACCCCCCCCCCCACCCCCATCTTTCCATGGTGGATTTTTCCTATTATATATTCTCTTTCAAACAATCTGGGCCTTCCATTTGTTGATCATCCAAGCCTATACATGAGTGTCTGTCCCATCAGACACCCTCTTTGGTGTTCTGTGAGTTGCGGTAACCGAGGTAGCACTGTTCAAGGGTCCTATCCACATAAATGCGGTGTCAGCAGCTCTTTGTGAAATATCTCCTTGTTGCCACCTGTCCCCTTTGGCCCATATAAGTCAGGGGATTCCTCGGAAATACCAGGACCGGTGCTGGAACGTTCATTTCAGTCGTTCCTTTGATGATCCGAGCGGCAGGTTCTCCTCGGACAAGTCCTTTTCTCCTTCACGTAGTTTATACGACAGAGAGGAGTAAGGCCAGGTACTTTCCTCATGACGGGGTGTCCTCAGACGGGTGGCCTCCTCGGACAGGCCCACGGCCCATCATCTGGCATTGGGCATTTTCCCCCTACAATAGCTCCTCAAAATTCCGGCTTTCCCTCTTATCCGAGGAGAGAGGTGGGATTTTGATTTCTCTAGGGGTAGGACCCATTTAAGCTTCTCTACTTATCCACGTGGAGGCGCCCCCAAGCTCAGTCTTATGAACGTGCTCGGCCTGGACCGTCGGCAGCGATCCGAGGTGTTGGGTCCGTTCGAGGAGTGCTGATTTACTCAAGGTATGTGGTCCGAGGGGCCAGGCATGACCAAGGTTCTGTCTAGCACTTAGCATGAATTTACCCAGGGTGTGTGGTCCGAGGAACCAGGCACGACCAAGGTTCTGTTTAGCAGGAGGTCTGAGGGACCCGACGTAGCTAAGACTTTGTTTAGCAGAGGGCCAGAGGGACCCGGCGTAACTAATGAGTTGCTCAGCAGAGAGTCCGAGGACCCGACGTAGCTAAGGCTTTGTTTAGCAGCGGGCCGGAGGACCCGGCGTAGCTAATGAGTTGCTCAGCAGAGAGTTCGAGGACTCGGCGTAGCTAAGGCTTTGTTTAGCAGAGGGCCGGAGGACCCGGCGTTGCTAATGAGTTGCTTAGCAGAGAGTCCGAGGACCCGGCGTAGCTAAGGCTTTGTTTAGCAGAAGGCCGAAGGACCCGGCGTAGCTAATGAGTTGCTCAGCAGAGAGTTCGAGGACTCGGCGTAGCTAAGGCTTTGTTTAACAGAGGGCCGGAGGACCCGACGTAGCTAATGAGTTTCTTAGCAGAGAGTCCGAGGACCCGGCGTAGCTAAGGCTTTGCTTAGCAGAGGGCCGGAGGGCCCGACGTAGCTAATGAGTTGCTTAGCAGAGAGTTCGAGGACCCGACGTAGCTAAGGCTTTGTTTAGCAGAGGGCCGAAGGACCCGGCGTAGCTAATGAGTTGCTCAGCAGAGAGTCCGAGGACCCGGCGTAGCTAAGGCTTTGTTTAACAGAGGGCCGGAGGACCCGGCGTAGCTAATGAGTTGCTTAGCAGAGAGTCCGAGGACCCGGCGTAGCTAAGGCTTTGTTAGTAGAGGGCCAGAGGACCCGGCGTAGCTAATGAGTTGCTCAGCAGAGAGTCCGAGGACCCGGCGTAGCTAAGGCTTTGTTTAGCAGAGGGCTGGAGGACCCGGCGTAGCTAATGAGTTGCTGAGCAAAGAGTCCGAGGACCCGGCGTAACTAAGGCTTTGTTTAGCAGAGGGCCGGAGGACCCGGCGTAGCTAGAGTTGCGACGTTTGCCTCTTGAAAATGGACTGCACATTTGGACCAAAGTCTTGCACCGTGCAAAGCAGAGATTACAGTCTGTTTGAGAGAGATCTTTCATGCACTCACCAAACGTATAAACTGTGGTATTACCTGTACCATTCACCACTGCTGCATATCTTTGTGTGGCAACTAGACGGGTAGCTGTAACCATGGTTGCCAAGAAGTTCGCTATGAAGCTTTCGCGCTCAGGAATTGAGGCAGTTCTGTTGCTGCATATGAAAGTAGTGTGTGTGATTCTTGGGTCAGAAAGAGAAGGATTTACAAAGAAACGTAAGAAGATAAGAAGAACAAAGATTGAGTAAGAGTAAGACATTGAAGTTGGACATAGAATATTCATTAGAAAAATGGATATAAAATTGTTGAGAATTGATCAACATGCATTGTGCTTGGCTGAAAGAGTTGGGATTTATATAAAATCTAAGCTGGGAAACTGAAGTCAAGACTAATATATGAAATCTTAGTGGAGGAAAAAATTTCTGTCATGATTCTTTTATTATGTCACAAATACAAAGATAATTGACAAACCAAGTGTAGAAAAGATATTTTGTATAACTAATTAACAGGGTATTTAACTTACTTTGTTTTATTGGTACCAAAAAAAAAAACTTACTAGTCCAAAGTGCAGGAATGCTACACTATCTGATAAAATAAGATTACTTCAAGTGTATTTAGATTTTTTTTTTCTTTTTTTCTTGTTTAAAAATATGTGGAATAAAAATAATTGTATGTAAAAAGAGTAAGACTTTGTATATAAACCAAATAAACTGAAAAAGAAATTCATCTAAAAATAAACTAGAGGTTTTTCAATGATTTCTCTGTAAGGTGGAATTTTGCTTTTAGAAACACCAGAAGCAACTCGATCTTTTGGACCCGAGTTTGTCTGTTTTGGTTGACTTCAGTTAAAAAAACGAACAGTTCAAAGCATTGATTTTTAAAGCATCCATAGGAAATGTTACACGTGGAAAGAATAGTCCACAAGAAATTCTGAAAAAGATGAGCGCAGGTGAAGTTTGAAAAAAGATCGACTTTTCCTACACCTTTAATAAAAAAAAAAAAAAAAAAAAACCGCAACTTTTATCACAATTTTCTTATGTCAAATATTTTAATTGGTTATTTGTTACTTTAATCTATCATTTTTTTTTTTTTTACAAAAATTATCCCTCTTTGTTTTTGCTCCCCTATCACACGTAACGAAAGGAACATTGTGATTGGCTGTTTGCGAAGTTGATATTTTCATCTGAAGAATGATTTTGAACCAGTAGCCGTTTATGATTGACCCACCTACCCCGAAAGTCAGAGATTAGGTAAGAAGGTGATAGTGAACGAAGAACAGGGCTTTGCCAATAATTGCCATAAACATTTTACGTAGCTAGGACAGGAAGAGATGAACATTCCACATAATGATTGTAGATTATCATCTACCAAATATTTCATCTTGTACGTTGATAACTGTGTGCACTAGAAGTGAGGACGATGGGTCAACCCTCACTTGGGCTCACAGTCTACTTATTTTCATTTGAAGAATGATTTTGAACCAGTAGCCGTTTATGATTGACCCACCTACCCCGAAAGTCAGAGATTAGGTAAGAAGGTGATAGTGAACGAAGAACAGGGCTTTGCCAATAATTGCCATAAACATTTTACGTAGCTAGGACAGGAAGAGATGAACATTCCACATAATGATTGTAGATTATCATCTACCAAATATTTCATCTTGTACGTTGATAACTGTGTGCACTAGAAGTGAGGACGATGGGTCAACCCTCACTTGGGCTCACAGTCTACTTATAGCGTTGGCTTTTGGATTTCCTACCCCGGGTAGTTCTTTACGCGCAGAGACTTCCGCGAGACTATCTTCTCCTCTTAAGTCATCATACTCTCCCTCTTCTTATTACCCATTTACTCTTCGTGGTTCAATTCCCTACTTTTTGTCCTCCGTTTCTTTGTGAGTTCTCTCAACCCCTACTTCTCCCTTAGCTTCTTATATTTATAGCCTAATATTTAGTGGGAAGTGATGATTACTCTTGGAGTTAGTGGTAGAGAAGTTCCAATGTTATCATTGCTAAGTGGATGTTCAGATGGGAGTGAAGTGTGGTAGGAGTGACTTTGGAACCAGTTCCCATCTCAGTGGAGTTGCTCGGCAAAATACGACATAAGGCATTGCCGGGCAACCGAGAAGTCGTTTGATTGTTCGGGAAGCAGTTCGTCGGGCGTGATCCAAGTGACGCAGTGTGATATGTGCCTAATATCGTTTGTCCAATGGGCTTTAGGGTGGCCTATGGCCTAAGGCCTGGGTCCAGGGGCAGTATGGGCCATTTCGTTAGGCTGGAGCTTAAAGTCCTAATGGGCCTGGGTGCCCTAGTGCCATACAATAGCCCCCCCTTGATTCGTGCTCTGTTCTCGGGAACAAATCAAGAAGTCCAAGAGGCAATAACCGTCTGAGGGCTCGACGGGTAGATACTAGACAGTCAAGGAACTCATTAATGCGCCTTTAAAAGATGCGCTGCATCTGACCGCTAGTTTAGTTGTCATTATTAGCTGACGGTTCATGGACCGAGGTAGAATGCATGTGACAGTTGGGGGTGGGGATTCGTAGGGTTTCCCGCTTTCCATTTATTAAGTATCATTTATTTTCCCCCCTTCTTGGCCTCTATAAATAGTTCCCTCTAGAGCTCTATTCTTCTTTTTATTCTCCATTCTCAAAACTCCCTCTCTGCCGTGCATAAATCTCTGTGCATTCATCCCTCAGTCCAGAACACCCTACTTTCCTAGAGCCCAAAGTAAGTTTCCTTTGTCTTTTCTGTTATTCTTTCCATTTCATTTAGCTTTCTCTTGATCGTAAATTAAGGACCTAGTTTAGAAATGGGTTTTTCTAATCTTCTTTCCTTAGAGGCCACTTTGGCTACTTTTAGGGCTACCTACGACGTCCCTAAGGATGTTGATATTGCCTACTGTTATGAGGGCGATATTAACATCCAAAGGCGCCGCGGCGTAAATACAGTTTTCTTTCCCTTGATGGCAATTCTTAAGGGTAGGGTTAGGTTCCCCGTTGACCCCCTCATCTTAGGTACCCTTAGGTTTTACGGACTTTGCCCCGACCAACTCCCCCCCTAATTTTTACAAAGTGGTGAGTTGTGTCAGTAGGTTGAACCAGTTGTTCGGGTTGCAACTGAATTACCATGACATCAACTTTATGTATAGTTTGTGCGGTAACATTAAGTCAGATTATTACTTAAAGACTAGAGACATGAGGGTACGACTCATTTCATGCCTACCTGACTCCAATAGAAACTCTGCTGGGGAGTTTGTATGAGTGAGCAGCAATTGGTTTGCCTAGGATCTCCCCTGTGAGTTCTCACCGCGTGATGTTGGTTGGTACCAAACATTTTGTCAATTGCATTTCATTATGTTTGATTCAGCCAAGTTATTATTAACTTGTTTTTGTGTTGCTTCCGTGCAGAAAGTAAAAGGTTCAAGCTGGATCTCAAAGTGGTACATATTTAGGACCTAAATTTTGTGCTTAGGTCAGAGATTTTTGTTCATTGGGACGGACAACTTCGGGCATCCCATTTAATCCTCGGTGTTGAACCCGTGTACTCAACTTGGCAAGCCTTTAATCAAGCTCTGCTAGTTGACATTCCCCTCCACTCTTATATCAATGTACGGCATGCGAATTTCCTTCCTCCAAAGCTTACAGTAGGCGAAGTATGTGATCTTGGTCCACAGTACACTTGCTTGGACGAACTCGCACCCCTCCGAGACGAATAGGCTAAACGTGTGTCTCGACACCACCGAGAACAGACACACGTGTCGGTCCAGCTTATAGCCTCCGTTCAGCCTAAGGAATCTATTGAACCCGAAGCTCCCGTTCAGGTAGCCTGGGAAGAAGTTGTTGAATCGGTTAGCTCTGTAGAAGCCGAATCCAATCAAGGTCATGACATGGTGACAAGAAGGACGATGACAATAAGTCGTTTTGTGCCCAGCGCCAGGCTTGGTGTGCAGCAGCAAGAACCCCAAGGCCAAGATCCAACTCCCCCTTCTCCCCCAACTCCTTCTAGCCATTCCTAGAAGAGGCAACGAGTGGCCGAACAAATATCTGCCAAGACGAGTGATGCGCCTATGAGGACTCCCCCCCACCCAACAGGGGGCATTGTCATCCGAGAGCCAACAGCCCAAACCGGGTTGAACGTGGTATCCTCATCCCATGTCACACCAGAATGGCAGCCTTCATTTTAGTTGGACGGCAGACCCCTTCCCGCGACCGCCAGTGTCCGGGTGTGGGAAAAGGTGAGGAGGGCCGCGTTGCTCGGAGTTTGGTGCACGGCCTCCTACTGCCGGAAGATGTGCACGCTTTCGAGGATAGGACGGATGAGTCGTTGGGCAGGCGATTGCAATGGTACACCGTTGCGGTTGTCTCTTGCTCTCTAGCTTTCTACTAACCCTTATACTTTATTTTTTTTGTCGTACTTATCATTGTGGTTTCATCAAGCCGCTCAGCTGACTTATATCCTCGAAGGATGGCTGAAGGAGCTTGTCGAGGACTCCGAACAGGAGAAAGCTCTCAAGGACATGGCGGAGGCAACTGCAAAAGAGAAGACTAAGGCTGCCGCAACTACGAAGAAGAAGGCTGCTGCGTCTGAGAAAGCCAGAGCATTGGCGGAGAGAAGGGCCTCGGAGCTCGAAATCAAGCTAGGCGAAACTGAGCTAAAACTTGCAGAGGCCGAGAGCCTGAACACCGCACATGCCGAAGAGTTAGCCGACTTAAAGGTAGCTTTGGAAGCTTGCGAAAATAAGTAGTATAACAAGGGATTTGCAGATGCAGAGAACTCGGCAGAGCCCGTCATTCAGGAAGTCCGGAAGCTTGCCTTCGAGGAGGGTTGGTTAGCTACTTTGCAAGCTCTAGGGATCCTCGAGGACTCATCTCTAAGAAACCCCAACCAAATCCCTTTCCCAGGCCCCTCTACCGCCACACAGAACCCTCCTGGCGCTACTGTTGAGGAAGATACCCCGAGCATGAGGGAGTTAGTGGAGGAAATTGACTCTCACATAGAGTTAATTGACCTTGAAGTCACTAGCAACCTCCGTGCTAGCGCTCAATCCGATGAGGATGTTCATCTCCAATCCCACTGGCAAGCCAACAGCCGCTTGAGAACGTTGCCCAAATTCAGCCTGCCGACCCTACGACTTAAATGCCAAACAGGATTATTATTATTATTTTTTTCTTTAAGTCAATTTGCCTATGTCACCGGGCTATGGTGACAGAACAGTTATTGCTATTTTCTTCTCTCTTCTCATTTTTTTTTTTAATTTTTCTATAGTCATCGAGCCATGGTGACGAAACATTGGTTTAGTTTTTATATAATGACTTTGTTTGATTAAGGTTTAACTACCGAACTCTTGCCTTGGTGAATTCTATGAATGTTTTAATACTATGCTGTCTCTCTTAGTATTTTATTTTTGCGAGTGTGTATATGAAACCAGACAAGCATGGTGTCCGAGGTTGAAGTAAAATAGAAATGAGTTAGCTTCCTGATAATTGAAACTGCTCTTATTACATGCACGGTGTCCTTAGGGCGCTTTTAATAGTAAGGTTTTCACCTGCTTGGTGATAACAATTGAACCGAGGAGCAGGCTTCTGTTCCTTAAAGAGTTTTTATTGTAAGGTTTCCACCTGCTCGGTAATAACGATCGAACCAAGAAGCAGGCTTCTGTCCTTAGAGAGTTTTCATTGAAAGGTTTCCATCTGCTCGGTGATAACGATCAAACCGAGAAGCGGGCTTCTATCCTTAGAGATTTTTTACTGTAAGGTTTCCACCTGCTCGATGCTAACGATCGAATCGAAAAGTAGGCTTTTGTCCTTAGAGAGTTTTCATTGTAAGGTTTCTACCTGCTCGATGATAACGATTGAACCAAGAAGCAGGCTTCTGTCCTTAGAGAGTTTTTATTGTAAGGTTTCAATCTGCCCAGTGATCGGAATCGAACTGGGGACAGGAGTCTTGTATTTGCTGGCTTTAATTAACAGATTCATAGTAAGGTAATTAGATGCCTCAGCACGGATAAATATCACATTCGTATTAGTTGATTAAACACGCATATGACATTACATTTATCTTATACCTGAGTACAACTGATCAGTGATAAAATTTCTTCAAGTTGTGGACGTTCCATGGCTGAGGAAGCGGTCTCTCGTCTAGGTCCTCCAAGTAGTATGCCCCTGCACCCGCGATAGTAGTAACCCTATAAGGTCCTTCCCAGGTCAGGGCCAGCTTCCCCCTATTCGTATCTTGCATATTACTTACTGCTTTCTGTAACACCAGATCCCTTGCGCTGAACTCCCTTGTCTTTACATCTCGGTTGTATCACTGGGCGAGTTTTTGTTGGTACTCGGCCAACCGTATGGTCGTTGCTTCTCTGTATTCTTCCAACAAGTCTAAATGCTCCACCACCAACCCATCATTAAGGGTGGTGGCAAATTCTTCAACTCGACCACTGCATAAGTTTGCTTCGGCCGGTATCACGGCTTCTACCCCATATGTTAAGGAGAATGGGGTTTCTCCCGTAGACCTCCTAGGTGTTGTGCGGTACGCCCACAAAATGTTGGGCAGTTCTTCGGCTCACCTACCCTTTGCACCGTCCAACCTTTTCTTCAATCCATTCACAATTACCTTGTTTGTGGCTTTAGCCTGACCATTACTCTAAGGATTTGCTGGGGTAGAGTACCTGTTCTTGATGCCGAGGTCGCCACAAAACTTGCGGAAGGCTTTACTATCGAACTGCAATCCATTATTAGATATAAGAGAATCTGGTACCCCAAATCTTGTGACTGTATTCTTCCATACAAACTTTTTAACATCCATGTCCCGGATATTTGCTAACGCCTCTGCCTCCGCCCATTTGGTAAAGTAGTAAACAACCACTAAAACAAACTTTCGATTGGTCGTAGCCTGGGGAAATGGGCCGATGATATCCAGCCCCCAATGCGCGAAGGGCCAGGAGCTGCTGACCGGATTCAGATGGCCTGCGGTTGGTCGATCAAGGGAGCATGCTTCTGGCACTGTTCACATTTACGCACATACTCGGCAGCATCCTTCTGCATCTGTGGCCACCAAAACCCCTAAGTCATTGCTCGGTGTGCTACAAGTTTCCTTCTACGTGACTTCCACACACTCTGTCATGCAGTTCGGCTAAAAGTTCATTAACTTTCCTAGGGTGTAAGCACAAAAGGTATAGCCCCCTGATGGACCTCCGGTATAACTTACGCTCTGTCGATAACCAGTACCAAGCAGACACCCAGCAAATCCTGTTAGCCTCCTTCTCATCACCTGGGAGTCTATCCATGGCTAAGAAGTCAATGATCGGATCCATCTAACATGGCTCGATCGACGAAACTGTCGCAACATCAACACCAACCGTGGTATTAATGCTCGGTTCTGCAACGAGCTCTACTTTAATTAACCGAGGCACGTTCTATGTCATTGATGACGCCAACGTGGTTAGACTGTCGACATGTCTATTCTGCCCCCGAGCCACTTGGGCTAATTTTACCGTACAAAATTTACCCATGACTTGCTTCACTATCCGTAAGTACCCTTTCATTCTAGAATCCCGAGCCTCTAAACTACCCTACACCTAGCTAACCACCAGCTGAGAATCTGAATATATTTCCACATCCCGGGCACCCATTCCTAAAACGGTTCTTAATCCGGTAAGCGAGGCCTTGTACTCAGCTTCGTTGTTAGACCCCCTAAATCTTAGCCTAAAAGAATGCTCCAACCGTATTCTTTCTGGGGTGATGACGACAATTCCGGCACTAGCCCCCATGGCACTTGATGCGCCATCTACAAATACCTTCCACGGGTGACATTCCACATGATAAACCATCTCCCCTTCTTTCTTGGGAGAAAACTTTGCAACAAAACTAGCAAGAACTTGGTCCTTCATTGAACTTCTTGACCTGCACCTTATATCAAAGGATCCCAGCCAGGTCCCCATTTAGCTATTCGGCCTGTGAAGTCGAATCTTTTTAACAATGACTATAAAGGGTACTCAGTCAAGACATAGGCCGTATGAGCTTGAAAATAGTGAGGCAACTTTCTTGTGGCGTGTACTAGCGCTAACGCTGGCACCAGCCCCCATGGCGCTTGATGCACCGTCTACAAATACCTTCCACGGGCGACATTCCACATGATAAACCATCTCCCTTTCTTTCTTGGGAGAAAACTTTGCAACAAAACTAGCAAGAACTTGGTCCTTCACTGAACTTCTTGGCCTATACCTTATATCAAAGGATCCCAGCCGGGTCCCCCATTTAGCTATTCGGCCTGTGAAGTCGGATCTTTTTCACAATGACTATAAAGGGTACTCGGTCAAGACATAGGCCGTATGAGCTTGAAAATAGTGAGGCAACTTTCTCGTGGCGTGTACTAGCGCTAACGCCAACTTCTCAAGGGCAAATATCTTGTCTCAACATCAACTAGGGTTTTACTGATGTAGTACACAGGCTGCTGCACTCCTTGATCCCGTAACAGTACAGCACTCACGGCATGGTCGGAAACTGAGAGGTACATGAATAAATCTTTCCTAGGCTCCAGGGCTGTTAGCAAAGGTGCCCGTGTCAAATACTCCTTCAAATCCTGAAAAGCTTTCTCACATTCCTTATCCCACCTGAACCCTTTCCACTTCTTCAAAAGCTGGTAGAATGGGCGACAGCGATCGGCAAATTTAGAAATGAACTGATTAAGTGTAGCCAACATTCTGATCAACACCTGTACTTCCTTGGGACTGCTCGGCAGCTTGAGGCACTGTACAGCTTCAATCTGATTGAGGTTGACCTCTATCCCACGGTTGGTGATGAGATAACCTAGGAACTTGCCAGCCCCTACCCCAAAAACGTACTTGTCCAAGTTCAGGCGCAACTTATGTAGCCGAAGTACTTCAAATACCCTCTAGAGTTCCTTTATATGCCGCGTCTCTTACTTACTCTTTACCACCAAGTCGTCAATGTACACCTTGACCGTGCGCCCGATCTCTTCCCGAAACATTTTGGTCATCATTCGTTGATACGTTGCTGTGGCATTCTTCAACCTGAAATGCATCACGGTGTAATGATAGTTAGCATCAGGAGAGATGAATGCTATCTTCTCCTAGTCCTTGGCGGCTAAGGCAATCTGGTGATAACCTTGAAAAGTGTCCAAGAAACTCATCCTTGGATGCCTCGTTAAGCTTGTGAACGATGAACTCGGGATCAACCTTGGACACCTCATACGATCTCCAAGCAAAAACACATCTGCATTCTGTATTAGAAATAAAAATGTTTCTGCTTTATCCCTGCCCTTCATACTTGCCCCAATCTGAAAATACCAGTCAGCATCTGGTAGAATCTTCACCCTGATTAATTCCTCAACGCAACTAGTCCCAATTCTCTCTTGGGGCTCCTGTGATTGCTATAAAGGGATCTCCTTGACGACCTCCCTCTGTCCAGCCTGCTTGTGTTTCCAATCGACTGTGGCCACTAAACATTGCCTGGCCGCCTGCTGACTTCCCCTAACCACAGCGATGCCTTGCTCCGTGTGGAATTTAACCTTCACATGTAAGGTGGAGGGGACTGCTCCCATTGTACGGATCCACGGCCTCCCTAGAATTGTCGTATAAGGAGAAAATGAAGTGACAACTATAAAAGCTACTATTACTTCCTTCCCTTCCATATTTACGGGAAGTAATACTTGCCCCTCGGGGATCACTACCTCGCTGTCAAACCTAATCAAAGGCGTTTCGTATTTTGAGAGGTCCTCTTTTTTTTAGTCCGAGCCCCTTGAACAGATCCGGATACATCACGTCGGCCCTATTTCCCTTTTTACTACCATTACCCTTTTTTCTATGAAACCGTTTACTCGGGCAGTCACCACCAACGCATCGTCGTGTGGCTGAATTGTCCCTTCCAAATCATCATCACTAAAAGCTATGGGCTTCCGACCAACCTTCATCCTCTTCTTGGGTGGTCGCTCACCCGTACAGTTTCCCGTGGGTGCTATGGTCAACACTCCTTTTCTCCCGACCATAGCAGTGTCTTTCGGTGTGGCATGGATGACTTCGATCACTCCCAATAGAGGCGAGAAAGGGTTCTCTTTTTGCTGCGCGCCTTGCCTAGTACCCCTGTTTACTAAATCCGCCACAAACTCCTTTAGGTACCCCGTCTTCATTAGCTCCCCCAAATGGTCTTTTAACACCCGGCAATGCTCGGTTGTATGCCCCTTATCCCTGTGATAGGTGCTGTACAAATTTTGGTTTCTCCGAGACAAGTCGCCCCCCATTTTATTTGGCCATCTAAAATACGGCTCATTCTTAATCCGGTCTTCGATCCTATGTACCGGTTCCTTAAACGCTACGTTATATATTTCCAAGGCCTTAGCTGAAAACCGCTCTACCGAGGACGATTCGCCAATGGGGCCTTGCCCTTATTTTGCAGCCGATCATCCTCTAAGTGTTTATACTCCCCAAGACACCTTACGAGCTGCCTCGTATCCTCAGGAGGCTTCCTCGTCAATGACTCCTGAAGTTCGGAGTCCTCGGGAAGCCCCATCCTAAAGGTGCTCGCCAAAATTTTCTCATTGCCTCCACTAATCTCATTATAAAGTTCCCAGTACCGGCCGGCATAGCTGCGAAGGGTTTCCCCTACCCTCATCTTTATAGATAGTAATGCATCCACTGGTTGTGGTACTCGGCTATAAGTTACGAACCGAACACCAAATTCTTGGATCAACTCGGCAAAACTGTGAATGGAACCCTTCCGTAACCCATTAAACCATCTTAAAGCAGTGGGACTGAGGCTTGAGGGAAATATCTTACACATCAGCGCGTCATTGTGAGTATGCAGAGACATCATTTGGATATAATGGCTGACGTGTTCTACCGAATTCGTTTTCCCATCGTAGAAATCGAATGGGGGATGTGTAAATCTGCTCGGCATTGGGGCCCATTCGATGTCGTCTGAGAACGGCGATTGAGCAGCTCTCCATAAGGTGCGGCTCATAACATCCATAGCGAGATTTCGGGGCCGTCACTCATCTGGGGAATCTGAACCCCGGTCGACATACCCCCGTGAATGTAAACCGTCCCGTTGTCGACAAGACTCCCGAGAATGTGAACAATGTCGGTGTCGATGGGAACCAGACTAATTGGACCCTTCTCCTGTGCCTACCCCCTGCTTCCAACTCCAAGTCTTTCACCAGTTTGCGTAACAGCTTAAGTTCCTTATCTGTTTCGTTAAATTGCCCGTGACCCAAAGCACCCGATATCGTCCGACAAGTTTGGTACGACCCTTCTCCAAGGTCGGACACCTTTTCCTCTTGTTCACGATCTCTATCTTCACGCCTCTTGCGCCTTTGTTCTCGCCAAGTGGATCCCTGGGAAGATCCACTGACCCACTTTCAGCGTAACTCCCCGAATGTCTTTTAGACATTTTCTCGAGCGTGAGTCTCAGTTGAACCACGGCTTTGTAGGAGATTCCCACAAACGGCGCCAATTGTGCGCACTAGAAGTGAGGACGTTGGGCCAACCCTCACTTGGGATCACAATATACATATAGCGTGGGCCTTTGGATTTCCTACCCTGGGTAGTTCTTTACACAGAGACTCCCGCGAGACTATCTTCCCCTCTTAAGTCATCATATTCTCCCTCTTCTTATTACCTATGTACTCTCCCTGGTTCAACTACCTACTTTTTGTCCTTCATTTCTTTGTGAATTCTCTCGACCTGTACTTCTTCCTTAGCTTCTTATATTTATAGCCTAATATTTAGTCGGAAATGATGATTACTCTTGGGGTTAGTGGTAGAGAAGGTCTAATGTCATCATCGCTAAGTGGGTGTTCAAATGGGAGTGGAGTGTAGTGGGAGTGGCCTTGGAACTAATTCCCATCTCAGTGGAGTTGCTCGGCAAAACACGACATAAGGCATTGCCGGGCAACCGAGAAGTCGTTTGATCGTTTGGGAAGTTGTTCGCCGAGCGTAATCCAGGTGACGCAGTGTGATATGTGCCTAATATTGTTTGTCCAATAGGCTTTAGGGTAGCCTACGGACTAAGGCCTGGGCCTAAATGGACCATTGCCTAATATCGAAGTTGTGTTATTAATATTGCTAGTAGGGATCTAGTTGCAGATTTAATATTGTTAAATATGCATGACTTTGATGCCATTTTGGGTATGGATTGGTTGTCAACTTACCATGCAGTTGTAGAATGTTTGGAGAAATGTGTAATCTTTCATATACCTGGCCAATCTGAATTTTATTTTGAGGGAGATAGAAAGGTTAAACCATTGAGTATAATTTCTGCTTTTCAAGCTAGGAATATGCTTAAAAAGGGGTGTAATGGCTTTTTGGCATATATGATTAACTCTGAAGCTACCAATGAGAAATTAGAAGATATTCTCATTGTAAAAGAATTTCCTGATGTTTTTCCAAAAGAGTTACCTGGCCTACTTCCAGATAGAGAGGTTGAATTCTCTATTGAACTTTTGCCTGGTACTGGTCCTATATCTAAGGCTCCCTACAGAATGGCCCCAGCTGAACTTAGAGAGTTAAAATTGCAATTACAAGATCTGCTTGATAAGGGTTTTGTTAGGCCAAGTGTTTCGCCATGGGGTGCACCAGTTCTGTTTGTTAAAAAGAAGGATGGAAGTTTGAGACTTTGCATTGATTATCGGGAATTGAATAAGGTAACAGTGAAGAACAAGTATCCCCTTCCCCGAATAGGTGATTTATTCGATCAATTACAAGGAGCATCGGTTTTCTCAAAAATTGATTTACGCTTTGGCTATCATCAATTGAAGGTGAAGAAGGATGATATATTGAAAACTGCCTTTCGAACCCGATATGGTCATTATGAATTTCTTATGATGCCATTCGGGTTGACAAATGCACCAGCTACTTTTATGGATTTAATGAATAAAGTGTTTCAGCCTTACTTAGATCAGTTTGTGGTGATATTTATTGATGATATTTTGATATACTCTAAGAGTCAGGAAGATCATGAGAAGCATTTGCGGATTGTATTGCAGACTTTAAGGGAAAAGCAACTTTATGCCAAACTAAAGAAGTGTGAATTTTGGCTGGCACAAATTTCTTTCTTAGGACATGTGATATCAAGGAGTGGAATTTCTGTTGATCCAAAGAAGATTGAAGCTATAGTGAATTGGGAAAGACCAAAGACTGTCTCGGAGGTTCGCAATTTCTTGGGCTTGGCCGGTTATTATCGGAGATTTATAGAAGGTTTCTCCAAGATTTCCTGGCCTCTAACCAACTTAACCAGGAAAGCAGTGAAGTTTGAATGGACTGATAAATGTGAGAATAGTTTTAAGGAGTTAAAGCAAAGGCTAGTTACAGCTCCAGTGCTTACTTTACCTTCAAGTTCAGGAGGTTTTGTGATATACAGTGATGCTTCTAAGAAAGGTTTGGGATGTGTTCTCATGCAACAAGGGAAGGTCATAGCTTATGCCTCTAGACAACTAAAGTCTTACGAACAAAATTATCCTACTCATGATTTGGAATTAGCGGTAGTGGTCCTTGCTCTTAAGATTTGGAGACACCATTTGTATGGTGAACCTTGTATGATATACACAGATCACAAGAGTCTCAAATATTTGTTTACCCAAAAAGAGTTGAATCTTAGGCAAAGAAGATGGCTGGAATTGATAAATGACTATGATTGCTCCATTGAATATCATCATGGCAAAGCAAATGTGGTGGCAAATGCTTTGATTAGAAAGTCTTCAGAACAATTAGCTTGCATGCTAACTACTCAAAAAGAAATTTTGGCAGATTTACAACGGATGGGGATTGAGTTTATAATCAGGGGTTCAAGCACATGTTTTTCCACTTTAGTTGTGAAGCCTACCTTATTAGAGAAAATTAAGGCCTCTCAATTTAATGATCCAGAATTAGTTAAGATCCGTGATAGAGCATCTAATGGCAATGTACCTGGTTTTCTCATTAGCAAGGATGGTGTTTTAATGCATGGTTCCAGATTGTGTGTTCCAGCAGATAATGAGTTGAAAAGACAGATTATGGAAGAAGCTCATTATACTCCCTATACCATACATCCTGGTAGTACCAAAATGTATCGTGACTTGAGAGGAAATTTCTGGTGGAGTGGTATGAAGAAAGATATTGCTGAATTTGTAAGTCGTTGCTTGACTTGTCAACAAATAAAAGCTGAACATCAACGACCTGGAGGACTATTACAGCCCCTCCCTATCCCTAAGTGGAAGTGGGAGCATATTTCCATGGATTTTGTTGTGGGACTCCCAAAATCACTTCAAGATTATGATTTTGTTTGGGTGATTGTAGATCGAGTAACCAAGTTAGCTCATTTTCTTCGCGTTAAGGTTAACTATCCTTTAAACAAGCTTGCTGAGTTGTATATACAAGAAATTGTGAGATTACATGGAGTTCCTTCATCTATTATGTCTGATAGAGATCCTAAGTTTAGTTCACATTTTTGGGAGAGCTTACAGACAACTTTGGGTACTAAACTGACATTTAGCACAGCTTACCATCCTCAAACAGATGGACAATCTGAACGTACTATTCAGACCTTTGAAGAAATGTTACAAGCTTGTGTTTTGGATTTAGGAGGCAGATAGGATAGTCATTTACCATTAATTGAGTTTGCCTACAATAATAGTTATCATTCTAGCATTGGGATGGCTCCTTTTGAGTCTTTATATGGGTGACGATGTCGGTCACCAATTTGTTGGGATAAAGTTGGAGAAAGGAAGTTGATGGGCCCCGAGATTGTGCAAATTACAGTTGATAAAATCCGGCTGATTCGAGAACGACTAAAGGCTACTCAGAGTAGGCAGAAAAGCCATGCTGATAAGAAATGACGAGACATTGAATTTGATGTAGGAGATCATGTATTTATCAAAGTTTCACCATTGAAAGGAGTGATGAGATTTGGGAAAACAAATAAGCTAAGTCCTAGATTTGTTGGACCATTTGAGATACTTGAAAAAATTGGATCAGCTGCATATCGAGTTGCCTTACCTCCTGCATTATCGAAGATACATAATGTATTTCATATCTCTAATCTTAGAAAATATGTTCCTGATTTAAAGCATGTGATAGAGTATGAACCACTTCAAATCCAAGAGAACTTGTCATATGAAGAGATCCCAATTAAGATTTTAGATCGTAAGGAGCAAGTTCTTCGCACCAAGACGATTCCTTCAGTCAAGGTGTTGTGGAGAAACCACTCTACAAAAGAGGCAACCTGGGAGGCAGAGGAGGAAATGAGGCAAAAGTTTCCGAATCTCTTTGTTGATGGTATGTGTACAATTTTCGAGGACGAAAATTTTTAAGGAGGGAAGGATGTAACACCCCAACCTAATTGCATAATTAATTTTATGAGTTTATATGCTTGTTATCATCTTAATTGTTTTTAAGTGCATAAAGTTTGATATTGTGATATTATAAAATATCTATGCTTTTTTTTAATGTTGTAGAAAGGAAATTTATAAAGATAAGGACATATATATAAAGTTATATAATGCTTTGGGCCTTTCTAAGAATATATGCTCATAAGGGGTGAAAAGTGTAATTGCCCAAAAGTTGTAAAAGTGGATTGTTTCTACTCTTCCTAGTCTTACACGTATCACACCCCAAAAGTGGATTGTTCCTAGGGCTGTCCAACCCACCCGGCCACCCGCCCAACCCGCCCGAGCCCGACCCGCCGCCACCCGATCCGACGTCTCCGACGGTCGGACGCGGGTCCGAACTCTCTAACCCAACCCCACGCGGGTCAGTTGCCGGTTTTACCTTTCAAAACCCATGCACCCGACCCGAACCGAAACAATCATCCTCTCCGGCGAGATCCGGTGACGTTCTGGTGTTCCTCCGCTCCGATCCAGCCATCCTTGGTCTTCCTTCGCTTAGATCCAGTGTTTCTCAGCTCCGATCCGGTGTTCCTCAACTCCAATCCGGCCAAGATCTACTCTCCTCCTTCACTTAGATTTTCTCAAATCCGGCGATATTGGGTTAGATCTGACTTATATCTACACAAATTTGGCTATTCTTGGTTAGATTGGGCTTCGATCTACTCAAATCCAGCGATAATCCGTTAAATCCAGTCGGCCTTCAACTCAGATTGACAAAGCTGATCTTCTCCTCCGCTCGCCGTCGCTTATCATGGGACTCGACCGACCCGACCGTTCGCTCCCCTGAGCCCAACCGACTCGACCCGTGGTGGTCGGCGGTTGGTTGCGGGTCTGTTTTTGTTCCACCCGACCTGAGCTGGTCGAGTACGGGTTGGGCACAAACCCGACCCGGCCCGACCCGTGGACACCCCTAATTGTTCCCTTAGCCTTACACATATCCCACCCAAAAGTCCATTTCTTCTTATCTCTTTGCTGCATCAGAAAGCCCCATTTGCTCTTCTTTTCTTTACTCTTTTGTTTCTTCTTCCTTTGCTCCCTCACAGCTGTACATCTCCCTCTCACTCTCCCACCAAAACCACAAACCTCTCTCTAAAGAAGAAATTAAAGGATTAGAACTAAAGTTTCAGCTTCAAAGTTTGTGGGTAAGTAACTTAAACCTCTTTTAATTTTGGGTATTTTGATAATATAAGGGTTTTGTTCATTTTCCCTCTTCTTTGCTCTTTGTTTTGATTGAAGGAACTAAACTTATGAATCTGTTTTTAGTAATTTGAAAGATTGATGATATTGGTCTTTTGGATGCTTATTAAGGTCTTTTATTATGTCTGGTATTTTTATAAAAATACCCAAATAAATGGAAGGCCAATTGCTATTTTTTGATGATTTTAGTAAGATTATGTGCTGAAGCTGTCACTGTAACAGATTTGATGTTTACAACAAGAAAATTATGTATAAAATCATTTGCTGTGAATTAGGATGCTAGGAATAGTTTTTATGAATCCTAAGACACATATGGTTGTTATGGAAGTGGTCTCACAGCTTTTGGATGAGTATAAAAATAATGGTTTAATTTCTAAGTTGCATAAATTTCTGTCAGGATAGATTTGAGCACGTTGCATTGTATGATTTTTAATAAATCATGGTTTTATTCTTTGACTCCGAAATTTTTATGGTATATACTAGACATACATATGAGTAACTCTGTAAAATTTCATGATAATTGGAAGTATACAGACTGTCCATTTGTATTTTACAAATGGGGCTTACACTGCTGTAATGAGCAGTGAACAGCTTTTGACACACCTAATTTTGTGGATTTAATTTTGAAGTTAGGGTGAATGTTTTAAGCTATAATTTAATATGCTTATCCTTTGGTATGTTTGGATCATATATAAATTTTATGCATTGTTTTCTCTATGGTTTGGATACATAATGTGTTTGATGGTTGTATCATGTGCTTTGAGGAAACTTTATGTGATGGGAATTAGGATTTTTCTTGAGTTTAAGAGTTAGGTTGTGATGGATGTATAAGTTTATATACTTAGGAAGAGTTTGTTAGTAATGAGTTTTGGTCTTTCATTTAGGTGACGAGAACGAGAATACGGACACTTGAGCTCCTCTTGTACAATCTCTCGCGTCTTCTGTTTTCAGGTAAGGGATTTGTGACATGTGCGTTTGATAAGTATAAAATTGTTTAGAAAACTATTATGCATTAAACCTTTTAATTGGAGATATTACATATAAGCATGATTTAAGTAAAATATATGTTCGTGAGTTGTTCAATCTATTATATACAAGATAATTTTAGCATATTGATGCTATTCTTTATATCACGAACATAATTTTTAAGAATGACGTGGATATGCTACTGTTATGAAACAATTGTGTAAAAGCAAGATATCAGAAAGAAAATATAGTTTTCAGTTATTCCATTGTTATGATCTGAACTCAGCCAGTAAAGGTTATAATACTGGCATTTCTATGGAAATTCTGATTCGCCATTAAAAGTGGGACTGACTCTGCTGTACTCGCCCTTGTTGGTAACGGCCAACTTGTGGAGGATGTTAACCTACCCCCATGGTTGAAGTTATGTATTATAATATGATCCCAGATTTACCTAGCATTGTGGGGAATGCTGGATGCCTAGCGCTTTGTGCTAGAAGCCTCCCAAAGTTGTGATAGACTTACAATTGGACTAACTAATATGTATTATAAATGAGCTATTAAGTTATTTAGGAATTATAAGATAAGTCTGATGATAAGTTTATGATAAAATATTTCATAGTCTATTCAAAGATAAGGCTACTGAATTATGTTTACGTTCCTTGTCATGTCTTTTTACTATTATATGAAAGGAAAATGAAGTACTTTTACCTGAAAGTTCATAAGTTATTTTAAGAACAACGTAAATAGTATAAAGGCTATTTTGTCAAGCTGGCGTATCCATAAAATATTTGTTTTACATGCATGCTTATTAAGGACCCATGGAGCTTAAAACCTTACTGGGCTTTGCAGTTAACCCTATTATATTTCAGTTCACAGGTTCTTCCTGGAAGCAGCGAGAGTATTAGAGGTGGCAAGGATTCTGTAATTCTCGTTTGATAGATTGTATAGTTTTTGTTGTTGTATAGTAGTTTAGTTTTCTTTTGTTGTATAGGAAGAATCAAGATGTACTTGATCCTTTGAGCACAGATGTAATTCGGAACCCTAGTTTGTTTTGAACCCCAGTTGTATGCCTTTGGAGTTAGGTTTGTAATAAGAGTTTTGCTAAACGTTTAGCTATGTAGTATTTACAGGAATACCTAAGGTTTCAACCAAGTGGTAATCTTGCAAAGTTTATATGAGATGAAATTCAAGGTTTCATCATTTTTGTATATTATGGTTTTTATGCAAGATAATGAGCAGGAATTCAAGAAACAAATTCTTGATAAGCACTTTCAGTTTAGGTTGGTTCGTGTTAGTATTGAAATAAACTTGATATTAACATGCCGGTCATGCTCTAAATTCTAGAATACAGGTTTGGGTCGTGACATACGGGACATCTTGTAAGGGAGTTTATATTGCAACAATCTTTATAGTGGATTTGATGAGTTGGGCTTGGCCCCAGAGAATGTAAGTAACCAATTCTGTCTCAATATGCGTGAGTTATCCTATAATTGTTGCTTATTTGCTTTATCCATAATGTACTTAAAATAGGCTAATTAATTATCCGGATATATTAATAGCAAAATTAATAAATAAGCTGTAGGGGTGGGCTTTGGTTCATAGGCCCAAAAGAGGAATGGGTTAAGGCCCAAAGAGCCTAATACAATGAATTTACAGAGAGTGGGCTTAAAAGCTAGGCTTCAGTGGATCCAAGGACGCGTACAGTGAATCGAAGATAGCAAGAAAGTAAAGAAGAACAAGCTTTATGTAAAAGAAAACCTTCCTCTGCGAAGTCCGAGGAGAATGATCCTACAATATATTTCTTTTGGACTGGATATTATTACAGTTCTTATTGCTACAGTATTTTCTCTATAGATTTCCAATCCCTTGTCCCTAGAAGGTTTCTTACATTATATAGCTTTATTTAGATGATCTTGGGCCTCCATTTGTTGATCATCCAGGCCACTACTTAAGTGCTTGTCCCATCAGACCCATTCCCAAACCACTTGTGAGTTGCGGCAGCCAAGGAAGCACAGTTCAAGGGTCTTCTCCACATAAATGCAGCCAGGAGGTTTGGTGGGATGCATTAAATGTGGTGGCAGCCACCATCCCTTCAGTCATGTCAGTGCTAATCCCTTCCCCAAAGTTCTTTCTCTACAGTATGACCTCTTCTAGTGATGTGCTATTGACGTGACATTACTATCCTAGGGTGTGGCCTTCTCGGCATGATAATGGCCCCTCTCAGCCATGGGTATGACACGTGGCTCAATTACCTTATTGGAATTCCTGTACCTCACAATAGCCCCCAAAACTCCGGTTTTCTTCCTCCTATCCGAGGAGAAAAATGGGGTTTTGACTTTGGATAATTAATTCATTATGTTTCTTTGACTTCCACACATGAAAGTGTCGCTTTACGTGTCTCGTAACTATTTCTGACGCTTCGAAATCCACGATGTCTCATTAAATGCTCTAGATGGCGCCAATTGTAGTGGCAGGCTTTAGTTCCTAAGCCCAAAAAAGGAATGTGTTAAGGCCCAAAGAGCCCAATACAATGAATTTGTAGAGAATGGGCTTAAAAACTAGGCTTCAGTGGATCCAAGGATGTGTACAGTGAATCGAAGATAGCAAGAAAGTAAAGAAGAACAAGTTTTATGGAAAAGAAAACCCTCCTCGGCAAAGTCCGAGGAGAATGATCCTACAATATATTTCTTTTGGACTGAATATTATTACAGTTCTTATTACTACAATATTTTCTCTATAGATTTCTGATCCCTTGTACCTAGAGGGTCTCTTATATTATATCGCTCTTTTTAGATGATTTTGGCTCTCCATTTGTTGATCATCCAAGCCACTACTTGAGTGCTTGTCCCATCAGACCCCTTCCTAAATCCCTTGTGAGTTGTAGCAGAAAAGGCAGCACTGTTCAAGAATCTTCTCCACATAAATGCAATCAAGAGGTTTGGTGGGATGCATTAAATATGATGGCAGCCACCATCCCTTCAGTCATGTCAATGCTAACTCCTTCCCCGAAATTCTTTCTCTACAGTACGACCTCTCCTGGTGATGTGCTATTGACGTGGCCTTACTGTTTGAGGGTATGGCCTCCTCGGCATGATAATGACTCCTCTCGGCCATGAGTATGACACGTAGCTCAATTACCATATTGGAATTCATGTACCTCATATAAGCAAATTTGGGATCTAAACAACACTTTTCAAGCTTTTTTATGGGTGTTCCTGTCTAAACTTTGAATCAAATTCAAACTCAATTGGCATATATCTCTACATGCAATTCTATTTGTTAAACAAAAAAAACTCTTTGTAAGTTTATATTTCCATTAAAGATGCCATAGAAGGATAAAAAGGATAATTCTATGATAAGAACAAAATTTCTTCTAAATCAATCAAAAGAAAAATTCCTCTAACCAACCTCATATCAATTAAATTAAGAATCCACATTTATTGTTAATCGTATTTTAATAATTATTTGATTTGTTTAAAATGATATATCAAATAAATTTTTTTTTTTTTTAATAATTAACCGAGTTTCTAGACGGGCGAGCTATATTTTATAGACAAATAACAAAAAGAAAACTTAAGGAGCCAAAATGGCATACACTAACCTAGATATAATTTGTATTTTAACCTATTTTATACATGACCATTTAAATAATTAAATTTTGGCTAAAATGCAAAACTCACATTTTAAGTTTCATTAAAATTCATTTCAATACTCTAAGTTTTAAGTTTATTCAATTAAGGCCTTTTCGTCAACTTTTGTTAATTTTTTACAAAAAAACTTGAAATTTTTTTTCCAATTATTAATAGAATTTTTTTTAACTTAAAACATTTGAAGAAAAATATTAAAAATTTGAACTATTAATGGTAATATTTAACAAAATTTGATGAAAATGCCTTAATTGAATAAACTTGAAACTTAGAAGACTAAAATAAATTCTAGTGAAACATTGAGCTTTGTATTTTGGCCTTAAATTTTATATATTATTTAATCTTTATATTTCTTTTTGATGATGCTGAAAGATCGTCAGTAAGCTACAAAGTTCTCACATGCTCAAAACAACCTGCATAACACAAAATAAGAAAACTTTAAGAGGGTACCGGTGTGGTACCAGCCAAAAACCCTCTGAAGGTTAAGTTAGAAAATGTTCACAACTCTAGAATGCCAGAGCTAGGGAAAATTATGCGTATCTTGTTTTCTGATGTCCTTCGGTTTTTATAATAGTGTAGAACCGACTTCTATTTCTTGGGAGAAGTCTTTTGCTTATAGAGAAGATCATCATTAGTGAGCGTATATTACGAGATTCTTCCCATGTTACGATTCTATTCCTACTAGGACTCTATAAATTAGGGTTAAGCATGAGACGCAAGTTGTTTCCATTTATAATCCTTAGAGATCACTAAAACCAGGTGGATGCCACGTGGCCTTTAGATCCATCCACCTTGTACCCGTGTATTCTAGATCCATCCACCATCAATTTACAGGTTCAAGCATCGTCATGTATATTAAAATATATTCATCTCTAATTTTACCCTCTTCACTTTTGTTTTGTCTTTGCATATATTTATTTTTGTTTTTAAATTTTCCAACATGTCATTACCCTTAAAAAAAAAAAAATCATGTCATAGTGATTTCTGAACAGCCCATTTTTCATAGTCTTTTAGCATTGTGAAATTGTCGAGGCCTAGTTTTTTACCGTTGCAATTGTGACGATCGTTATGTTAACGACCATGAAGTTTCTTTCTGTCGTTTTATTCATTTTTTTGCGTATAGAGTTTTCCTTATCCCAAACTCAAAGTGGAACGCAACGAACTGCACAGTATCTCACTCACTTCACTTCTTCAATGTCTCTTCTTTCTTCCAACCTCGTTCTTCTCCGTCTCCAAACTCTCCACCACCCTCCAAACCCTAACCGTGGACTCCCCTATCCAATCCCAAGGATCCCTTATCCCCGTTCCCAAACACCCCGAATCCTCAGCGCCAAGAGAACCGGTAAGCAACGCTACCCCTCGGAGAAGAAGAAGCTGAAACAAAAGCAAAAGCAAACCCTAACCCTAACTCCGGTCGACAACAAATTCGAAGGCGTTTGGAGGCTCTCCAAGCTCGGAGTTCCGATTCACAGTGACCCCGGCAAGGACTTTCTCGGCTTATCCCCAGGTTTGCTACAAGAGATTGCCAAAGTTCTCGAATTCCCGGTAATGTTTCTGTTTGGATGCTGAGAAAGTGTAGGTAAATAATAAAAAACAAAGTTTCAGAATTGGGTAGTTTTGGTGGGTTGGAGTACGGGAAATGAATGAATGACCTCAATTATGAGAATTATTAGGGCCGGTTCTATAAGTAATATATAGTTTTCTGCTTGGCTGTCGAGAAAGTCTGTGATATGGAAGAAAGAAGAAAGAAAAAATTTTGAACTGTACTTTTTTTAGAAAAAAGGGTTATATATGTAATTTTGACCTTGTTGCTTGTGGTACATTTTATTGGCTGCCAAAGAGGATTTATAAACAACCTTACCGTTTGGATGCTGAGAAAGTGTTGGAAAATAAAAAATAAAATGAAAAAGTTTGAGAATTGGGGCCTTTTGGTGGGTTGGAGTATGGGAAATGAAAGACTGTCCTCAATTATGATAATTATTAGGTCCTGTTTTAAAAAGTAATATGTAATTTTCTGATTGGTTGTGGAGAAAGTTAATGCTATGAAAAAAAAGAAAAAAGGAATACTTTGAACTATACTCTGTTTTTTAGGCTCATAATATTAGTATATAATTTTGACCTTTTTGCTTGTGAGTCATTTTCTCGGAAGCCAAATGGGATTAATTAATGTTTTCTGCCACTTGTTTACTAATTGGTCTGTTTGAATGTTGAGAAAGTTGGGGAAAGGACAAATTTTGAGAATTGGGGATTTTGTTGGGTTGGATTATAGAAAATGAAAGACTGTCCTCAATTACGATAATTATTAGGACCGGTTCTATAAGCAAATATAATTTCTGTTTGGTTGTTGAGAAAATTTATAATATGAAAGAAAGAAGAAAGGAAAATTTTGAGCTATACTCATAATATATAATTTTGACCTTTTTGCTTGTGGTAAATTTTATTGGCTGCCAAAAATGATTAATTGATAATCTTTGAAATTAGTTTTTCCCAAATGTATGTTATAGTTGATTATTTTTATTATATGTAAGTATTATAGAGGGTGTTTGGTGAAGTAATTTGAAAATTGTTGTTTATTGTTTTTTGAAATACGTGTGGGTGAAAAAGTGTGTAAAAATACGTGAAATACTGTTTAAAAACTGAAAATTGCTGTTTAAAAACACTTACCAAAAACATATTTTTCTAGCCAATAGGCTCTAGGTCAAAGGGCATCTCCTCCCCTTATAAGAGCAAGGTGTGAGGTTGTGGGTGCAAGACACACCAAGTGTGAGTAACTTATTAATATAAAAAGGAATTGCATTTTTCTTTTTTCTTTTTTTGTGACCGGGGAATCAGCATGTCCAAAAATGGAAGTGTATGGTAGGTCTGCCTATCAATCACCTCTCCTAGAACCCACAAAAGTGCAAGTAATGTGCATTGGGCACACCCTTTTATCGTTTTTGAGATGAGCTGATGAGTGAACAAATAAAGAGGAAAGGAAGTGATGGGAGTTTCATGCTTATACATTTAAGGTGGGATGAAATTCTACTTTTCTTGGATCCCAAATGATGAAAATTTGGAAATCTAAGTTTTGCATATCTTATAGTTCCCACATTTTCTCAGTGACTAGTCTTTCCAATATACACTTGTTTATTTGAGTAATGGATGGTAGAACTTTTTATGGTGAGGTATTTCATCAGCATTCTTTTCTTAATTGTGCCAGGTTGCTTCTATGCTGCCACAGGATGCTTTCTCCGTTGTTCGGAAATCTTTTGATGCAAGGAAGGTCTGTTCAACAAGAGAATTATATGTACAATTAAAGAAAGAAGTTGGATTATAATTCAGACTTGCAATTACGTGTGTATGAAATTAATCGACTTTACTGATGTTTTCTAGATGTTGAAGGAACCAAAATTTGTATATACTGTGGACATGGATGTCAGTAAACTCCTGAGTCTCGAGCCTCGTACCTGGGATTTCATTTCTCAGTTGGAGCCTAAACTTGGGCTCATAGAACATATGCCTAATGAAAGAGCTTCTGGTGATTTGATTAGTATAATACATGATTCCAAAAAGAACCCCAAAGATATAGTGACAACAGAAAATGGACATAGCAATTATTCTGGGTCAGAACAATCATACAAGTGCCCAACAATCAAAAAGACAAAAATAGCAGTCGTCGGTAGTGGACCATCTGGCCTGTTTGCTTCTCTTGTTCTTGCAGAACTTGGTGCTGATGTTACCTTAATAGAAAGAGGTCAAGCCGTTGAACAGAGGGGGCGTGACATTGGTGCCTTGGTAGTTCGCCGTATTCTACAATTGGAAAGCAATTTTTGCTTTGGGGAGGTTATATCTCGATTCACTTAGTGCTTTTATTAAGGTTGTATATAGTCTCTAATTCTATCTTGTGCTTTCCTTGAATAGTTAAAAGTCCCACATTAAGGGGGAGTATGGGCTTATATGTAAGGGGAGAGTATTAGAATAATGATTAAATTCACAATTTCCTAATTGCTTCAGCTTTTGGGGCAACTGGTGCTTTATTGAAATACTCAAAAACCCCAAAGTGGGACCCCCTACATGTTAAAAAAAACAACTCACTTTAAGAGGGATTGATTATGATCTAAAATTTTAATGTATTCCCTAGACATTGCTTTAGTGGACATGGCATGTGAATTGCCTCTGTTTATCAATTTGTGAGAAGTGATGATAGTATTTTTTTTAGTCACCTAGAGATAAGATAATCTGCTCCTGATTTTTATAATTTCATTTGAAGTTACTAAAAGTTAGCCCTTAGGGATGCTATTCATATAATTTGAAAAGAAGGTATCTGGGCTGTTCATCTATTGAAACCAATTATGCAGCCTGGGTTTTGTGGAGTCTGAACTTGTACTGAAGCTACGGTCAAAGTTTATGATATATGATGTAGTTAGCTAGACTTTTCGTCGTTTTTATTTTATGTCAAACTACAATTTATAGTGTGTTACTGTTATTCTACAAAGGGGTATATCTTGCGTTACATCTGAATTTTATATTCATATGCAAGACTAGCAATTTGTTACTGTAAATACATTCACATGGATCATTTTTGTATTTGTTTCATTATTCTTATTCTTTTTCCTTGGTCATTCCAACTTTCATGCTGATGATTTTTCATTATTTGTTTACTTTGAATCATTTATATAAGGACTTATGCATGGCAGGGTGGTGCAGGTACCTGGAGTGATGGAAAGCTAGTAACTAGAATTGGAAGAAACAGTGGCAGTGTTCAGGCGGTTAGAACTACTTCATCCTTGTGATTTTTATTTTCCTTCTTGTAATTAGATTTAACTTTGTACTAAATAATTATTTTCCTGTTGTGACTTTGTGCTGGAGCCATAGCTCCTGCTAATTGCAATTTGTGAAGATGTTGTTTTCATCTGTGAATTGATATAAAATTTTTTGGAATTTTTGTCAGTAAGACATGCAAGTGGACAATGAATAAATGTTTCCTATTTTTTTATAAGAATCTAAACTTCAGCTGGTTTAATAACATATTAATTTAGAGATGAAATCAGATTAAGGCTCTGTTGAAACACTTACTTCAATTGTTGGATTTTTTTAATTAAAAAAAAAATTTGAGTAACATTAATTTTTCGAACTCTTTTCTTCTTCCAGGACATGACAAAAGCCATTTTCTATGTAGAATCATTGCATAAGCAATTAACCCTTGAACCTCCTATGCCAATTTGCGATCAAATCTTTGAGTAATTTTAACTAAGAAAAAATAAAACTCAGCCAAATATGGACTTGCCCATAGGTTTTACTGGCTAGAGGCAAGTCCAAAGGGCTTTTCTTTAGAAAGGTTCCCCACATTATCCAAAAAAATAAGGCAGGTGAAACTACTTGAAAAATAATAAAAAAGAGAGACTTGGAGGTCAAAATTGTTAGATGATATTGCCCCAAAAAGAATGGTTTTGGCTGTCATACCAACGAGATAGTTTTTCAATTTGATTAAGCAAATGTCGTCATTTCCTTGGTTGACATATCAGGACAATTGGATATAAATATTCCTTCAATTTTTTGGTCTTCATATTCTTAGTTGATATATCATTGTCTCAAAATTAACAATATCGATACATTGACAAGTATATTAGAGAACCAATCTTTAATCTCCACTTTTGAAAGTTTGTTCTGCCACCAGGAAACTGCAGGTTTTTCGTGGTTTTTTCTATGAGTTGACTCAATTCTCTTGTCTCAGGTTATGAAAACTTTAGTTCACTTTGGAGCTCCAAAAAATATCTTGATAGATGGCAAGCCTCACTTGGGAACAGATAGGTTGATTCCATTGCTTCGCAACTTTCGACAACATCTGCAAGGGCTGGGTGTGAGTAACATGTCTAAGTTCTTCATATCAGAAATATATGAACATTGTTGCCAATCGGGATTAATAGCACATATTATCAGATTTTACTATATTTCTTTTTGTTAATATGCTTAGGTCACTATCAAGTTTGGGACAAGGGTAGATGATCTGCTTGTAGAGGATGGACATGTTGTAGGGGTTAGAGTCGCTGATTCGAGAGACAAATTACAGTTCAATAGCCAGAAGTTGGGATATGATGGGGTTGTTCTGGCTGTTGGGCATTCTGCACGTGATATATACCAGATGCTTCTTTCTCATAATATGGTCTTGGTCCCAAAAGATTTTGCCGTAAGTTTCTGCTTCTGGATAATTACATGGTAATTTCAATATTTACACATGGGTCATGATTGTTTGCCCATTTGTAAGTGTGTGCTCCTGTACATTTCACACGCGTTCCCACTTTGTTTACATTTCAACTTCTGATTGTTGGTTGTGCAAAATTGTTTCTGGAACTTCCTTTATTATTTCTTTTTAGAGTGATACAACTTCCTTGGAGAGGGAAAGAAATTAATGGATGCTGTTTTGATCACGACGTGATGTCTTTGGATGAGTATCTTGTTAGCCAAAAGAGTCTTCCTTATATAGTTCACTTCTCTGGATATGTTATGAATAATAACGTTGTTCTTGCAGCAATCTCAATCCTGCATGTTCATCTGATGTGTGTCCAAATTAGTTTCGGCAGCATAGATAAGGTGTTGGTTGGCACTGCAACTGGCATTTATTGAGGGGTGGCAGTAATGGGATATGTAGGGATAACACACTTAAATACATACAATATCTGTTAGAGGCACAGAAAATATATGCGTATGACACTCATAGTCTTAATTGGATTATTAGGATGTATGAATTGACAGTACAAAGTTGGTCATGATGGTGTAGCAATAGATGAATGGTTGGAAATATTGTGAGTGATGGTGTTGGTGAGGGCCAATGAATACATATTATGGCCATACCATTTTAGATGCTGTTCACATGATAGTCCAGCTGTGGTTGGTTCATTGTGGGATGAACAGGTTAAGTTGTGTTGTCCTGATGATTGGAACGACCTGTTCTCAACCCCATTGGCGCAGGTTGAGGATAGTTATCTAGGCTGTTCAAATTCAGTACCAGCTGTGAATTAATGCTCGCTTTTTACTGCAAGTATAAATTCGATCATTCTATTATTTTAGATTAAAAATGCTTGTATAATTTAATAATTGCGAGATCTGCATATAGCCTTGAGGCTGGATTTTGACTCATTGTATTATATATATATAAGTGGAATAGAGGTCTGTCGTAGTCCACTACATTTGAGGCCTGGGTTGGGTATTGTGAAATCCAGCTGCATACTACTAACATATCAATATTCAGCATGGTCTGTTTTAAACCTAGTTGGTACCATGGCTGTGCAATGGTGGTTCCCTTGGTTTTATTTAATTGCCATGACAACAATATATATTGAATATTAAAAATAAAAAATTATAATTAAAAAAAAAAAAACTGAATATATGGTTTTTGTAGATTGTACTAGTTTGGTGAATTATATGTATCATTGTGAAGCATGGGATGATTTTGTAAAGATTGTTGTAAATGAATAGTGAGTAGGTGCGCTATATTTAGGATCTCAAAGTCTTCACGTACATATGCCATATCAGCCTTCCTGTTCTCTTAATTGGTGTAGGTGAAGCATGAATAGATGTGAACAAGATATGGCTCTTGTAGCTTAAGATTGTATGACAACTATGTTGCTGACCACACAGTGTTGGAAACATGATGCTAAATTGAGAATGAAGACACTACATTCCCTTTGTTTTAAAATTTTGTATTTTGAAATTTGAATTTATAATTGTTTGAATTTGGCATCCATTTAATGGTCAAAGTAATATTTAATTGTTGATTCTTGAGCTTGTGATATTTTCGTAATTTTATTGCATCTAACATGGCTGTACAGGTTGGTTTGCGGATCGAGCATCCTCAAGAGCTAATAAATAGAATACAGGTTGGTTGTATTCTCCTATTCTTTCCCAAAAATTGATCAACTACTGGTTCAACTCATTCTCAAATAAGAAGTCACTTAGTTAATATATTCTGCTTATCTGCTATAATAGTGCACTTTTGTTCCTTAACTTATTGACTTGCACTAACCAACGAATAAAAATTTCATGGTTTAAATCGTAGAATAGCATGACTCCACAGAAGATTTCATGCTTTTTCCTATTTTAACAAACCATGAACTTCTAGCCAATTAGCTCCAGTTTAATTGACGCCTCCTCCATTTGTAAGAGCACAGTGGGGGATAAGGTCTTGGGCTCAAAACCCATTGGGTTTGTGTGTAACTTACTAATTGAAAATAAATAAATAAGGAACTTCTAGCATATGCATTGAATATTAGTTGCCATAATCTTCCATAGTAGGGACATCACCACTATGGGATTACAGTTATTCATTTCCACCTTTAGAAATCGTGATCCCATGTATCTCTTGCACCAGTGTCTTCTTCTTCTTCTGCTTCTCTCTCTCTCTCTCTCTCTCTTCTGTAGCATCATCAGAGATCCTTAGTGCAAATAGGCATCTAAATGGGCTGAAGAGTCAAATTATAGAAAAATTAAATCAAAACAGTAATTTGAAAGAAACAATTGAGGAAGCTCAGAACTTAAATTGGGTAGAGTTGTACACAGAGTGATTGCACTGAAAAATATTTGTTATATATGGGACAGGGTAAAGAGTCATATTCTAGTGCAAATCTTTCTTTAAAGAATTTCAAAAGAGAGAATTTCTGATTCTAAATAATTTTAAAAAAGAAAAAATAAATAAAAGGGGATTTATTTCCCGAAGCATTAAAAACATACTTTAGCATATATGAATCATATGATCTAATTCTTGGATATCTTGGTGTCAGTAGGCTAAGTTATTTCCTTTTAATCTTTCTTTTCTTCATTAATAGCTGGTAGACTAGGTTGGTTCAACCTGTCTTTGATTTATAATCACTAAATTTTTCTTCAAGGGCTTGTCCAAGTCCTAACTTGTTGATTTCTACTGCTTGATTATGTCATATAAATTGTTTTTTTGGCTATCTGATTTTTATTGTGAGCAAAAATGTAAACAAACTCATTTGTACAAATGTGTAGTATTCTGCATTGGCCACTGAGGTTTATAAGGGACGTGGAAAAGTACCTGTGGCAGATTACAAGGTGGTCAATTATATTAACGGAGAGGATGGGGGCCCATCCTCCAATTCAGGAGCAACAGGTCGCAATTGCTATTCCTTCTGCATGTGTCCTGGTGGGCAGGTATGTTCTTCCTTTTAATTCCTTTTGCAATGCTTCTGCTTCTTGATGCACTTTTGATGCATAGTCACAAAGATATGTAGTCACCTAATGGTTGCCTTAAGTTTTGGTGGGCCATTTGCCTCAATGGCTTAAATGAGAAAATGTTTTTATATTTTTTTAATTTTCATTGCTGTCAGTTGAATTATTTGTAGTACCTGTAGGGGATTTTCAAGCATTTGGTAAGGTAAGCTGCAGTTCAGAACTGCTCTACAACTGCTCTTGCATAGGAAGAAAATTTTACTTTGGTTAAGTTATAGGCAAGTTGATTTATGGAGAGGCAAAGTGTCATCATTGTGGTAGTAAATGTCTGTAATAAATTACACTAAATGAGTTCATGTATATATCTGCAGGTTGTTCTCACAAGTACAAATCCATCAGAACTCTGCGTCAACGGCATGTCCTTCTCTCGACGTGCATCTAAGTGGGCAAATGCTGCACTTGTTGCGACTGTCTCTACAAAGGATTTTGAAACACTAGGTTGCCATGGACCTCTTGCAGGGGTTGAATTTCAGGCATCTTTTTAATCCTGACTTTAGTATTTTACTTTCCTATATATATTTCTTTTCTTTGGTCAGTTCTAGTTGATGCAGCACAGGGTTGCAAGAGTAAGAAAAACAAAAGAGGGGGGGAGGGGGGGGGGGGATGACAACCCTAGGCTTCACTACGTAAGGCTGCTTGGAATCACCATCAAGCTACAGAAAATATCACTCAGTTTTTCATATATTAAATTCAATATGACATCAACATTATTGGGGCCTGTTTCTAATAGGGCTTCTAGGATGACTTTATAAAAGGAAAGAAAATAATCCATAATCAATTACAGGAAATGATTATGCTTGTAATCAATCACATTAGATACAAAAAAATTCAAATCAGGGTCTAATAAATAAATCGAACTCAAGCTCAATGGGATATAAGCTCTGATGCACGGACGCGGCGCCAGAGGCGCCGCACCCACGTCGGACGTGGCCCGACGCGGCGACGCACGAGCGACGCCGCTGCTCGCGCGTCGGTGCCGAGTCGGGCCGCGTCTGCCACGTGGTTGACTTTTTTTTTTCGCCGACTCGCGCCGGCGCGGCTGTGACGCGGGCCGATTCGCCCGGAACCGGCCGGATTCGCGCCAATTCTGGCCGTATCGGCCGAAACCGCCGAAATGGCCGGTTCCTGCCGAAACGGCCGATTGAGGCCAAAATTCAAAAAAAAAAAAAAAGTGCAAAACACACCATTTGAACTTATATACAAATCCTAAAACCTCAAATACTCACTTCAGCTCTCTGATTCACGTTTTAAGAAGAAAAATACTCTTGCTCTCTCTATAACACCGAACACTCTCTCTCGCCTCTCTGTTCTCTCTTATTCTTGCATGTTTTCAGTTGAATCAGTTCACACATTCTCTTTCACAGCCACTCAGTTGAATCAGTTCACACATCATGTTTTAGTTATTATCTACTATTGCACTTAAATTTGGTATATTTTTATATAATGTGAAAAAGTATGCTAAGCAATATATTAAAAATATAAATAAAAATATTTTTAATAATTTTTTAATCGCCGAGTTCCGCCGCACCCGCACCCACCTTTTTCAAAAATTGCCGAGTCCCGCACCCGCACCCGCACCCGCACCCAAGTCCCGAAACGCACCCGTGCTTCATATATAAGTCATATAACAGGTTTTATCATACAACCTTGTGATTGGTGACCTGTATGTGGTGTCTGCACCACTAATATAACTCTCTTTCCCCCACCAACTTTTGTAGGAATAGCAAACTTTTGGATTAACAGTATATCTTTTCAATCCATGCCTAACCATTTTTGTGGGTAGTTTTTCCATAGATGCTTTAAATTACACCATGCTCAAGTGAATTATCTTTTTTGTTAGAACATGCATAATTTTACATAAACTTCAGAAAATAACTCTAAACCACCACACATTAGCTCAATTGTCATTTTACAATGTCTCATCGTTCAGATGGAATTTGAGCGCAAAGCAGCTATAATGGGCGGGGGAAATTTTGTGGTGCCTGTCCAGACGGTTACTGATTTTATGGAGAACAGGTTATCAGGTAGATTTGTAATTTCATTAACCCAAATTGTTTTATACTTTCAAGCCTTTATCTAAGCTTTTTTTGACTTCTTTTTTCAGTAACATCTGTGCCACCATCAAGTTATCGGTTAGGAGTGAAGGCTGCAAATCTCCATGAGCTATTCCCAATTCATATAACAGAGGCTTTGCAACACTCGATCTCAACATTTGACAAAGAGGTTTAATCTTTATTTTCTTTCACTTAGTATTCTTCACTTGCCTTTTCCTTTATGGTTGACCAGTGGAACTATAACTAAATAATTTTTTTTAATTCACAATTTGGAACTTTCAGTTGCCAGGATTCATAACCAGTGAGGCCCTTCTTCATGGAGTGGAGGTAAGTCCATTTAGTTTCATATTACTATATTTTCCCTTTTTGTACCATTGGGATTCCTTAGTAAATGTTTTCTTGCTCAAGGGTGCTGGCACATTTTCTCTTCTGCACTTATATTTTTTGCCACTTGTATATTATGGCTCCCAGACCAGGACCAGCTCTCCCATCCAGATTCCCCGCAACGCTGACACCTATGAGAGCACATTGTTGAAAGGATTATATCCAGTTGGTGAAGGGGCAGGGTATGCTGGTGGGATTGTAAGTGCAGCAGTCGATGGCATGTTTGCAGGTTTTGCAGTGGCAAGAAATTTTAATTTGTTAGACAGTTGCATAGAATCTTCTTTGGGCAAGGCTCAGAGTGCTGGAGTTGTGAAGTACTAGAAGCCAATTTGGTTGTTTCTTATGTAACTGATGCAAGCCACAAGAGAAAAGGTTGGTAATCTACATATTGATCCCAAATAGCCAAGATAGGTAGTGGTTGGGGTTTCAACTTCAGCTCCCTATATTGTTAACCTGTAAGTATACTTCCATTATCTTCTTCATTGAAAGTCATGGAAGAATTCATTTTTGTATTATTAGCAATATTACCTCTTATGCTAATGCATCTGATAAATTCTTTTACAGCTTGGAAGAGTCTGAACTGTTTCAATTTGAACCTAACAGTTGGACTTGAGATGAAAAAAATCAAGGAATCATGTCTTTTGGCGTCCATTAGACATCACTATGTCCATTGCTCCGGTGATCATGAAACAGTTGAGTTTAGTAATTTGCTTGGAGTCTACTACTGAAGAGGATCCTAGGGTAAGTTGTGGAAGAGCATATTAGAAGTCATGATGATTGCTAATCTGACACAATAGTTGTTCTCTAACCACATGGAAGTCGCAAAGCAAAGACGTCTCAAGCAAGCTGGACTTGTGAAAGAATTTTGTAAAATTTGACTTTGTTGCAGTTTACAACTTATGTCAAAATGTTGATCATTTGTAAATTAGGAAGTAGCATTTAATCATGTGGACATTTTGATCGTATGGCAACATTTATTAGATGCTATGAAAGTAGAGGTTTGCATTTAGCAAAAGTGAAGACGGGTGGAAGAAGAAGAAGAAGAAATGTAAAGTTTTGCAGATCAAGGAGTTTTTTTTTTTTTTTTTTTAATAAATATTTTTTCTCCCATTAAGTGAACTATAAAGCAGTAGCGTTGACAGGTTCTCATCAACCATATTCATCTTATTTCAACCATACTATTCAACTACATATGGCACATAAGACTGGTTTTTATTACATTGACTGCTAATTTCCAGGCATCCATCAGAGAAAAATTCTCTCTTGGGGAAGATAATAAATGAATAAATAGAAGAAAACACATTCTTGGTTTTCCTGTCAATTTGAGTAAACTTGTCGAATACCTTTACCATTCATTCCCCAAGAAACACTATTAATCTGTAATCAGACTTTGATGTCTCTCAAAAAAATAATTGCCTCGGGTATGATTCTATGCCATTCCATGGATTAACCTTGAACATGATTGTGTCGCCTTCATCAGCAATTATTAGGGTGTAAAACACTAGGATTGGTAAAGGCCCAATTTTTGAGAGGGAGTTTGGATGTTATATGCACCTAATGAAAATTGAAGGGTGGTGCTCTTATGATGATCATGTCTATGCGAACAAAAATATTTTGTCCCACTTTTAGTATTTCACTGGTTACAGACTAACGCAATGCGAAAAATTTTGACAATTTATTTTTCTGTTAAATGAATATAAAAATAGTACATGAGAGTGAGACTTATAAATGTTAATCTCAAACCCTTCTTAAAATGATGTTATTATTTTCAAACAAAGTATAGTAGATACAACATATTAAATTTTCTAAATTAAGCTATTTATATATGTTATTTCAAAGTGTTTTAAATTTTATAAGTTTTTTTAAGGAAACATAGAAGTGAGATATTTTCTAAGTAATATAACTTGTGCTCGTAATTTGTTTCAAGTGCTTCTTACAAACGGTTTATTTTTTATACGTCTTTAATGGCCTAAAGAAGAAACATACGTAAGTAAATAAAAAGCTCCAAAATACCTGTAAGAAAGAAAACATTCTCAGAGTGCACCATTATCGTGCCAACTAAAGACCCTCTGATGATTAAGTTAGAATCTCATAGAAGATCTTCAAGAACACTAAATGTGCAAGAGTTGGAATTTTCCACACGTACCTTGAAATGAGAGAGGTATGGTGTTTATATAGGGGTCATGAGTGGACCACATTCCCTCGATTTTTGCCACATTCCTTATAGGAGGCGTGATCGCAGTATGGAATTAGTGGGAGCAAGATACTCAGAGATTGTTTCCCTGTTCAAAAGTCGTGGGCTGGAGGAACAATCTCCATTTGTGATACCCAAGGAAACTTGTCCTGCGTGATTGTAGAGTGACTGTCATTGTGGCATATTTTGGTAGAGTTCATTGTGGACGAATGCACTTCAGGCGAGTCGTGTGGTATGGACAGCTAGTTCTTGTCTACGGTAGATAAGTTGGTATAATTGTCAGGTCTGGACAAACCGCATGTCTCTCAGACGAGTGCTATAAATGAGGATGGCTTTTATTACTCACCAATTAGAAAAAAGAATACAAGACTTTGATAATATAATAAAAATGTAATTTTTTCAAAAACCTGCCAACATTGTGTTGAAATTGTGACATAATTGTCAATGAATCAGCTCCTCTCTCTACACAATCCTCTCCTTCTAAAGCATCACCGAAGTAGACCGAATGATCGAATGGATTGAATTGTACTAAAGTATACCGAACTAGACCCAAATAGACCAAAATGTCTCACTAAGGTGGCTCAATAGGAGTGTGGTAACAATTAATGCCACGTTTTAGCTTTTAAATTTGTATATGGATTTTATACTCCAAAAAGGATACCATATGTCTGATTCTTTTTTCTTCCACTTTTTAAACTTTAGTTATTTTTAAAAATTGTACTAAATTGCTATTGGTGAAGTATGAAAAGAACACTATGTTTAGGACAAAGTTTTTTTTTTTTTTTTTTTTTTGTCCAATACTTGGTAGCATCACTTCTTTTTTTAAGGTATACTTGCCTAGCAACAGTTGGCCGTTTATATATTTATATTTACTTCTCGTTTTCTTGGATGTTTCCCTGCAACATAACTAACACGGGACAAAAGAAAGACAAAATGAACGGCTGAAGTATCTCTATAAGGAAATTATACGAATTCCCCAACTATCAGAGGCTTTAATGCATCCTTTTTTGAAGGGTGTTAGTGCAGCAAGATAGTTGTTTTTTGTGTTTCTCTCTCTCTCTCTCTCTCTCTCTCTCTCTCTCTCTCTCTCTCTCTTGCTTACAATGAGTGGAGGAAAGATTTGAACCCAAATCTTCTATATTTATATATATCTAAAAGCTGAAGCGTAGCATTTATTTTTGTTACACTCCAGTTTAGCAACATCAGCATCCATATCATTATTTCTTTTCTTTCTAATTTTCTTATAATTGTTTTTAACATTTACTTCTTCTTTTTTTCTTTTTTTACTTTCACCAACCTTCTCCCTCCCTCACGTTTTCATCTCTCCACTATCCTTTACATCAATATCACTCTTTCTCTTCCCCTTCATCTTCCTTTATTTTGTCTCTTCTTATTCAAACTCTCATACTATAAATTTGTCACTATCTCTTCTATTCTATGCATAGTTTCCCTTACAAAAGTTTTTTTTTAGCTCTCTCTCTCTCTCTCTCAATTTTTTGATGGTTTTTTTTTTCTTGCATCTCTACTTTAGGTTGATAAATTTGTGTTCCATAGAACCCTAATTTAGGTTAATGCGATTTAGTTTTGTGTTGAATGTCATTCTCGATCCTTTAGGTTTTTTTTTTTTTTTTTCTCTTTTATTGTTAAATGTTATCCTATTGTGTTATAAAGAATTAAATATAGTAATGTGATTTAGTTTTGTGTTGAATGTTATCCTTGATTCTTTAGGTTGTTTTATTTATTTATCTTTTTGTTCTCTTTTATTGTTAAATATTATCATATTGTGTTATAAAGAATTAAATATAGTATATAAAAATATAATATTATTCTATGATATAGCATGATTTAGAGAATTTGGTATTTATTGTTATATCTTTTATTTTTACTTTTTTCCTTCTCATCTTAAAATACCCTAGGAACTTTATAGGATTTTGATCCTGAGCCTTCGTTTGGATTGCGCGTCTGCGTAAAGCGTCTGCATCTTCAACTTCTTTTTTTTTTTTTTTTTTTGATTTACTGTTCACGCACCTTTTCAAAGACCGTTGTTACTGTGCGACTACTGTTCATGCACTGTTCATGAACAGTAGTCACAACTTTTGACTTTTTCAACCCATTTTCACTGTTTATGGGGCTCACAAATACCACTTTTCAGCAACTTTTTCATTAAAATTGGGTCCCACTGCACTATTTATACATTTAAAAATTATTTTGCTACAGTGTTTTTCAGTTTTCAGTTTCAACGGTATCCAAACGGACCTCATGATCAAAATCCTCTAAAGTTCCTAGGGTATTTTAAGATATAGATCTTGCCACATCATCTATCCACCAAAACAACGATTCCTAGGCAAAAAAAAAAAAAAAAAAAAATCAACCTTATTCACCGTTTGCTATTTAACCAAAAACAAACTACGGAACTGTAACTTAATTTCTCCCGCATTTGTCCCACGACCAATCTACATAGTCATATTCTATTTTGGGTTGAAGGTACAAATTTAAGTATTTGAAAGCTATTCTCACTAGGAAAAGAAAAGCCTAACTGTTAAACTTATGCATTAAATTAGTACCTACTTGAAAATTTAGAACATAAAAACCCAAAACGTTGCTCTTCTTTGAACCAAAATGTACCTTAAAATTTCCAGTATTAGACTGGAATGCACGGACGCGGCATTTTGGCGGACGAATCCGCATCCGACGCCGGCCGACGCAGGGTGCGGTGGACGACGCCGCTACCTGCGCATCAGTCCGCGTCGTTTTTTTTTTTTTTTTTTCCCTCAGCGCGATTCGCGCCAATTCGCGCTGACTCGGCTTGATTCGCGCCGGATCGGCTTAGAATCGCGCCGATTCGCGCCGAACCGGGCCAAAATCGGCCAGAACAGGGCTGTATCGACCGTATCGGTCCGTATCGGCCAGCGACTGAAACGGCCGAAACGGCCGAAATCGGCCGAAATATACCCTAAATACCGCCGGAACAGCCGAAATCGGCTTTAAATGAAGCCCAAACATCCTAAATCTGTCATTCCTCAATTTTTTAAGAATATTTTAATAGTAAAAATATATAGAAAATATAAATAATAATTTTTTTAATAATTTTTTAATCGCCGAGTCCCGCCGCACCCGCACCCGCACCCACCTTTTTCAAAAATTGCCAAGTCCCGCACCCGTACCCGAGTCCGAAAACGCACCCGTGCTTCATAGGTATTAGATAAGCACTTGAGATTATTTGGATCAAAACTCAATCCGGCCTTTTGTGCTTTTTTGGTTTCTTTAGGCTTTGATCATTAAACAAACTCTTTTCTTTTGGTTTTGCTTCTTTCTTATAGATTTGATATGAAATTTGTTTGATAAAAAAATAGTATGGGTTTAGTTGAAATTTTTTTATTACTTGGAAAATATTGGCAATGTTTGCTTTCTTTTGCAAATCCATCTAGTTTACATAAAAAGAATTGAGTAATATCATTATGGCTTTATCTCCTGGCTATATGACAGCAAAATATGTTTAGTAAACGATTTTGAGACTTAAGCCTTGCTCTTCTCCCATACTTGATTAAGTTGATTTGTTCATTTCTTAATGAAGATTTCCAAATATCCAATGTCAACTAGTACAATAATCCTACAGAACAAACAAAACTACCATCGGTGAGAATCATGCAGGGACAAACATCATTCTGAACTATTCTGTACCAAATATTTCTTGTCTCAATAAACTATTCCACAGAATTAATAATACCCACATGAAATTTGCAAACTTACACAACTTGACATGTGTTGAGACTTGAGAGCCAAGATATAGCTGACTAGTTGGGACCCATTGGAGATTTTTTTTTTTTTTTTTGGAGAAATCCTGAAAAAAACTAATAAAAAGAACTTGTTGGGGCAGCAATGGGCATGCACAGGGTATGGCATATTCATGGGCTTTGATCACCATGATTGTGTTGCTTTTCACCTTCCAGCACATGAGTGCCCATCATTTGGCCTAGAATAGTTTAAATATTTAATTAACGCAGAAGATTTCCTCTTTTGAGTATCAAAATCTATTGGTGGCATGACATCTTTTTCAAATGTTTAATGTTTATACATAATCCCAAGCCGATCATACCATTTATTAGCACGCAAAGTTCAATTTCAAAAGCAAATAATTTGGTATTATTACAGGGCAAGGATAACTATAATTTGGTTGCTTTAGGATAACCGTGCTAAACTGAATTCTTTTGAATATTTTTTAGCTAATTACAATGTGGCAAAACATTTTTCATACATCAAACATAGAACGATGTCATATTGAAATCTAGGAAAAAGTTTTACACATTAGCTTTTAGACTTTTACAGCAATTCCAGTGGAGTCTTCCTAGCCTTATCTTCAGAATAATTTATATTTCCATGAATGAGCTATATCATGTCCATTCCATTGCATCTTAAAGTTCCTTTCGTAAGAGAATGGAAAGAAAAATTGAGAACATAGTAATAATGAGATGGGACAAAGGCCCACAATGTTTGTGCTGATAGCTACATGATATACCATACGTTGGAATCATCGCATGTGGCAGCAATCAAGAGAAATTCATCAAGCAACTCCTTCAAACTTGACAATTATTTTGGTCAAAATATGGAAACATGTCATTTCCCTTGAGATATTGTCCCTTTAACAAGTCGAAGCACACAGCCTTTTTTTACAGATTTTTTTTACAAATATTGACATAATTCGCTGTGAATGGAGCATAAGAAAGTGATATTAGTGATGGATTCAAGTGAAAATGATATTGTTTCAATAATAATAAACTATATCAGAGTATTAGTAATTGTGAAAAATGTAATGCTTTAACGTAGATCACAAGAAAAAATTATGACATTACAGGTTTTACACCTAGGGAGAGACTAACTTGTTTGATTGGTTCTGTACTTTTTTCGTGTTGGAAGGGAAAAATGGTTGTGGGGGCACAGACAAAGAGCATACTGATTGGAAATTAGCCAATCCAGGTTCCTGTATAGTTACAAATCAAGAAGACAAAAGTTCTAGTCCATAAAAAAAATTGACTAGCTGATGTTCATGCCAGCTTTACAGCAACAGCACAAAAATTCTAAAAAGAATTACCATTATAGTACCTTTCTCTGGTCCTCATTGTGACACAGCATTCATTTAAATTACAAATTACTTTCCTATATATTTTCTTAAAGCTATCACTGAATCTCCCAATGGTTTGGAGTAAAATGAAACTTACCATTAGAGCTTTATGGAGGAGGCAACATAACAAATTTATTCTTGGATTCTGAGATAGAATAGCTCGTCCATTTCATGGTCAATTGGGAACTAAATTCTGTGTTTCATGCAACATGTGCATATCACGTGGAAGACATTTATATTTAATTATTTATCGAACTATTGTACAGTTTGTTTTCAGTTTTATGAAGATATGTTGTTTGAAAAAATATATCTAGAAAAAAGTAAAAAGGTAAAAAAAAATAAAATAAAGAACTACAATTTCAAATAATCGAGTCATTTGTAAGTTGTAATTAATCCTTTTATATTATACTGATCCCGTGAAATTTTTCTGCAATGACATAGTCTAAACGACTAAATTATTGTGTTTTCCAAAAAAAAAAAATCTAAATTTTTGGATCATAATTTCACTTTTGGATGGCTCTTAAATCCTTATAATAGATGTTAATTACATTGGGCTCCTAAAATAGGGTAAGACCCCAATTTAGAAAGAGAACCACACCCACACCCCCACCCCCAAAAAAAAAAAAAAAAAAAAAGTCTCACGTTGAGCTCCTTAAGGAATATACTAAAATAGGAATATACTATGTAAGAAAAGTTTCCTAAACTCTTATTTTATTGTTTTTTTAAAAAAAAATGTTATATTCACAACATTTTCAAAACAAATGAGTTAACCCTAATTAAAAAATTTTAGTTGAACGGCCTTGTCTGAGATTTTCCATCAAGAAAACCTGACTTTGAATTCTTGTGTTTGTTGTAAAATAAGGACAAAAAAAAAACCTTTTCTTAGACATTGGGACCCTGCTTATAAGTTCTAGAACCAAAGATCCTCATGTGTTTATGGGCTGGGTTTGAACCAATTAACTTTGTGAAATTGAAATCACAGAAATGGCCTACTTACTGGATTAGAAACTTTAATTTATAATCATTTTTTGTGGACCCAAAGTTCACTGAGAATGTGCACACAGTAGCTGTAAAATAAAAATGGTACTTAACACCTTTCGGCTAAAGTAGTGGCTCATGACAACTACTCAAAACTTTCTTTTCATTTTCAAACCTCTAACCCCGCTTTCTCCTTTTGAATTACTAGTTGTACAAAGATTAATTAGAGCTTATTGAGCTTATAATCAGAATGGAGGTAGTCACACCAGCTCAACCATTGAATTGAGAGAACTATATTTTATCTACTTGTGACCAAGGTTGTGAAACCCGGACCGGACCGTACGGTCCGACCGGAAAAACCTCGAACCGCTCATTTTTGCGGTTCTTTTAGCTTCAAGAACCGCTCTATGTGAAAAAAGCAAGGACCCGTGCGAACCGCGGTCGGACCTCACGGTTCTGAGAACCGTGAACGGTTCTCGCGGTTCCATTTTTTTTTTCAGCAAATACCGCCTGAAAAAGATTTGGCCGGCATACACTTTGGACTTTTTTCAGATCTAGAACCAAAAGATTTGTGAGGAAAAAAAAAAACTGAGAAGAAGAAGATGACAAAGTAGGGGCTTGGCGAAGTTGAAGCAATAAGCTAGCAGCACAGATCGCCAGTCACGGCCTTCATCTTCGTCTTCTGCTTCTCTTTCTTCTTCGTTCTTCTTTTTCTCCTTCTTCTCTTTCTTCTTTCCGTATCCACTGCAGTGGTTTCTGAGTTTCTCACACTTCTCTCTGTTTTTGCTTTGAGTTGTTTTTTATATTCCCAAGCCCCTTCACGTGACTTGCATTGGGAAAGAAGACTTAGAAGACAACTTTTGATTTTTTAATGAAAGATGGAAAAATATTCAGCCGTTTGATCTTTGAGCCCAAGACGTGTCACTAGGCACTTCTTTGTATTTTTCCCAGCAATGGTACAATGAACAGAGCAAGCTTTCTTCTTCTTTTTTTTCTTTTTTTTTTTCTTTTTTTGGATGTTGCAGGTATAGTACACTGTGGACATGACCACACAGTGCACAAATGGCCAATACCAACGGAGTTGTTGAGTTTTGACCATTCAAACTTTTTTTTTTATTTTTTTTTAGAAAAAGACGCTTCAAACTTTGATACGTCATAATTGTGACAAAAAATTGTGAAATATTTTGTAACACTAAATTTTTTAGGTATAAAAAAAATTGTAAATATTAATTAAAAGTACTTATAATATTTTATTTGTTACATTTTTCATGTGTGTTCTAATAAGTATTATTATTTACTTAAAAAAAAGTTTGAATAGAAAAGAAAAATAGTGACTTAACAGATACAGATACAATTAAGTATATATTAATTATTAAATAATTATTTTAATTTAAAATTGCTAAGTGTCCTAATTCTTATATTATTACAATATTACTATCACAAGTTTAACTAATCAACATATAAATAAATAAATAAATATTATATTTATGTATGCTTAAGATAAGATATTTCTTATTTTTCTTGTGAAAATTATGATGTGAAAAGATACATTTGAAAGATAGATTTTTATATTTAATTGGGCCATTTAATTTAATTTTTCTATTTATACTAATTTAATATATTTATTTATATTTAAATAATTGTTAAATTAATTATGACGTCATCACGGTTCGATCCCGGTTCAACCTCGGTTCGACCTTAAAAACCTTGAACCTCTCCTTTTTACGGTTCAATAAACGGTTCGGGTCTGAAAACCTTGCTTGCGACTTGGGTTGAATATGACTTGTTAATTTGTAATTTACAATATTATACTTTATCACTTGAAATTCAATTGTATTTGTTGAGAAAATTTTACTAGTTGTACCAAGATTAGTAAGAGCCTATTGTATTGCCTCTTTTGATACTATAATAACCAAAAGTTTACTCAAAAAGCTTAACCTAATAACAAATATTCACTTTTATAATCAGAAAGGAGGTAGTCACACCAGCTCAACCATTGAATTGAGAGAATTATATTTTATCAACTTGTGACTTGGGTTGAATATGACTTTTATTAATATGTAATTTACAAAATCATCCTTTATTCACTTGAAATTCAACTGTATTTGCTGAGAAAATTATATTTTATCAACTTGTGGCTTGGGCTGAATTCGACTTGTTAATATGTAACTTATAAAATTATACTTCATCGACTTGAAATTCAACCGTAATAAATTTAATATATTCAAAATGTTAACTTAAGTATTTCTAGTTTTTATAATTTGAGGTTAATTGAAAAATATTAAATAAAGTAGATAAGTTAACATATCAAAGTTGACCTAAACAACAATGAATATAGTGTGTTAATTAATCCTTATCATTTGAGGAATTTTATATGGTGTAGTTATCCTAAAAATCATTAAAAAAAATTGTTATAATTAATCCATCATTTGATTGAAAGTCTAAATAGCAGCAATATTTTAGTCAATTGAAAAATGAAAATATATACTCCCTTCGTCCCAATTTGTTTGTCCTCTATTCCATTTTGGAATGTTCCAAAATATTGTCCTGTTTCTAAAAATAAAAGTCATTAATTTACTAATATTCTTATTATACCCCTACTTTATTTTCAAAATTATTTGAAAAGAAAACTAACAAATATTTAAAAAATCAATCTAATTGGAGTACCTTTTTAGAGCATTTCCAGCAGATTAGCCAAATATTTTACTATTTGGATAATGAACAGTAACATTTAGCTTTTACCTGCTTAGTTTTTCAAATACACTTTCTAACAGATTCTCTATCCTATTCTTCATCTCATTTAAATATTATTTTTTCATTCATTCTTTATTCTTTTTTTAACAACTACACATCTTCCAACATTTTTTTTTATTTAATACTTGATTATTATAATAATAAAAAAAGAACATTTGGAGTATGAATAGTAAAAGCTAGAGTATTCTCTATTTGTAGAGAAGCACTATAGCAAATCTAATTTAAAAAATGGAAATGAAGAATTTGTTAGAGTATGAACAGTGGTGTTTTTACTCCAAAAAATAGATATAGAGCATTTGTTGGAGATGCTCTTAGTTGCCTCATTAAAAATAATTCTTTTAAAAAAATGTTGATAAATTTATTTAAAAATAATTTTGTCAACTTATATATTTTTATAAGATAAATAAAATAATAAATAATATTTTCTTAAAAAATTTGACTTTTCAAATATTAACATAACAAACAAATTGAAACGGACGGAACAATTGCTACATATATAAAATGAACTAGCAGCTAAAGCTTCCTGGGTTTGCTTGCATGCATGTCTGCACAGATTTCCACAAAACTGAGTCTTAATTAACCAGCAGCCATCAGGGACAACCCTCTTAAATACCCTAAATATTACTAGCCTGTACTATTACTTGTCTTTGGTCAACCCAGAAAACCTTGCGTCCGCAAACCATTGAGAAAATTCCAATGTCAAATCCAGAAAAACGTCTAACCTTGACTTTTTCTTTCTATGAATTGTTCGTAATGTTCCAACATCCCTATCTACGTACATACCTAGTTGGAGACATTGTTGAGCCTATTATAATTAAATACATACATCATTGTACTTTGTCACATTTCACTTTGTTGAACTTCATATTGTTCACACTATTAATCCTCTTGACTTCCTTGATGTGGTCAATAATTATTATTG